>CAJOBZ010000022.1:4192500-4327500 GCA_905332375.1 Pieris macdunnoughi | reverse complement strand
GCTCACATGTGGCTCCAGCCTCGCTACCAGCCTCCAGGGTCCGTTGGAGACGAGCTACTTGATCTAAGAGCTCCAATCGCTTTGCTAAGACGTAGTTTACACGACCGTACCTGGAAGAAGATTGATTAAACCAATCAAACAATCACATGTATCATTAAATGCTAGAGAAATAGATTTATAAGCAAGTACAAGTTAAACAAAAACATTTAATAATAGTAAACTTTATACAAAGTATAGTTGTGAAAAATTTATCTGACGATAGCCCCGACATTAGGGAAGCCCCTGTCGTGGGTGACTAGATTACAGCTCTTCCGTATATGGCGCATGTTTAGAGCAAAAGGAATATAAGTTATGTATAAAAATATTTTTTTAATACAGTTGCTCAAAAAGTGGCGTATTGCAGGGACGTATAGCGTTCGGGATGTGGGCTATTACACACTCGTGCTTTTTTTTTACCTTTTCCGAACTAGTGCGTTTTCTTTCCCAACTGTCAAAATAATGTCTATTGAAAAGAAAAAACCAACCACGAAGTTTTTACTAAAAAAAATCATAGAAATTTTTATGATTCATGCAAATATTTCTAAAAAGAAGCTACTGCTTTGTTTCAATATAAGATTTAATGATTTGATTCAATGAGTTAGGTTACATTTCATTCTCCTTCTCTCTTCTCTCCTTCAATTTCTCCTTAAATTTCATTTCATATCAATAAAAAATTGTACTGAAGACTTGGCTGTATGGGCATAGTTCCCTTTGCCTACCCAGAATGGGTGAAGAAAAAAAAATCTGCTTATATTCTTTTACGGTTGGCGCCATTTTTCAAAAATGTTCTTTGCGCGTTTAGTTGTTTGTTATATTATATATTAAATATACATGAAAAATCATACGAAATAAATAATAGTTTGTCTCAAACAGTAAATAAATATGCAACCTAAAACTTCTCCAGTTAGTATAAAAAACTGTACCAATGTATATGTGAACAATAATTTGTATAAGAAATAAATGATTAGTGAGTTGAGTTTATTGTTTTTTTATTATTTTATTAAATTGCATAATTTTTTCGCAACTGTATTAAAAATAGTTGTTCAGTACACGTGCGGAACCGTCATTGCAACTTGTTACTAAATACTATATTGTATTTATTTATTCAAAAACCACCGCATCATATATAATGCTTTACCTACAGTATATGTAATCATAAATGAACTAGCAGCACAAAAAAAATCAAATAGAACCTGTAGTTTTCGAGATCCAGCTCCACGCGCTATTCGAGATAGCGCGTTCAGCATGCCAAAGTGAGAGAAGCTTTCAAAAGGAAATAATGGTAGATATATTTTTCTTTTGAATTAGGAATCAAAAATCGCACGTGAAACCATAAGTTGTGCTCTCACGACATAATTTCTTTCTTACCTTGAGAAATCCTTATCCGTCTGCAATTCCTCTTCACCGTGACCAAGACGCAGTAGATGTCTCTCATCAACATCGAGTTCTGCCACCTTCTCGAAGAGCTGGTTGAGAGCCTGGTTACTATGCGTTACTACCAACGTCCGTTGCCATGGGAAGTTGTGGTAGAGGTTAGATATTATTTGTACGGCCACGTCTGTTTTACCTGTTGATAAATTTATTACATACCAAATATTCTATGTTGGATACAGCAGCTATAAGGGTAAGGAGGGAGTTACTACGCGGTATCTATTTGAAATCCTTTCGAAGGGTACATAATGCATATGAATAAGAGAGGTTGGGGCTGCGAGTACCGATTAACCACACTAGGCATGAGAAACAGCAACTATTGCTAGCTGTCCCGCGGGGAACGAATTCAGACGTATGATAGAAGCGCAGACCATAAGAATTTCGTGTGCCGATTCCAAGTGGGGTCTGACCCCAGGTTAGTCCGCAGTTGTCGGCACTGACACAGTTCTCCGTCTCTCGCGCTCTCGTAGTTATCATACACTGGGGGATCGCCAGCCAAGCCATGTGGCAATTTGGGTCGCGGAAAGTTTGTCTTCAGAGCCCTCATTACAACTGTGCTTCTATCCTACGGCTGAATTCGTTGCCGCGGGCGCGAACTAACTTGCTTAGAAATTACATTTACGCGTGCATTGCAAACACTTAATAATGCTGCGATAAAGACCGCCCTATTCAGTATAACACTGACACCGGATTCACAAGAGCATTGTCCATTATTTCTTATAAGGTTTTTTTCTATGGAATTAATGTTAAGTTGCTGTAATGTGAGTGCGACTCTCAACCCAGAAGTAAGAACACAAGCTGTGTACCAATAGACTTTTCTTTCTATGTGTAGATTTAACACTCGCTACGGTGAAGGAAAACATCGTAAGGAATTGCCTTCGATCCAAAGAGGCGTATCACAAAAGGCTTATCACCTATTTAAATAAAAATGATCATAAATCTCAGACCAAGACCACCACGGTTACAGCACCACTCGATCGTTAAACGCGAGTACCTTTTATTTAAACGTGCGTAGACTAAAGTCAATTCTGACTCAATATTCGTTAAAAAGACGACATCCAAATTTGGTAACTAATATCAGGAACTCGTGAAAACATTAGACCATAATAAAACAATAGGATACAAAAATAGAAGACAAAAGACAATTTACTTGATATTATTTAATATGCGGCATACATCCGAATAGTAATGAGTTTGAATAGGATTAAAATTAGCTTGCTATTCAGAATAGATAATATGCTTTGATTTTTGTTAATTTACATGTTGTGTTTTGAGCGTAATAGGTTTTCTTTAATCAAATCCCAGAGGCTCTTTTATATCTGCCTTTTAATAAATTTAAGAAATGTATTGAAGAAAATCTGTGTAAAAAGACTTACTAGAAAGTTAACGATTATCTAGTTGATATAAGGACATGGGACTAGTGCTAGACATGCTAGTTCTAATTAATTTGCGATATTTGTTTTAAAATAAGTGTTGTTTGATGATTTGCTACTTTAAAAGAGTACCGAGAGTTTTTTACGCCGGCTTTTTCTCTCGGCCTACACCCTCTGTCTTCTTTGCCGATGAGTAGGGATGCCTACAAATTCAAATTTAATGACGTGGAATAAGTGATAGCTGTATCTTATATTCCATAATAAACCCATTTTATTTTTTTATTTTGGGTATTACTCACTCAGATTCTAAATAGCAGATATCAAACTCGATAAATTCATCCGAATCATTTTCAGCCAAAATATTTGTTTTATTAAGTAACGTAATCGAGTATTTTATATAAAAATAATATTTTTATTGTGTGAAAATTTGCAACGCTCCGCTAACGTATCAAATAAACAGAAGCACAAAAACATCATTCAAAAGGCACTATTCGAGCTGTCAGAAACTTACAACAAATTGACGTATTGATAAAGCTATCATAAAACTCGTTCGTCGTATTAGCTATAACTTACATACAATTTATTTAATGACTTAAGTCTTAAATGATTTATGTATCCTACCTGTTCCCGGTGGTCCGACGACCAACGTTAATCCAGGCTGCATTCCCGATCGTATAGCCTCCACTTGTGTCGGCGTGAACAGTATATTGTTTCTGTAGATATAATAAACACTTTATTAACATCATAAAACATGAAAAACAAATCATATTAACGTACCGCCCGGCTTTACTACTAAAAGTTGTTTCCAGACCGCCCTGACGTACTATATATTCTAAACAATGAATAAAATATGCAAATCGAGGTCGGCATGGCTAAAAGGCAAAGCATTCCACGACCGACCGGCAGTGACAGTAAAAGAGAAATTATAACCCCTGGAACTATGCGAAGACCAGCTATTAGAGAAAGGAAGAGATAGATTGGAGCCAAAAAAATTTAACATATAAAAGTCGATTTAGATCAGAAGATAAAAGCAAATTAAAGCATTCGTGACGTCACGTAAGTTCGGGCAAAAACATTCGTTCATAGTTATTGCTTTTCAAGTATTATCGTTTCACCAGAAGTCGAACTGAGAAAGGTCGACAGAAAAAAATACCGATGTGAAATATGTCTCCGTGAAATATTTCACGCCTGCAAAGCAAACATTTTTCAAACCAAACGAATAATACTGATTTCTATTACGGTTTTAAACGACCTTGATTGTTCGCGAGTAGGCGAACTATTACTAAGCACGCCCAGTTTAAAATGTAGACGGTTTATTGGACCGAAACGTATTTGAATTTAACTGAAATTGATCTAAACAATTACAAAATGATAACATCGCTATTATAAGATAGCAAAAATATTTAATATAACATATCGAACTTTAGACAAAAACAATGGACATAAAGGACCTATTAAGGTCCTTGTTAAACTTCAACCAACCAATTTAAAAAGAAATTTCACACATCACATACAATATGTGCTAAAGGTTTTAAATTCAAATTAAAAGAAAAAAAACTATAATTTTCACACACAATACTTAGGGTATATGTTGTTTATTATCTGAATGTATATTACATACATATACTGGGGCACCAAATACCAATGGTTAACTATGTCTCCGTATGACAAAATCAATATATATTTGACACAAGTCTCGTCTCTCACCCAAAGTATTTGCAATAAGCATTTTGTTTAATGTGTGTTTGTATTGCAAATAATTTATTTAAATTACATATACTGATCATTAAATGTAACCAGTTGTTGAGTAAAATGTATGCTATGGGATATCCCAAAACAAAGTCGGGTTTGTGTGAACACTTATAATTTATGGTTTTTGATTTGTTGTATTTGTCTCAGTCCCGAATAGAACTTACTATAAAAACATTGGAAATTGATCGAAAAAAATTTAATACAAAATAGGTTTCGTAATTGTCATGTTAGACGGTACGAAGTTCGCCGGGTCATATGGAGCAAATATATTTTAACAAGATGTCCTGAATACATTACTAGTGCATGTGTGTGTATTGGAATGATTTCAAATAAATAATTTAAATACCTAATTCTAGGATAACCTTTTCATTTTTTCAAGTTCATACTCACTTCTTCGGCTCATTATAGAGGTAAGGCCCTCGCTTGGGCTGTACGTGCGGTTCCACAACTATGACCTTCCGTTCTTCATCTTCATCCATAGCATTATCTCCAAGCTCCTGCTTACGTAACACGTTGTCGAAAGTAACTCTATAACAAGTTAAAATTCAATAAATCCACGTAATTATCGATAATGAAATTCGGACCAAAGATTTTTTTTGCCATGGTTCCTATTTTGTAGGTGAAAAAAACCCTTTAAACAGCGTTGTTAGGGACCTACCTTATTAAGTTAAAGATTTTTCTTTTTCTTTTTTTGGAAAAGTATTTTTTATATACATAATAAATTATGTCCTTCATAATTTATTGTCATATAGTTTAGAACGTTAGACTGTAACGTGATGTGATTCAATAAATAAATAATCTACAAAGAAATTTTGTGATAAGGCCAGGCCGCATAAGTCTAATATAACATCCTGCCTATAATAATCAAAGTTTAAAATCCAGTTATACCAGTCTAGTATGGAATCTGTTTCGACTTAAAATTTACATATCTTTCGTCATTCCATGGAACTATTTGTTCTCTTTTAAATAAAAATTCTTCATTATTTTGCACTTCTTACACTTTTCCTTACTAGACTCGGCTGGATTGCTTGATAAGACTGACCGAAGCCCTAATACGCCCTCTTAATGATTCTTGATATATTTCAATAGTATAAACCAATAAATTATTACACAATTTTAAAAAGTTAATATAATATGTGAGCGTATAAAGACTTAGTACAAATAAATAATACGAAAACGGATGGCCTATTATTGCGTGTGTTACACACGTTTTGATTCATAACATACTCTGTTATTGTACGTTTCGTTTACGTGAAGATTTAGGGTAAGATTCAATCAAAGATATAAGATAAAAGTCAAAATCCTATATGTTTTTTGACATACGAGAGTATAGCGCTAAGTATCGACTCCGAAATTTAATGTAGAGATTTAATTAAAATAACAATTTTTTTGAGTTTTTTTAATTATCCATTACTATTTCTAAGCGTCTCAGATACAGTTCTAGTCATTATAAAGCGCTTCGTCTAAGTGCGAGTTAATTTTATACCCAACATAAAATTTAAACACAAATTACCATTATTTATATAAAAAAAAATATTTTGCCTTTTACGTTGTAAGAGTTCATTTCACAAGCTTTTTATAGTAACTGTTAATGTTTTGATTCGTTGTTTTGTTTCTACTGGGCGAAATCTTTTTACTGTTGCCAAAAATATTTGTTGCACGTCACTTTAAAAGATCTACGTTTGTTTCAACTAATATTACTACATATTTTGTTTCTACTGGATATTCCTCAATAAATGAAGCAATTACATATACGTCAAGAATTAAATTAATTATCATTTTTGTAAACTGAAATCTACTACACTCCTATCTGAGTATTTAGAAGTAAACATGTGCTACACGGTATGAAACGGCGGTTTGAAACGAAATAAAAGCGAGTTGGCTTGGCTAAGGTTGAAAAGTGAAAACCAACAGTGTCCAAAAAAGGGCTGATAAGAGTCTCGTAGGGATGTGACATTTCATAAAAATCGATTTTTATTAATCGATTATTTTTTAGATGAAAAATCGATTAATAAATAATCGATTTCTTCAGTAGCACATTGCAGTATTTTGTTGTATTTTTAATGAGAGTCGTGCTGAATAAATTAATTTTACTTTTAAGTTATAGTTTTATCATCCTTTCGATGTTTTACAAAAACAATACATCTTCAAAGAATCGATTCAATGTATATTGTAAACATGTTGTATATGAATATATTAGGTGGGTATAAAATACCAGACATAATGTGGTAGGAGATAAAAATGATATGATTGATTTTAATTATAAAAATAATCGATTATTTTAAATATAAAAATGCGTAAAAAATCAATTTTAATAGTTTTTTTCACATTCATATCCAAACATATTCTCTGTATAATTGAAATTGGTAATAACTTGGTTGTGGCGCAGAGAGGGTGGTTTTAAAAGGTGTTTTCAAACAGTTTGGTTTGAAAGGGTGCCAAGGTCATATCAGGTAAACGAAATTTGTATAAAACAACTATAAGGTTTGAAACATTTACCGCCTTTATGTGGGCGCAGCTTTGGGAGAACGAATAAACAAAAAACTAAGCGATTAAAAATAATGCTGTTTCATGCCAGTTCTCGTCCGTTCAACATTTTGATTTAAGAACTGGCATAGAATTCAAATTTAGAACTGTTTTTACTTTAATGTACATTTGACTCATTTGCATCGTTGGAATTTATCACATTGTATAGAGCTGTTAAAACGAATTGGACACAAACTATAGAAGTAAAATTGTGTCTATGTAATAGTTATACTCACTTAAATGGCCTGACCAGTTTCTGTGGATTGTCAGTTTTCAGCTTGATCTCGTGGCCGGGGAAACTGTTCCTAAGGTGCTCCATATCCAAGAAGGTATCGTTGAAGTCCAGAGTCGGAATCTCGTTTGGCATCCTAAAATACATTAATCAATTAATTATTATTATTAATAAATACACGCTGAATTTTATATCAGTGATTTAATGTCGTTAACAATATGATTTTTTTTATCATTATACTTCTATCGTAAAAATCTATTACATTGAAGTGGAAATTCAATAATAATGAAATCGTAAAATATTTTCAAAAATTTAGTACACAATTTCGTAAAATTTCAGTTATATTAAGCCATGCCGTAAGTGTCCAATTAGGGCAGACACAATTCTGCTGAACTGATCAATTTTAAAGGCAAATAGGTTATCAAAATTATTAATATATATATATTTGCGTGCCAACTAAATATTGCAGCAGCTTGCAGCTTTCACTTCACACAATCATCACTTCAACATTTGGGCAAATTAATTATTTCATTTAACTTCGGAAATCGAACTCAAAAACGTGGAGGCGGATGATAAAACAAACTTACAAGAAATGGTTTAGTAATTAAGAAAATATGTCACACTATGCATTCTCTACTTGTTCAAATCATTCAACGAAATTCTCCGCTGATGTTATCATGTTATTTGCATTCATCATAAAAATGACGTGAAAACATAAGAAAACCTGTGAGTAAGAATTGTAGACACAATAATTCATCACAGTTGATCTAAAAACAATAGCGACATAAATGTACATTTGCAATTATGCAATATTTAAGACGTTCTTAAGGCATAAAATCGATAATTTGAGTGCTTTTAATGAAATTAATTAACGTCAATAAGTTTTATTTACACGTGTATTACTCGCATAAACCAATACAATAAATACATTTAATCCGCAATATTACGTTTTGACCAGTTGTCTAAGTTGCCCAGTTTTTGAGGTTACTTTTTTTTTTCATGAATGGAAATCTCGCTGTTGGCCTGAGGGGCCTTGTCAGATTATCTCAGGCTGTTTTGGCGAGCGTAGCTCGGCCGGAATGGGCTTTTCCCGCGCCTATGTCAAGGACGTCTCGTGCGAGACTCGGTGTGGGCCGCCGCACTATGGAAAATTGAGATCTGTTTCGTACCAAAAATCGATAATTTTTTCATTTGTCAAGATAGACGATTGAATTTTTGCACACGCATCCCTACGCTATCCCTATTTAATAGGGATTCAAATAAAGATGCTTTACTTTTATTGGAGTATGTACGAGTATGTATAAATAAATGATAAAAACAACAGTTTAAAGAAATGGCTCTTATTTTATTTTCCTATCGACATTAAAGTAATTAAAAGGTATAATTACTAATATTTTATATGTAAAATTTATACTAAAGACTTGAAAAAATATGTATATTAATGTGCAAAATTAAGATAAAACGCCCTGCTATCAATAAATAACCGCAAATAAATAAATAAAATAGTTTAACTTTAGAAACCACAATAGATAGAGGTTTTCTGTTTCCTGATTTGTATCATACTTTTCGCGATAGTTTCCGAAACCAAACGTATCCGCGGCTGATTTTAATAAATGATGATGACGCTACAATAAAAAATAAAGCACCGGGAGACATCGGCAACTGTCAAAAGTCTCGACGAAGTTAAAAAACTTTCCTTTTTCCCCTCACTTACTGTTAATTTTTTTAATATAAATATAAAATCTACTATTTTATTTTTGTGTTAAAATCTGCATACTTTGAGCTTTCTAAAAATGTATTTTACACTTTATAACTATTCCTACAAATTATTGAAAAAAATATTTTTAAAAGATTGGAGCGATCACACACAGACAGACTGAACAGAGATCTGAAATATACATTCTTTGACATACTTACTTTGCAGAATTAATAAAAATATATTCCAAATAAAAATCATGCAAAATTACTACATTTTAATAAGGTTCCACTCTTATAATATTCGATAAACTTTCCATAGTGCGCCGTGGGGTGAGATCCGAGTTTACCTAACTTAACGTATTGTACAGAAAAAAGGATAAAAATATTGGACGAACCTTTCTAAAAAAATCTACGACGTTCGTTTACATATAGTTGTACATACATATATCACAGGGTGGGTAAAAAGTCGTGGATCAAACGCAACTAGGGGATAGATGAGGTCATCAGCTGCAAAAAATTGTTCTACCGTGGGAGGACCTTGAACTAAACCCCTGCACAGTTATAATTTATTTTGCGTTTTTATAAGCAAATTGACTTTTTTTACTAATTCTTATTAAAATTTGAAAAAATTTACATCAAGTATCTTTTTCATAATATCAACTAGATTGGTACTGATGAGCCCTTGCATTAGACATGCTATTTATACTTGTTTATTGAGTGTATTGAGTGTTTTTAAAAATTTCTCAAATCATAACTTTTTGTTTACTTCGGACACTGTGTTCGAAAATAGTTCGTGGAGTTTCCCAGTTATTTTCGCCCGTTCGTCACGCCTGTAAATTGAATTTAAGACTACTTTTTATATACTTTTCAATGTCGGGAAGTGTGTTATATGCACGAATAAATATTATTTTGATACTGCTAAAAGTTTTTCAGAATTACCACATAACTAACCTGGTATAGTGGGCCTGTCCAGGGTCACCATATCCCAAGACGATATCATGAAGCCAATCTGGTACTACACACTCCGTGTTCATGAGCTCACGAATGGTCTCCAGCACTGCCTTGAAGTTGTTTTCTTTTGGTTTTCTTCGCATCACAATGTTAAATGTCTCGTATACATCCTGAAATTAGTGTGGTGTTTTTAGAAGCTGGGCATTGACAGTTTATTTTTTCTTATTTTTAAGATGATCGTCATTTATTGATAATTGTTAAGGTAAGATCAAATTGGAAAGAATTATTGTTGAACCGGGAATGGCGTAAAAGTAAATGCGGACATACCTAAATAATAATGTATTTAGCAATAGTGTATCGCTTCCTTTGTGTACGGGACTTGATAAAAATAAAATGATAACAAAATAAATGACTTCGACGAGTAATTTTTAAAAATATTTCACCGAGGTTTAGAATATATATCCATATTTTATTCTTTGATTAAAATATATATTATTCAGTGTGTAGCATTCAAATGTTGTAAGAATTTTTCAAATCTGTCAAATACTTCTTGAGCCAATTCGTTACAAACATACTTACATACAAATCGAAGTATAGATAATGCTGCGGTTTACACGGAAATCTATCCGGTATTTACAGGCAAGCACGGTTTAGCGTGGCTTTCGCTTTACTTTTTCTAGGTATGTTTCCAAATTTAGCTTGTTTTTTTTACAGAAAACTTCCAGGTGCGACCTGAAGTTCTTCAATACGTAAACTAACAGCTTCAGAGTTATCCTTGTATTAATTTGTTAATTCAGTTCGGACCAGGCAGATGCGAACCTCCATGTACTCCTTATACATTAATAACTAAGGATATTCAAAATATATTGTGAATTTTGATATATGAGATCAAAATCAATCACAGATTAAGTCTCAACCCTAAACAGAATACTGTTGTTGGCACGTACGAGCCAAGGCTGTACATTTTGTTCACTCAGGCTTTCTTAGTTTTATAAGCGTGACGATTTCCTAAATCATCGAAGTTACGCCCCGAGTATAGCAAGACGTAGGCACTCTCTTCAACTGTTACATTGCATTCATTCGTTACATAGCAATTGACATATCTTTTATTTCGCTTTTATTCTATTGTCGCACGCGAATGGTTTATATAGCGTAACAATAAAATCCTCTATTATTTAAAGCACCACGATGACCCAGGAACCGTAAAAGTGTAGTGCAAAAATAAGTCCATATTATAGTCGATAAATAATAGATTTTTAGGCCTTCTATTTTTACATTTAACTAATGTTTTATATTAAAATTGGTTATATAGACAATATATACGAGTATTTATAATAGATAGTATTTAAGTATTCTTAAAACAGGCTTGCAACAAGTTCCACTCCCACTACATAAAGAGGAGGTTCTTGATTCGAATAAATGTGTCTCTGTGTGTTCTTCAATAATTTCAAATTCTTATTTTGAAATTAATTACATTATAGCAAAGTTGGACGCGAATCGCGGTTACAAGTTATCTTGGTACAGAGGTTTAACTTTTACTCTAGTTTCTCAGAAAACTCATGAAACCAATCACCATAAATTTCGTAATAATGACTTTACATTTTTTTTAAACTAAACAACTTCGACCATATTACCTCGTATTAAAGTTCAAATTCAAACAGCAAACAAGATAAGGTAAGTCGTGACCATCTTAAGCTATTGAGAACAGTGAATGAAGTATGACTCATAAGTCGAAATAAGTACATATTTAGATTTTAGTACGTTACTATAGAAACTGTAGATACAGGCCGATACCACGGGTGAGATTCTGAGTCGAGATTTAGCGCTTTTGACGAGTTTCATTCTTCGCGCCGTTCTTAAATATAGACAAAATGGTTTGCGCACGTATGTTGAATATAAAAATCTATAAACGACTTCTAGCATTTGAATGACAGTGGATTAGCTATCTAACTAATATACTACTACTAATAACTCGTGGAGGAGGTGCTAAATTTGTATTTCAGAATTTTGTCATTTATTTTTTGTATATAACAGACAGATAGATTTTAGATGAAAGACGAAGGAATTAAAATTATTATGCTATATCAATAGAATACATAATAAATTACATAAAATTATAAGCTACTAAGTACTAAGTATATATTAACATATTATACGCATACGTGACCAAAACAACGTACCAAAGCAGATATTTACCAGTTATATCGATTCGAAGAAAAACTCTAAGGCCATTGCCAAAAATAAAAATAGAAAGTGATTACAGAAGGTTGGAATAAGAGGAAACAGTTTAAAAAATATGAACTTTTAACTTAGGAAATTTCAGAATTAGAACTGATTCTTAAGCAACTTTGGGATTACCCATTTAGTAATTATACCATTTTTCTCGTTATTACAGATTAAAGAGTAAAAGAGCATTGTTCGAATGATCGGAGAAAAATTTCAACTACAGCTATAGCTGAGTTTTCTGTTAAATCCATAGTGTAAGATTTTTTTATAATTTAATTCCTAGTACAAGCCTATATAGACAATATCTTTATAGGCTAAATTTAAACAAATACAGAGAAAAACATGTTAGCTTTAAGATAACTGTATCTTTTGTATTTTTTTTTAGGAAACTAGATTGCAGTTTGCTTAGAGTAAAATGGCTAAGGGTTGCGTCACCACAGGTTTCCTACTTACTTGATTACAAGCCGAGGACTTAAAAGTAAAAAAAAAAATTAGTAATAGGACAAAGGCAGTAAATGCAAAGAAATTCCACCTATAGCACTTCGACGTCCTTCCACAACTGAGCGTTGTTAAGGGAACTTTTTGCCGTGCACCACTTCTACGTGTTACCGAACCAATACGACTAAGGGTCCCTCAAGAAAAGAGCGTACCAAATTTAAAAGGCCGGCCGCGCATTAGTCTCCGTGAGCGGCGGTAACACTTAACAACAGATGAGCTCACTTGCCCCGTGTTCTATAATTAAAAAAAACTATGTTTTATGATACCTACCTCATGGCCCTTGCTCGCGCGGTCAAGATCAACCCTGTACTGGTTAGGATCCAGTAATAAACGGAATGTTCTGGAATCCCCTTCTAATTCCGGCCTCGGCTCCGGACCTTCCTCGATGACCCGTCCTGATGCATCCAGCATACCTTCAACTTCACAGCCGCGGACGTACACGATTCCCGCTTGCTCCACCATACTCTTTTTGTAGTCATATTTCGTTCCTACATTAATGGTATATGTATTAGACTAGACCAAAATGAATAGAAAATCTTTATTGCAAAATGAGAAAAAGGTTGCAAATATGAGGATTTGATTTTTAATGCATTAAACAATGACAAAATGGTTTAGAAATCTTTCTTTACAAAAAATTGGTAAAATAGGCCAAAATTGGTGCAAGCTTGTCTCAAACTAATTTCGCAGCTATAAATTAAAAATGCTTGATATAAACACAAAATACAATAAGATCAAAACAATTTTTATTTATTTTTAAATAAAAATTGTAAAACTAATGATTCTAAGGCTAACAATAATTGTAATCTACGCAGATAATGATATTATATTTACCATAAACGTAACTTCTAAAGTAATGACACAGAGTATTAGATTCTATAAGCATGGCATTCTAGTGACATTTATAATAAACAAAAACCAATGTGGACGCAGTTTTCAATCGGACATTAAGCGATTGAACGCCGATTTGGATTTGGATTTTTCTTTCTAACTTATTAACACTTGCTCATACTGGAAAGAAAGGCCTTGTAAGGATACCGGCAAAAATCGTTCTAAGGAGAAGCGCAATACCGAATATCATATATTACCAAAATTAAATATAACTTAATATTACTTAGAAAAAAAATGTTTATGTTGCAAAAACATTAAAACCCCATTGGTTTTACATCGTTATGCAAAGTTCGTAATTAAATTAGCTTCATTAAGATTTCTGAGGTCTAATTTTATACCAGACGTTTATTATTGATCTAACGAGTGGTAAATTAAAACTGACAGATCTTTCGGGTATTGCGTGATGGGTTTTACCAACAAATTTAACGAGCGAAAAAAACTCGGCGCAATACCAAGCTATATTGAAGGAAATAAAACTTCAGACTGAATTACAAGTTTCGCTCTCTAAGTGCAAAACAAATTGCAATATTTTGCCTCATATATTGTGACGTCGACCAAAGTACCAGGCTATAAGACACATGAGGAGATAAGACAAATCGTTAGGAACCACTTTTAAATAGGTTTCGATTAATTCACTTGTGAATCACGCCATGTGCGTTTAATTAAGCGTAGTATTTCATCACAATATAGTCACATCATGACACATTAATTACTGAGAGATTTCACACGCATCCGATTAGGGCTAACCCATATATTTGTAGAGTTCCAATTAAACAAATAAAAAACTTATCAAAATGATACGTTATTACTACACCCGATTGACCAATCACAATCATTGCGGCACAACAAGAACTTTAAAGTGATATTGGTTAACTTTTCTTACCTATACTCTGAGTAGGTCTAACAGTAACAAGGAAGCAGACATCGTGTTTCCTTAAATTTTCCCACTCTTGCTTGATTTCTCGTCTAACACTAAGAGTGACAGTGAGATCTGCCCGGACCCTGGAAGGTGCTTTCTCGCCAATATTTGGCTTGGCCACTTCAACCACAGCAAAGCTCTGTATTGGATGGGCCATCCTCGCCCAACCGCCGAAGTATACGCTGTCATCTTCTGCACGCCTGCATAGAAAAAGAAGAACCATACATTCAAATGAAGGCCAAATACAGACCAACACTGTACGTTTTTCAGTCTTTCTTAGCGTACTTTGGAATCAAACATTATTTAGAAAATAACGATAAATCGAGGCAGACGTAGTACCTTCTACTTAGAGATTCGTTTATTTAACTATTGAATTAAAAAGCGGTACAGTTAGCATAGCATGGCGGGACGTTATCTGTGAGAGGCTAATGATTTTAACGAAACAGTAAGATTCAGAAGAGTAGAACTTCTTCTCGGCACGTTAATTTGTTCAAATTTTGCGAGATGGAGTTCGCGCGTGTACTTTCAGTATGAATAACCTTAAATAGGCCTATACACCTACTGAAAGTGGGGAACTGATTTGCCGGACGCTATGCAATATGTCAAAACGCCCAGTCCGTTATCTATAAACTAGGGAAGTGACCACGTGACCGAAAACTCATGTATCGAATTGACGTCATCTTATATCCAATCACATAATGTTTATGAGGTACATTATGTAAATCACAATAGCGATTAGTAATTCTTTGTTTAGAAAATTTACGACTAATATAAAATTTGTAACATATATTATTAACCTAGCAACGAGTCTAAATATATATACTAGACGACTTCGTGTATTTTTAACAAGCGGGCAATACCCACTATAGCGTAATGGAACAATTATTTGTGAGTATTTTTTTCATTCTAATTTCAGTTAAATTGCTGGATAGATTCCCCAACTAACGAATGAGGTCAAAGATCCAGAATCCGGTGTAAGAATATTTTTGTAAAAATAAATCTCTTATAATAATAATTTAAATAAATTTCATACCAGGTAAATCAACGTGTATTGTACTTGAATATATAACTAATGTGGCAAGAGACAGTTATATCTCTCTGTTTCATCTTACTGAAGAGAAGGGCCCTATTAATATGACATCTGATGGCGGTTAATACAAATAATCAATTAAAACATATAATTACCACGGCGCCAAACGATAGACCGCATCCTCTATATCCTGCCGAATCTCATCTGAAACAAACATTTAAAATAACTTAATAAAATTACACAAAGGCTAAAAGGGTAAAAATTACCTTTTAATCTAAGATATTTTTTTAACGTACATCTCCCGAGCTTAGAATTTCATGCATGCATGGTGCGTGCATGCGTCATAGTTAATACTAAACAGCAATATAATTAGTCTGAAATACTGTATTTTGACCGGACCGGAGGTTTTCTTATGACGTATAGAACGTAAATATAAGGAAACATAACGTTTAATGAATGAGTTTTAGAATTTGACCGTCATGATTATTAATAGTGAAAACATAAATTTGGAGTCAATTGTGACAAATTAAGGGGTACCATTATTAGTATAGATAAATTAAGCCTAGTGTTGCACTTGTGGCTAAAGCGACTCAACCCTGAGGTCTTGCGTTCAAATCACTGCTAATAGATTCTACATTAAGGCAAACATCACGGGGTTATCTTAAACCTAGAAATCAATGCCATGCATCACAGAAGGCAGGTCATGTCATTAAAAAAAACAGTGTCGTACTGTAAACCTTCTACAGTTTTCTTCTTTAAAGTCGGATGAATATGATGCAATGTGAGATCAAGACCCTTATAAGGTAGTAGCGCCAGCTGATGCCCGAGTTCAATGACCGTATACGAGCCACAAGCACATCTCGCACATTTTATAAACAAAATTAAATGTATAAATAACTAGTAAGAAATTTCCCTTTATTTTCGACGAATTAGTTTACAATATAGCAGCTTTTTGTGGCTAGACGGACAGGCACACAATTATTGATATATTTTTGGCATTCTTTGTGTTTGTTTGAAAAGAAACGTAAGTTTAGTTATTTATTTAGTAACTAACTAAATATATAAATAAATATATTACACATTTATTTATTTATTAACGCTTCGCAACTGTATGCAACACAAATATGACACAGTATACATATTTAAATGAAATGAGGGCAACTGGTCACTGGTGGCCTTATCGCTTTCGAGCGATCTCTTCCAGGCAACCAATGCATTTACATAAACCTTTAACGAACATAAAAACAAAAGACGCAAGATGACGACTGCAAAAATCACTCGAAATCGAGTTTTGTAAATGCGTTATACCGAATAAAAAAGCTTTAAAACATTCCTATCACTGTATATATATATATGCTTTTATGTATTGAGGAAGTAGAATATTTACCTAAAGGGATTATATCATTATTTGTAATCGTTCTGAGAATATAAACTACATATTTAAATACAGACATATCAATTTGCGATGTTTCAAAGCGCTACGCTTTGATACTTTAAATGCGTAATGTAGTACTATTATCGTAGGATTAATGAATAAGCCCATTCATACAATTAAATATTCATACAATGACACAACTAAAAATCTATGACTGAGCTTTAATATGATGAAACTTAAGTTTAAAACATACAACATATGTTATGTTAAGGTGCAAAAAATAAGCTATTAAGGTTCAGAATGAGGGCGAAGTACTGAACTGGGACCCGTTGTATTGACAGCGGCCACCTGTTAGCGGAAATGACTGCGCACTTTATAAGAAAATATACTTAAGAATCAGTGTTGGCCTAGTGGCTTCAGCGTGCGACTCTCATCCCTGAGGTCATAGGTTCGATCCCCGGCTGTGCTTGCCTTTGGACCAATGGACTTTCTTTCTATATGTGCATTTAACATTCACTCGAACGGTGACATGTCCTAGACCCAAAAAGTCGACGGCGTGTGTCAAGCCCTTAGGCTGATCACGTACTTGCCTATTAGATTTAAAAATGATCATGAAACAGTTTCAGAAATCTGAAGCCTAAACCTAAAGAGGTTGTAGCGCCACTGATTTATTTTATACATACTTAAGAAATACAATATGTAAATTAGTTTTTAGCATAATACATTTGAGTTGAATTAATTATATTAAAATAATTCAGTTTTTCCCAATCCCAATCATTATTATTCTTAAATTATTAAAATAATGAATATTTAAAAAATCTATGTTTTACTAGGCGTAAATTGCATGACCGCGGTTTAGACCGACGCGGGTTAGTGGGTATTGCTCACCCAGTCTCTAAATATCAGAGATTCTGGTGTGGGTCGAGTCCTACATACCAATGCTACTTTCGGATATCAAATAAAAATAATCTGTAGTTATCATCACAAAAATATCCTTAGTTTTTATTTGCATGCAAATCTACTTATTCTTCTTGAAATTATTAGAGGTACAACTCTTTGTTTCAATCCAATTTATTTACATTCAACCGTTGAATTACTATGTAACAATTAACAAACAATTTGAGCGTATTTTATTGAACAATTGTTTTAACGACACCACATGTTTGAACTGACATTATTGTCAAGTTACTTTTAAATACGTATTATTATATTATTCATCCATTATCTATTCAGTATATATCCACTTTTCTTTACTATTGTTCTTACATAGGCATACATATCCGTACAAGCAGGTTGCGCACAAAGAAACAAATATGCTTGGACGCATATCAAATGCGCGACCTACTACTAGTATTAGATTTTATACCAAAATAATGCTTTTATTGCGGTTGCCTTGAGTGCTCGGTCCTTTGAAATGCTTACACGTATGACAAAGAGAACATTTCGTTACTTTTAGGCAAGAATCCAAGCATACGTTACATTTTAAATAACGTCAATAAAACAATTAAAAGTAATCGAAATTTTACAAAAAACTGATAGCCACCATCTTGTCTATAGTAATTCTGGCATTATAATTCGTTTTTAGAACCGGGGGCAAACCGGCAGGAGGCTACCCTGATTTTAAGTAGATATCGCTATCCATGGTTAGTCTCAATGCCAGAAGCTCGCGAGTGCGTTGCCGACCGTGTATGAATTGGTATGCTCTTTTCTTTCGGAAATACCTCGGCGGGTAGCTGGTTCCATATAGCGGTGGTGTTATACACTATATGTTATATATGTCGCAGCCAACTAGCTTAATTAACCGTTCAATTAACAGCCTAGCCTTTTAACTAAACGGCGCCGTTTAACTAGCGGCCTGAAAAATATTCAGCCGTAGCGTTTGTTACAACATTTAATAAACTGACTTCGTACGATAGAGTCATTATAAAAAATATTTCTTTTAAAGTTAAATTGCTTGAGTCAAATTCACATTATTATTGTCACTACACTGTTCCATTGTACTTGTTATTTTTCATTAAACTTTGGAAGTTTAAAGAACGCCATATTGAAAGTTTCGTTTCCAGCTTGAGAGTGGCAGAAAGTGGAAAAAAAAAAAAAACAGTCAACAGGCTAGGCAAGTAATGAAACGTCATTGATCCAAATCATTTGCCTAGCGTTGGATCAACTGGCTGAACATCTTTCAGGCCGCTAGTTAAACAGCTAGGCTGTTAATTGAACGGCTAATTAAGCTAGTTGGCTGCGACTATAATGTTATTAAAGGCATTTTTTGCCTTTTAGACCCCTCTCAACGCCAAATGTTGTTTATATGTAATGTATTTGTCTTAAAGCCGAGAGGCACGTGATGTATAATTTAAATAGTATATAATATGTAATTGAACAATATTAATACTTACATGTACTCTCCAAGCGGAACAGGTTAAAATTCCTTAATAAATAATCATGGAGAGTGAGGAATTGTAGATTCAGTTTGGGCAGTGCGAGACAGTTTTCGCCACTGTAGATTTCGGTTGGGACGACATTTTCGTCCCATATTATTTCCTCCGTGGGGTATAGGGGCATAGAGTTCAGCTCTTCCAACTGTGATATACGGCGTTCATGTCGGGAAATCTATAGAAAATACCGAATATTTTATTTTGTCTTTTATTGTTATAAAGTCACGCCCGCTATAGATAAACACACAGTAAAGGAAATTTGGAAAACATCGTTTCTTTTCAGTTTTTATGGCAAACTTTCGATATTTCCACAAATTCCTTTCCCACGTGAAAATTTGGACTTACAACTTTTGAAGTAGCATTATCCACAAAAAAGAAGGGACAAAAAAGGCCTGTGTATAATATCTACTTAGTTAATCAACAAAAATGACAAAAAAAAATATGTTTATATATTATACATTAACCGAACTAAAACCACATTACCTACTACATTTATTTAGCATATAAATATGACCCGACATTCTCACAATAACCTTTTGTTTAAATATTCAAGATACCCAAATAAAAACACATGATAAACCAGCTTCCAAGATGAGCGGTGACCTAAATACTCCTTACGCGGCCAGAATTTCATGCAAGACACAAATTACAAAACTAATAACGCAAAACTTTAAAAAAATTGAAACACATCCTTTTCTTAGAAAACCAAAATATTTGTATAAAACGTTTTTACGATCCGATTAGACACTTTTATTCACCCAAAGGGCAGGCTAGTTTTTTGACCATGCGCCTAGTCTGACACCACCTATTACAGACAAAATATTAAGAAGCACTTACCAATAACTCCTGAAGGAATTGTTTGTCCAAACGATGCCAAGCAGCCTCGGACTCTCTGCCCTCGGGTGGTATGAGATTCAGATAATTTGCAATTGCGCGTAATGCCCGATCACTGAAAGATGAACCAGTTCCATACATCAACGTACAATTTTTGTTGGTAAGTATTTAATCAATGTGAATGTACCACTTTCTTTGTAAAGAAACTTAATTATTAACATAATTTATAACATATTAGTGTAATTAGCATGTATTGTTAACATTTAGCCCATTTTACATAAATAATAAATTAACTGATATGGAATTTTTGTAAACGGCGTGAAAAGTTTACGTTAGAATGAGTAAAATTCTGTGTCTAAAATTGTATTTCTTAGAAATTAAGATAATAATTATAAAACATATTTGCGATGAAAAAAAAAATACTATAATTGTTTTTAACTTGAATAAAAAACTGCAAAATTGGATCTGACCGATAAATTTAGTATCGATATAAGAAAGTGAAACGTACACTTGGACGTAATTGATTTGACATTATTTATCTGTAATTGCTATTATTATTAGAACGCTTCGTGTGGTAATTGATACTGTAGCTTAATTGAAATATTTATTATACTTTTTTTAGTTTTTAGTCTACTTACTACTACTACACTTGAAATATTATTGAAGTATGTTACCTCAAGTTTCCAAAATGCTTTTGTAAGGATTCTCTCGTGTCGACACTTGCCACATTAGCAAGGGCAAAAAGTCGCAAATCGGGGAACTTTGAAAATGCTGCTTTCTGTAATGAATGTAATAAGATATTCAGGGTTAGTTTTAAAATTCAAGATAAAATTGAAATTTATATGCGCTTTCAAATGAAGCTACTATTGGAGTAAATACTTTGTCTTTGCCGATATATCGGTAACGGTGATATTTTAATTGCCGATACGATACTTTTCAAATTTCGCGCTTAAAAAGTAACGTAAACGGCATCTTGTTTGATCTAGTGCGTTGCAATACAATATAAACAGTCACAAACTTTGAATACGAGGCACGGACTATCTATCTATCTCACCCGCTTTGTCCCTGAGTATTCCATTTCGCTAGAAACTTTAGTTGGCTTTTAACTTGTATCGCACGTAGTATTTTTTCAATACCAAATTAAATAAAATACAGAATTACAAAAATCATATCAATGTTAATTTTAATTATTAACAGTTATTTATTTTATTATAATATTATTATTACTCTTAAGTCTTAATTTCAATAACTAAACCTTTAATGTTATTCAAAGTTTGTGACTGTTTATATTTTATAATAAAAATTAAAAACTTTAACCAAACTTGATATATTTTACCTTATTTCATTTTAATTCAATAAGCGTGGATATCGGTATCGGTATCAGCGATATTTCTATAAGAGTATCGGTATAGTATCGGCAAAAAGGCATATCGATGCATCCCTAATTAAAATCATATACTTGTAAAACTATAGGAAATAAAAAGGATTTATTATTATGTATGTATGATACAGAATGTTCTATTCCCCATTGGGCACCGGACGAAACGGTCCTTGATCCTAAAAAATGATGCAAGGTAAAATCTTGTACATCTTCTACTCATGAAGTTTTTGAGTGAAGACTACTTATTTAAGATTCAAAAGGGATCAAAATTACTGACCTGAAGCGATGTTATCCTTGAGTAATGCTGCAATGCCATGTCCTTATCAGTCATGGGATCTCCAGTCTCGTCACTTATTTCGAACCTCGCGTAGAATTTTAACATTTGCAACAACTGTAAAAAATTCGTGGCTTATCAAGTGGAAAATCCAAACTATGATAAGTTAAAAATATCTAATAATAATTACATAGTATAGAGTTCCAGCTTCACACACGTGTAAAAAAAAAAAATGGCGATTAAAAACAGTGGCGGAGAGTTTATTGCCAGTTCTTCTCTTCCGTTCTACGCCCTTGATTTGAGAACTGGCACTAAATGTAAAATTAGAAGCATTAATATTATGTATTTCTTTGCTGACAAGTCATAAGTGTAAAATGTGTTACCCATATGATTAAATGATTTTTGAATTGAATTACACTACTTTATAATATACGTAACATAGCGGGTATTAATTGAGATAATTCGACAAAATAAACTTTCGACACAGAGAAATGTAATAGAAGCGGGAGATACACTTATCTGACAAGTAGATACTAATTTCGCGGCTTATATGTTCGTATGTTTCATTATACCATTACTTTCATCTTCTATACCTACTCAACCTTTTCAATACCATAAAAAGAAATCAGTGGCGGTACAACCTTTTTTAGGTCTGGGCCTCAGATTTCTGTAACTGTTTCATGATCATTTTTAAATCTAATAGGCAAGTAGGTGATCAGCCTCCAGTGCCTGACAGACGCCGTCGACTTTTTGGGTCTAAGACATGTCGGTTTCCTCACTATGTTTTCCTTCACCGTTCGAGCGAATGTTAAATGCGCATACAGAAAGAAAGTCCTTTGGTGCACAGTCGTCGACCTCAGGGATGAGAGTCGCACGCTGAAGCCACTAGGCTAACACTGCTTCTTAAGTATATTTCTTATATAATGCGCAGTCATTTCCGCTAACAGGTGGCCGCTCTTAATACAACAGGTCCTAGTACACTACCTCGTCCTCATTCGGAATCTTAATATCTTATTCCTTGTACCTTAACATAACATATGTTGCATGTTTTAAACTTGAGTTTCATCATATTAAAGATCAGTCATAGACTTTTAGTTGTGTCATTTAGCCTCCTGTGCCTGACGCACGCCTTCGACTTTTTGGGTCTAAGGTTTCCTCAGGATGTTTTCCTTCTCCGTACGAGCGAATGTTAAATGCGCACATAGAAAGAACGTCCATTGGTGCACAGTCGAGGATCGAACCTACAACCTCAGGGATGAGAGTCGCACGCTGAAGCCACTAGGCCAACACTGCTCTTTTCAATACCAGAACTGCCTCTTAAAATGAATGGTACGCTTCTCCGATAGATGCATTTTGTAAAGTCTATCCTGCAGCCCCTGCTTTTTAGGCAAGTCGTTTAGGATCTCCGCCATAAAGTTGTAGATGACGCTCCTCAATTCCATACGATTGGCTACTTCTCTAACCTCTTTTAAAAGTCTTCTACAGAACCACCTCTTAACTATATGCTACCCGGATCAATCGTTATTTTCTTTTTCTTTTTTTTGTGTTGTATTTTTATTGTTTTAGTTTTTTATTTTTGTGAAATTTGTTAAGCACTTCTTGCACTTTTACCTTTCGTATTTATTTTTCTCTTACTAGGGTTTCCTGGAAAAGATCGCTTGTTACCGATAAAGCCGCCTCTTCCTAACTATGTATGTTACTTCTTTTTATTTGTAACGTATCTAAGTTTTAATAAATATATAAAAGTTGATTACTTTTTATTGTATGTATGAAAATTATGATTTTATACCAAGCGAAACTATAGAAACAAATATTTTAAGTAGTAATACAAATACTTCGTCAAATATATATTAGTTTGAAAATAACCTTAACCGCAAGCCATCTGGTTTGACATATGTTTTTAAATTATCAAGCGCTATATAATATTAAAAATCTTTTATATTTTAGCATTTTTATATGAATATATACTAACATTGGCAATGTTAATTATAGATAAAAACTAATTAGTATTAAAAAGGCAACTTGTTTAAATAAAACCTGTTATCTTTATCGTAATTCTGTATTGTAGTATTGGAATGTTAACGGTCCTTTCATAACAACGACTACTTTTATATTTGGTTATCTATAAATATGTATATATGTTATGACAACTATGTAAAAGGTATATAAAAATATATTTGTGATGATTTGGATTTTTTATGAAAATTATTTCCAATAATCTGTTCTTAAATTTAAATTTTGTTAAAGTTTAAAAAGCAATATGATTGCTTGATCTATTTTAATTTTGTGTATACAACATCACATATACCAGATGTACTGGAATAGAAAAACCGGCGTAAACGCACGTAGAGCATGCAACTGAACAAGAATGTTTCACTTCCAAAGAAATTACTAAATAATAACGTGCTGAACGACTTTGAAGTATATAAAAATAGTATAAACACGTCTACTTTCTCTATGACCATAGGTATATCCATTAATACCATTATCAAAGCCGGCTTTTGCACTAAACCGGACCAAATAAAGTCAAAATAACTTAATAAAACAGCACGATACAAATCTTTTATAATCATTTGTTTACACTCGATAATAGAAACCACTTAATTCTACCAAACCATCCGCTATTTCCACGTGCTACAGTCCAAAATCCACCAACGCAACGCAACTTCGTGATCACGTATATGAACTTATTTTAGTGAATCAAGCGCCGGAGCTGAAGACGGTCGTGTTCATTCACCTTGGTCCGAAACGTGTTAAAATGTTTGGAATACTGTGTGTTCTCGCGTGTTTTAATTTAGTTCTAAGTGATCCTCTAAACACCTACTGCTGTTTGGAAGAAGATGGTATTTTGGACGAAAATGAAGCATTCTGTGTAAATCCAGTCAATGAGAGTAAAAAGGCTATACGGTTGAATTGTAACATAACCGCAAGATTATTTGAAGCGGATTACAACTTTACAGTGAACAATGATGAATCGGCTACCTTATTGATTGAAGATCAATCTTTCTTACACGACGCGGGAACGTACGTATTAACCGTTATATACCATACAACGTGCACCTTTCACAAATAATATAATTTTATGTCACCAAGCACGTGACTATTATCATACACCTGTGTGAGGTGAACTTGTTCTCAGTTTTCACTCTTCGACGGCAAACAAGATTTAATTATGATAATCATTATAATTATCGATTTAGTCTTCTTGTAAATACGAATGTAAATATTCATTCGATTTAAATTTAAAAGATCCTCTACAAGGCCTAGAACTCTAATAATAAATTCATAGGTATGTAAAGTGATTTCAATAAAAATTTCAGATTTTGTGCCGCAAATGAAACTACAAATAGCACGTTAAAATTGTTATTATTCTGTGTAGTAGAGGAAGATACGACGACGAACTTAGTATTGAGTTACTGCATGATAGTTTCGGCAATTTTTCTTGCCTTGACCGCTATAATTTACTGCGCATTACCGATCCTAAGGTGAGTACTAATAATTAATATTTAACTATACTTTAATGTCTGTTTTGAATGTCATATTTTCTTGTATTTTTAAGCATATTGTTTTACTAATAAAGATACCGTTAGTCAAGTATGTATTAAAATAATCACAGCTAGCACAGTTCTACGCGTCACTGTTTAATGTAGTAAAATAAATGTGAGTAACAACCTGTGAATATTTTTAGGAAGCGCTTAATATCTCTTATATTTGCAATTATTTATTATTAATTGGACTTCTTACTTTGTAGTCAAAACAAGCCTACCAAAGGGCCGTTAAGATTTTTTTTATTTGAGTTTATATTCGTGAGCTGAAGACAACTTTAGTAAAATAAATTGTATACTTATTTAGAGGCAGCTGAACAGGGAAAGATAGCCTCGAAATTTTTTTACACGCAGAGAACTGATACTATTAAAAAAATATCATGGAAACCGACCTTGGTACAACGTAATAGTAACGTTGACCCGGGCCTCAGAAATAGATACCTTATACTTGATCTACGAAAATACGCTAGAAATTAACAAATATGAAACCAGTCAAGAACCCGTTTGTGTTGACAGTCCAAAGGACAATTTTATCTGAATCCAAAAACAATTCAATGCTGTATTTTATGTAGACATGAGGTAGAGCGTCTGTTTCTTGGTGATTTCAAGGTGAGCCTACGGTGAGCATCTAAAACGATTTTGGTTTGGCCAAGAACAAAATACATTATACGACGCAGTCACAACTATAAAGGCATAAACAAAAAATAATATAATTTTATCTTAATAAATTAACAATAACTAATAATTAGCAAAAATAACTGGCACTTTAAACTAATATTTAAATACCAGTTATATTTTTGGTAAAACGGCAACAGATTCGCTAATATACTTTTTTTCAGAGATCTACAAGGCAAAAGCATAATTTGTTTCTGCGTGAGCTTATCGCTGGGGCTAATTATTTTGGGTATAATGAAACTCACTGAATATTCCGATATGAATTTATGCGCAGCTCGAGGTAATTAAATTGTTAAATTTATAAATACGATAATAATACTCCAGTGACGCTACAACCCTATATACTTGGCTTCAGGTCGCGTCCGTTTTTATGATCATTTTTTTTTCATGGACAAGTAGGTGATCAGCCATTCTGACACACATCGTCGACTTTAGGATTCGAAAAATAGCTGATTTCCCGATGTTATCCTTCACCGTACGAGCGAGTGTTTGATGCATATCTATGTGTGCGTAGAAAGTTCATTGTCCACGCCGGGGATCGAACCAACGACCTCTTGGTCTGGCCTTTTTTCAAGGTTAAACCCTTTAGTGTTCTTTTGTTTTTTTTTTGTACACTTAGATTATTTTATTTTATTATTATTTAAAATGTCTTAGAAATAATAAAAATGAAATTAACAAAAAACCACTAGATCAACTCTGCTTTTTCACTAGGTCATACTACAATCTTATTTAAGACGTTGCGTTATGCGTACCTTCGTGAAAATATATTCAATAAAATAAAATACATATGTAAATAGTCTGGACCAAACAATTATAAGTAATGTGTACCGGTAAATATTTTTATGCGTGTGCGCAAATAGGAAATTCATAATACATTTTACCGTTTCATACTTACATAACTGATAAGACAATCAGAAAACTTTTAATTGAGTGCGGCTTTACGGAAAAACCAATTTCAAAAATTAAAATCAAAACGTAACCTTAAATGATATTTGCCTTAGCTCATTACACGGTTCAGGATTAATGCTAGCCATAATAGCATAGCTAGCATAGCCATCGAATAACGCTTAAGGTATTATAAATACCGAATAATAACTTTTGTAAAAAAAATCATTTTAATATCTCTTAAGTTTCAAAATTTTTCTAGACGCCGCGGCCGTATTATTTACGACGCGTTGTCTACGCATGCAAAATGGTGACGTTATATAAATTCACGAATTATCTAATACGGCGGCATACGAAGAGTACCAATATTGTTATTGTAAAATGCGTATATATTGTGTTCACGAATGAATGTGACAAATGTTTTGTAACATTTTTACCAGCGATTTCAAATGTTCCAGGATTCCTGATCTATTACTTTATGGTATCAAGTTTCTTCTGGATGAATTCTATCTCGATACAGATTCTATTTCGAATCAAGTAAGTATTACAAAGAATCTCCTATCAATCATAATTTTATAAGCAGATTATAATTCTATTTTCAAAAAAAAAATATTTTTTATTTTTTATGGAATTGTCTTTCATTCCACGAGCATAAAAGCAAAAATGTTCCACGAGCGAGAGATTTATCAGATGTTACGTCATTGCAGACGTCCATCAGTGCCCGACTATGGCTGGCGCACCTTTTCCTGGTACGCTCTTTACGCGTTTGGCACACCCGCGCTTATCACAATAGCTATGGCCATTGTCAACTTCCATCCTGGAAAACATCAAAAACCAGGCATCGGTCTCAACACTTGCTGGTTTTACGGTAATGAGCTAATATTATTACTTTTGGTCGTTCAATCAATTCATTCATAATTGCAAATTCTTATTTTAATTTTATTTAAAAACGTTCTTATTTAGAAACGTGAACCGTAAATAATATTCTCTATACGCTACCCGTATGCTAACAATCAAAAATATATTTTTTTTATTATTTATAATTCCAGATAAATGGCAACAATGGTACTACATGTATAGTGTACTATCAATTCTCATGGTACTAAATATAGGTATATTTTTCTACTTGTCAGTTTACTTGTGGAGACACACGTTCTTATCAACACACGTCAAGGAACTGCGTTATAAGTATGTATTATTTATCAAAATAATTTACTATTAACTAAATAAAGTCTTTATTTATTTAGTTATTAAGTTTACGACACCATACATAGTACTAAATCTACTGATTATTTCACAAAATCTTCCATCTAAAATGTATGACAATTAAAGTAAACATAAGTTTTACAAAAAAATAGAAATTAAAAAATAAAAAATACAATTAAAACATACACAAGATAAGATAAGCACACAATAAAATAAAATTACTAGAAATGTTGGTACTTAAAGCAGAAAAAAAAGAAAAATCATCAGCAAAACAGCGAATTAGGTTCGAGAAAGGCACAATGCTTTCTCTAAAACCGATAGGCCACTTATACCGACAAAGTATATATAAATTAAAACGAAATTATGGATTCAGCGGGAATCAAATTCGCACTACTTTGACAAGGCAATGCGTTATTTACTGCATTATTAAATAAGAGTTGCTTTTGACAATATGTGAGTTTGATGACGACTAAAATGTAATAACTATTTTGATGGAACTTTGTGTAGAATCATTCATGAAAGCCCGTAAGCATTCAATGGGCAATGGAGAAGACACATTGTTTTGTCTGATCGTTGGTATTTTTTTATGGAAAGTGTAAGTGCCTTCTTTTTATACCAATCTGAAATATTTGATTTATCGAAACCAGGGCCTTAGTTGCCTCGTTAACCACTAAGCTAAGGCGAAGATTTGTTACTATTATAATGATCATATATAATATGATTTCTTTTCTTTCAGGTTCGGAATGACATTAAAGATGTTTATTATTATGGGTCTGCCCTGGATATTTGAAATGATTAGTACTTTCTTCGAAGCACATATAATTTGGTTAGTGAAATAATTTCAACATAATCAGCCTTCAATTCGCTATAAATATGTGAAAATTATTCATTTGAATCTCATAACTAAACTTGAATTTTGACTGTATAATTTATGCAAATATTACGTCATTTCTCAGTAATTTAACGTTATAACGAATAAAATTTGCAATAATATTTAGACTCCAAGCACTATAGTTCTTAACACATTCTTAATAACGAATTGTTTTAACATCTGAAATTTAGTTTTACAAAAACAATTTTACAGATATTTTTATTAAATTAGATTAAAATCGCTCGCCGAGTTCTCCGCGGTTTCCAATAGCATTTAAATTCTTAATAACACATTGTTTGTAAACGATCTGAAACTAAGTTTTACAAAAACAATTTTACAGACACTTTTAAACTAGATTATAGTCGCTCGCCAAGTACATACTCCGTAGTTTCCAATAGGGTTTTATGCCATGCGACCCCGAGCTATTATTAGCGATACAAATATTGTAACATCAATATTGGAACTTAATCCCATTGATCAGGGAGGTACATGGTCCCTATACCAAAGTGGTTACCATGCAATAGCGATAGTAAAACTGATCCCCACGTTTTTGTATGCAGAAATAAATATAATAAATTGTTTTGCAAAGTGGTACATTCAGATTGTATAATTATTAAAAAAAATCAATCAGTCCTATAAAAATAGGCATGGGAAAAGTCATATTAATTATCATCGTCATCGACGGAGCATGCTCCGACCTGAAACCTGTGAATGCTGGTGTCCCACAAGGCTGTGTCCTATCCCCGACCCTGTTTATTCTGCATATCAATGATATGTTGCAGCTTAGCAACATTCATTGCTATGCGGACGACAGCACTGGGGATACTTTTTACACTGGCCGGGCAGGTAATTCTCGGGCTGTTGTCGATGAGTACCGGAACAAACTTGTGTCTGAAGTCGAAACTCTTCTACGTGGAGTCTCGGACTGGGGTAGACTAAATCTAGTCCAATTTAACCCCAAGAAGACACAAGTATGCGCATTTTCCGCTAAAAAAACTCCCTTTGTCGCTACTCCCCTCTTTGAAGACACTCTCCTTAAAGCCTCAGCTAGCATCGGAATACTGGACGTTGACATATCGAATAACGTTCAGTTTCGCGGTCATCTGGAAGGAAAGGCTAAATTAGCCTCCAAAAAGCTTGGTGTGCTCAGCAAGGCGAGACAGTACTTCACTCCGGGCAACCGCTTGCAACTATATAAAGCGCAAATTCGGCCCCACATGGAGTCTGCTCTCACCTCTGGGCGGGAGCTCCCCAGTACCAGCTCCTTCCACTTGACCATATTCAACGAAGAGCGGTTCGAATCGTCGACGACCAGTCACTTTCCGCGCGGCTTGATCCCTTGGCGTTGCGTAGAGATGTGGGATCTCTCTGCATCTACTACCGCATTTACCATGGAGAGTGTTCAGAGGAGTTGTTCGGTCTAATACCTGCAGCTGAGTTTCATCATCGGACGTCAAGGCAAAATACAAAATACCATCCGTATCACCTCGACGTCCGTCGTTCCACAACAGAGCATTTTCTAAGGCAGTTTTTGCCGCGCACCACCACTATGTGGAACCAGCTGCCCACAGAAGTATTTCCGAACCAATTCGACTTCAAGAAAAGAGCGTACCAATTCTTGAAAGGCCGGCAACGCACTTGCGAGCCTTCTGGCATTGTGAGTGTCCATGGGCGGCGGTATCACTTAACATCAGGTGAGCCTCCTGCCCGTTTGCCTCCTATTACATAAAAAAAACATAATAATAAGAACAGTTAAGTAATTTATAATTGTTGTCATAACTTATGGTCTAAATCAATCTCCCACGAACATCTCCCATTTAAAAATTTGAATCACCTTCCTCCTAAAAGCATTACACGGCAGTGATCTATAACTTCTAGGAAGGCGATTAAATAGTTAGATTTTCCATTTCAAAACTAACTGTTGTGGTCTCTGGCAGAATGACCTGTGGAGCACAGCATAATGCTGAGCCAGGGCCAGTTACTACCACAGCACGTATTACACACTTAAATATACTTTATTCATTTTTTTTTCGTTTCTATTTTTTTTTGTTATTATTATTATTTTGTGTTTCTGTGTGTGTGTTTCGTTAGTAATAAATGTTATTTTATGTTATGTTAATTAAGATGTTGTTCTTTTAATATCCATAGTGCTGATGATGCAAGTTTGGGATCAGATGGTATTTTTATACTCATTATTGGGGTATGTTATGGCTATTGGAAGTTACAGAGTACGGGCTCGGATATTATTCTAATATTATTCTGATACAAAATTCTCTATTACAGGACACTCTTGGACATATTTAACCTCAGCCAAGGCCTCTTAATATTCATCGTACTAGTCGTGCTACGTAAGCGCGTATTAAAGGCTCTATACAAAAGAGGCTGCCTGGATTGTGTTTCCGGTTTAGTTGAGCGATACCTGGCGGTCGCAGAAGACGACGAAGAAGTTGTACAACACACCATTGACGTGCCTTTAGACGATAAAAAACATTACAATATTTGAAGAAATCTTGCTTGAAAGGCTTTGTGTCTGTTAAGATACTATACGTGGCCGGACCACGAATTCACTTACCAGGCCGGACAGTTTTAACACGGTTACGTTATAAACTGTACACTTAAAAACTTACAACTAATATTCGTAAATGTATTTAGATAAGATTTGTTTATATTCAATCAATGGCAGCTATAAATAATATTAATTAAACTTAAAATATTGCAAATATTGCATTTACAAACGAGCAATTTGGTTAGATCAAATCATTTTCATTTAATTGAATGTTGTATTTTAATGCACAAGCATGCTTATTTATTCATACAAATAAGCCTACACTGGTAAACATACGTTCTTCTCTTTCTGTCCAATTGTAATGCGCTATTCTGCAAGGAGATATTCGGGTGAAATTGAATAAAGATTAGCGTTCGTTTGATTGCGATTACGGATCGTGTCGCGTCTGTAAAAAGAGATGCTGTTGATAAAAAAAATTGTCAATCGTTTTATATCACCAAGGACACGAAACTGTTCAAAGGTTACAATTGTGTTTCAAACTGATTTCAATTATCTTTATATAACAGTAGCAGATTTGGCCTAGACTTCAGCGTGCGACTATCCCTGAAATCTTACCCCGGTCACTAGTCGTCCTTCTGTCTATGTGCGTATCTAACACTACCTCGTGCTGTGATTGAAAACATCGTGAGGAAACAGGAATTTGTCAAAATCCACGACATGTGTCAGGAAGGCTCAAATCACCTACGTGTTGATATAAAAATTATCAAAGAAACGGATGCATTTCGGATGGATTATTAATTATATACATAAATTTACTTTTACAATAATAATTGTACTTATAAATAGGAGTTTCAAAGATACCTAGTCGATACGATAAATAATACACAAAACTGATATAATTGAGAATAAGGAAAAATGTTATAAAACATTTTATACATTATCAATGTTTACATTTTTTTCTACGTGCCATGTATTTGAACAATGAATTAGGATGTACATAATAATAAGTTTATATTAATCAATAAAACCTCAATATTATTAAGTATTTATTATATAATAATAAGTTTTTCCTTAATCACCATAGACTAAAAATCTTATTATGTAATTAATTGCCAATAGAACGATGGTGATTTAATGTAGCTCTAATTAAACAATGATTTATAATTTCATAATAAAAATAACGTTTTAACGCTTTTTTGTTTATTAATTTATTCCTTTTTTACGTGTTCAATAATAATAACAGAAGCAGTTTAAGTCTAGAGGCTAGGACTTTCAACTCAAAGTCGAAGCATGAGGGAGTTCAAACCACAATTAATACATGATCATATGGAAGGAAAAAGGTAAGACTCAGAGTTGAGACTTAGCCATGTCAAAGGCCATGACCAACAATTGTTGTTTCTTGACAAATTGCTTTTATTCGTTAAAAAACATTGTATCTTATTTTAATTATGACCTATGACCTCCTTAACTATGAATGAACCTGTATGAATAATTGGTTTATTTGATATAATTGTTTTTAAGGAATACACAAATTAATGCGTCAAAATTTGGTTTTGAAAATAAAGTCTTTAATATTCATGATGATTAAATAATTATTATATAATGATTGTTTCAATAACAAGTGACTTTAAGGTAAAATATTCTAAAGAAATCCATACAATAAGGGCTATGTAAACAGACAGCAGTTAGTATAACCATGTAATTAAACAATCATACTTTGGGTATGTAGAATAAAATAGTAGGTATCAAGGCGTTGGTGCATAATTCGACCTAAAATTCGGAGACTTTTTTATAGAACACATCGAAAACGGGCAGGAGGCCCGAGGCTCACCTGATGTTAAGTGATACATTGTCAATGCCAGAGGGCTCGCGAGTACATCGAAGGCCTTTTAGGAAATTATTAAACTAAGACCTAGCCCTAAGTCTGATTTCCCGAACGTCAAAAATGTATAGGGACTTAGACATGGAATCATAATTCTGTTAGTTCTGTTCATTAGTCTTGTTTCTGAATCTCACCCTAAACTTTGCAATAAATCTTTTCCATGGAAAAAAAAACGACTAATTTTTAGTGAAAAGTCTTTAAATAGTAATATCTAGTGGCTGATATTTGTATTTAATTAAATAAAGGCTTCCATAAAAAATCCATATGAGCACACAAAGATGTAATACACGCGAGTCAAAACTCATCAATTGAGTACGTACTGCAGCGCCATCTAGCCACATTTAACGTAACTAAGTAAAACAACTGAAAATTATTTATTGGCGTTAGTGAGTTCATAGATGGCGGTCAATTCAATAATGAAGGAAATGAAGACAAAGAAATCAAATAATTTATACATACGCCCCTTTGTTATATGAATCCAGAAATAATTTTCGTAAAAGTATTTAATAAATTACAATATTAGGGAATTCAATCGTTACTTGTTATTGTCTTAATTTATTATTTATTAAATTATTATTGCCTTCGCTGGCAAATAAGCAGAGCAGATGATATTCCTTTATTAAAAAATGTTCTTGTATTAATATGGATTTAAACAATTGATTGTAACTCCGCTAATATGTTTTTTATCTAAGTGAGCACAAATTTTTAATATTAAAAATCAAAATACGGCTTTCAATATTTTAACAAAATAAATAATCAATAAATCATTGCCGATTAAAGTACAACGAAGTGCGATTTGCGATTACAACGACCCTTTATAAGACCTTCCAAAACGCCGACAAGTCATACCCTTATCTAGGTACTTAATCCACTATTTTCATCATCTGTGACCATTATTGCACCGTAACTTCATTTCATTCACTATCAATCCTTCGACCGGTACCCTGTTTATTCTGCCCACTGACAGTGGACAAAACACACGCATGTCACATGCTGCGTCCAATTTTAAAAATCTAATTACAAATAGTGTTTAACTTCCGAAAGTGTTGTGATTAATAAAAATGAAGGTAAGTTTTTGGAAAAATGCTGGTGTACTATATTTTATAATAATAAATAATAATATAAATTAATAATTAGTAATAATTATGCACTCATAGTAATCGTCTGTTTTTAAATATTAAGTGCCACCTGCATGATAAATATTATCTGTAATACCAGAACAGTGATTTGTTTAAAATTACAGCAACTAAACGTTCGTTATACTAAAATGTAGGTAGGTTAATTTTACAATTGTATTTTACCTTCATATTAAAATTGTATACATCTGACAAGTACTTATGAGAATATTTGCGACTGAGGCTATATTTGGACGAGAAATGTATTTTTAGATGTCGCATCTTAACAATTTTCTTTGTTTCCCTTTAAAACATGCAAGTAGGTATTCGATAAAAGATTCATATCTCATTTTCTAAATAAATCAACACGCGGTTTTAGTCGAATTATGATTCAAATATATTTACGTCTATCATTCGCTGATAAGGGTGGAACTAGATATGGATGTTTAACCGGTCGTCTACAAATAGAACATTATAAAATACTGGTACCAATTTTAATTCTACTCGAAGGGAAATGATATCAAACTGTTGTAAGTTTAAACTTTATTACAAAGTCGTAGTTATTTTAGTGATCATATATACCGGATATATGTATTAACTTTTTCACTTTATTCTAAAGCTTATATATTAAAAAAGGTGACAAATTATTACACAACATTTACATAGCATTAAAATGTGCAACAATATGTCAAACAAGTGAGAAAAACATAAAGTAAATAATATATATGTATGTACTTCTTTTTTTTTACGTTATTAAAAAACACGTGTTAGTGTAAAGCAACCCTTTTAGACAAAACAACGTTTTGTTATACATAATGTTTAACTTTCGTTTCTCGGATTTTATTTAAAGTACCGCCAATGATATATATTGGTTACTAAAACGCATCATAAAACCTATTTTTTATCTTAACGCTAGTTATACATAGTTCTGTTTAACATTAAACTATGTTGTATCAGAAAATACACGCAAGACAATTTTACCTATCTTTTATCAGTATAGGCCTCGGCTTTCTCGACAATTTAAAAAGAAAATTATTAGCGCTTTCAAGTAAATAAAAGTAAAGATGCAATAACTCTTTTTGCTGCGTCATCACGCAAAGCTCAACACGTAACCATAAAAAATTACAGCATTTTCGACTGTAAAAATGCATCGATATTTTTGTAAATTTATTATATTATATATTTACGTAGCCAACAGCAAATATCAAATATATAAATAAGAAAATAAGCTATGAACGAACTGTCCTAATAAAATATAATTATAAATATTGGTGGCACGTAGTGTGTGCGTATGAGAGAGAATGTGTGTAACATATTATTTTATTTTGAACATCAGCCCTGTTTGCTGAGTTTTATTAAAAACTTCAATGTGAAAAAGTAAATCATTGTATTGGGAACGGATTATATTTATTGGGGCGTTACGACAATACTTTAAACATATATAATACAAATTTTATTTATAAAAGCTTGCCAACGCTCGGCACACTCATACATTGGTACAAGAAAAATAAAATCCAATATTGAATGTGACAAGCACTTATAGGCAACACGAAGAGATAAAAAGAAATAGACAACTAAATGTAATTATAAAAACTAAAGAAAAGTAAAATCGATTTAAAAGTGTGTTTAAAAGCAACTATGGATATCCAGGTTTTTAATGGTAATTCAGTGGATGAATCAAAATTAAGAAATAGGTACGGCTCATTTTATCTAAATAAATGTTTATCAAATATATACAATTAGCACATCTAAATTGTTGTAATACTGATTTCGCTTGTTGAGGCCAAGGGTTACTTGTATTAAAGATAATTTTGAGAGCATACTTTATAGGAATATACAAGGAAATTTTTACAATTTAATCGGAAATTCATTTAGACTGTGCATTTCATTTATTTTTTAGATTTTTCTATATCAGATATTAGTTGATAATTAACACAATTACTAAACGTTTAAGAACTTAAGAAATATAATACCATTTGCGAAAACAAGTATCATTTAAGACCCGAAAGAGATAGTTTTATATCGTAAACAAACGTGGTAATCAAAAAGTACCGAGACCTCGCAAACATACATTTGCTAATGACCGCTCTGTACCGACTAACTCGAAAAATTCTTATCGGAATCGAATCTAGGATTGGAGATATGCGTCAGATTACCACTATGTATAAATCCCCAGCGATACTAAATATGCAAAAACATTTTACAATATACTTTTCCTAGCATATTACAGGCTTCTAGGCAAATTAATTACCCTCACCCTGCTCCAATATCCGACCTTAATATAGTAGTATCGATAGATTGTATCAGAAAAAATAATTAAAATGTAATTTATTCATTCCATATATTATTTATTTATAAATTATAATTGTTTAAATGATTAAAATATGAATTTGTGAAGCAGTCAGTCAGTTTTACGAAGTCTTAGAGTCTAAAGCTTTCGAAAGGTGGAATTCATGACTTGAGAAGCTGGTGTTAATGGTGAAGACTGCCTCACACACACCGTTAAATAGTTATTTAAATATTAATCACGTACAAGAAAATATTATAAGGCCAAAGTGTATTTTTTGTGTTTGGCCCATTCGCAATTTAAGAACAAGTCATAGGATTTCCCTTCGGATACACATACAATGTTTGGGTATTCGAAGAATTAACTAAACAAACAAGTTAATCAGCGATGTTTTTCTCTGATTGACGCACAATTGTCATTTTACATAGGAAATTCATATATTGTTTTTTCCCCCTCACATAATCGTAAAGATTAATAAATATTTGTTTAAAAATAACAAGCCTTTATTGTCTTTGGAGTACTTACGAACATCTTAATTGGGTGATCTTTGTTTATACCAAACATTCTTCATTATTGAGATTTTAGTAATTTAAATGTACGGTCGGATACTTGAAATGTAATAGGGAAAGGCATTGTACAGATAAATCTACGACTCGTAGCAATTACAAATGGTTCTTGCGAATGGGACCGGGTGTGCATCTTTAATATCTTATAATTGACAATATACCAAAAGAATGAACTGTCTTTTTTATATTAAATTAATGGTCTGTTCGATATTTGAAATATAAAAAATAAATGAAAAGCTCGTTTCAATAAATCTACAGTTCGAAGACTTTACAAATAGAAACCGGTTTTTAACATTGATTGCTAACAATTGGCACTACGATAACTGATCAAAATTAAATAAGACATCGTAAAATGTCATCGAATTACCCTCTATACATATCATTACTGATCTCTGATTGCTCCTTGACCCATTTACAATATTAGCGGCTTGTGAACCTAATTTGCGAATAAATAGACTTATTGCTCGAATTAATATTATTGTTACTTCATTTACCTTTGAGTGTATGAAGAAAACTCGTTTGTCACACTTAGAATATTGTGTTGACAAAGGAATCAAGTTGAAGAAAGTAATGATAGTAGCTAAGAAGATATAAAAAGGGTAGAAACTGTGGGCCCTGTTTCATACAATGTGAAGCTTATATTAAAACTTGACAGGTTCCTTATAAATCAGTCTATTAATGAAAACCCCATATAATACCATATTTTTTAAGTTAATCGAGTAGACGTGTCGAACGACTTTGTTAGATTATGTAGTGAAATCATCTTTTGAACCTGAATTGCTGAAAGTCGCATTAAAGTCGGTAGCTTGGCTCTGTATGATTCAGAGTCAAGATTTATTACGTGTAACGGAATCTGAAAAAATTACGATAAGAGACGTTAAATACGTAAAGAGATTTGTTATACAATGCTGAATTTTGACACATTATCAATATTTGACCTGTCATACTACTGTGACTAAACAATTATAAGATACAGAAAATGATAAATCCTTTGAAAATATTGTGTACGATGTTTTGTTTAAATTATTATTTTGTTGTATCTGCTGTAAATAGCATTTATTACAATAAATACTAAATCATGTCAAAAATCTTGCTGGGCTACAATTAAATATAATTCAATCTTCAATGTTTTAATTATAAATAGAAAATAACGCCATATTTTACATACGCTAGAATTTTTATCTTTTATATAAGTGGGTAGAAGTGATAAGGTTCACGTTCTACATGGTCTTTGGTGCGCGAGTACTACTCATTCAATAATATAATATACATAGTCTCCGACTGTCCCCATAAAAGCTGTAAAGCATTCTGTAAATAATCTAATTTATTCGCATGGTAAAATTTAGTACATTCTTCGTTACGAGTGTCAACGCTATTATCAAAGTATGTCAAATTTAAACATCGAGATAAAACTTCGAGAAGAATAGTAATAATACAATATTATTTTCAGATTTTATATTTAAAAAACGTTAATACCTATTTTAGGTAACAGTTTAATTTTTTTATTTATTTATAAATAATTAATTAAAATATGGCGAACTGGTTTGATTTCATTATTCACATGAAAATTAATTATCAAAATTAATAATTACTATAACGAACAGTTCAATAACCGGACACAGAGTGAAAGATATACCGTTATCAAAGTACTAATATGCTCCTTTGACCCTGACCCCACAAACGTTTATTATTCTAGATTTAAAGTGCAGTAAATCACCGATTATTTTGTAGTATTAATAGGTATTTTGTACGTGGGTTATATGGTTGCGTATTCTCTCATTCTTTGTCTGTATATTATAGAGACTGCCATTTGAAAGATAAACTGAATGTGAAACACTATTCTTTTTAATCAAAAGATTTCAAAATCAAAAGATTTGAAAGATTCTGTTCATATAACAGAATCTTTCAAACCCACATTGGGAAAATGCGGGTACTACACTGAAATTGTATACCCACATTAAACGTAAAAATTGCGTATAATTTTTATTAACTTACATATAATTTAATAATTTCAGACCATCATCCTCTTCGTATTATTAGGATGTGGGATTACCCTGGGTTTAAAACAATGCTGCCCAGACAACGTTATAATGAGATCAGGCGGTTACTGCAGAACGACACGAGTCAATATGAACTGCACTTTGGGGCATATGCTTTTGAAAGATGTTATTGTGAATGGAACCAGCTTGTCTACTATGGATTCTCCTGGATACGCATTCACAGATGATCCAGATCGGTCAGTGATCACAGATTATTCTATACAATGACCATATTGTAAAACAAAACATGAAGCGTTGTTTTTGCCACATACAGAATATTAAGAATTCTCATTCGTTTAAATTAAGTCCCTTTCCCAGCTTTACTGAATCTTTCAGTCAATTCACGCCTCTTTTACTTATCAGTACTCTGTATGGTAGTTATCGACCACCTCAAATACTCCGAATAAATTCAACTGGAAAAACTATTTAGAACATAATCTAATAATTTCAGTTACTGCCTGAGCCAAATGTATAGAAATCAGAGTTCACCTCTGCTAGGCACGATTCCAGTTGCTGTGATGTGTTATGAGGAGATAAAACCCTCCAATGATATTGAGACTAGTGGTATTCTCACCCTGGTGTCAGTTGTATTCCTGCTTGCTACTTCGGCAGTTTACATTTACCTACCACAACTCAGGTAAGTCGAATCATATACATACTACTTTCCAGCACTAACTTTTATTCATCAGTATTTCTCTTAAAATAGGTCAGTAGGCATTTAAAATGTCCGCAAATCAACCGCACACAGAATAGTTCATTAATTCTGTGTTTTATGTTTATGTATGTGAGTTTCCTTTTCGATAATGTGTAATAATAAATTACTGGGTTGTAAACTAGGTGTAGGAATAGTTAATAAATAAATTATATAGCTCCAATCGAAACCAACATTTTCATATACAATATAAAACGTACCTTGTAGTAAAGTTATTTTTTGAATAATATGTAATTAAAATTATTAATCTACAATTTAACATATATAAAAATAAAATTATTATTATATATGTTAAAGTAACCGATACATAATTATTGACGTTTCCAGGGACCTACAAGGAATATGCTACATCTGTATGTGCATGAGTATGGCACTTGGTTTTCTATCACTCGGCATTATGCAGATAAGTCCTGGATTTATGGGCGACATGTGCACAGTAACAGGTATTTCATAAGTTAATTATATAAAAAAAAACCAGTGGCACTACAACCTTAATTTTAGGTCTGTGTCTCAGATATCTGTAACTGTTTCATGATCATTTGTTAATCTAAAAGGCAAGTAGGATCAGCCTTCTGTGCCTGACCCACGCCGTATGATTGTTCGAGGGAATGTTATATATACAGAAACTCATTGTTGCATTGGGGATCGAACCTACAACCTAATGGATGAGATTTGCACGCTGAAACCACTAGGCCAATACTCTTTGAATATTTCTGATTGAATTGGTTTATATGGTGGATTGACATATTGTTTCAGGTTTCCTAGTCTACTTTTGGATGATGGCAACATTTTTCTGGATGAATGTGATAAGCATCAACATGTATCGCACAGTACAGTAAGTCTTGATTAAAATTCATTTCATTCATTCAAAAGTTAATAAAAGGGACTAATACCTTTCCTTACTTCAGGGATGCAACATATCTGAAAAAGACGGAACGAAAGCAGTGCTTAATCTACAACAGTTATGCTTGGGGTTGCACCTTGGCTTTCCTTGTGATAGCCTTAACCACGAACTTCGTCGAGGGAAACCATTACAAGCCCGGTATAGGGCAAGGCTCCTGCTGGTTTAACGGTAAATAACTAATATTCCTAGATGTAGGCAACATTCACGTAGATTTATCAAATCTGGTAATTTCTTACCTACTTATTTCTAAGATTTCTTGTTTATCTCAGCCGTAATTGTCAGTTCCGTCTTGTGAGAGCTAATAATAATAATACCAACTTTTTAACAGTATTATAGCTTCGTAGTATGACAAAATGTATAAAAAAATTGCGATCAAGGTCAAAAAAAGAAGTATTTGCCAACGGCTTGTGTGTTTGATCTTTATCAAAATCTGTAACTGCCGATAGAAGATAGAGAAACAGTCAGATAAAAACATATTTTATGTCGCAAGTGTTCCAGATATTATAAGTGTAGTTTGTATAACGTTTTCATTGCGTTAAGTTAAAAATAAACTTAAAAAAAAACAATAAACTTGGCGATTAAAAGAGTTCCGGAGAGTTTATTGCCAATTCTTCTCTTCCGTTCTACGCCCTTGATTTTGAGAACTGGCAGTAAATGTAAAATTAGAAGTATTAATTATGTATATCTTTTTTGACGTGATGTGAATAAACGATTTTGACATTGACTTTAAAATGTATTTGAAATTTCAGGGCGCGCTGAAACCTGGCTTTACTTCTATGGCCCTGTCGCGATCCTCATTGCTATTAACATCGTCCTTTTTATACTATCCTCCTACACCTTATGGACTCACAATAAGAAATATGAGGTTAACAAACTAAATTATCTTAAGCGCAAGTAAGTTTTGTCGATACGTTTAGTAACTTTTTAGGAGATTTGTTTAATTTAAACCTATATTAATATTATTATCTTACAGATTCCTTGTATCGCTAAAACTATTCCTTGTAATGGGAATTAATTGGATATTTGAAATAGCCAGTTTTGCACATGGAGAGAAACATATCCTTTGGTACGTTTTATTGCATTGTTTTAACATTATATTTTACAACAATTATTTATACATTAATGTAATATACATTTTTAAGAATATGTGGTAGTCAAATTTATTTATGTAAATCTTTACGACTATTTGTTTAGACAGCTAAAAACGCCCCTTCACCCTTATAACCGTGCTTAAGAACGCATATCGAAGATATTTAGTCAGAGAAAGTAAACAAATATTTAATAGTGTTATCTAGAGAGTGTTCTACAAGCCTGAATAAATTTGCGGGGTAGGACCGTATAAATTTAGTATAAAGACTTCTGTTATTGTATATTTCTAGGAAAATAATGGACACCTTCAACTGCCTCCAAGGTATCGTGATATTTCTGATATTGGTAATTCTAAGACGTCGTGCAATGCGAGGACTTGCCGAAGAGGGATTCTGTCTCTTCATCACCAGACCACTGGCTAACAAATTAAGCCCAGATGATGACGCTGATGAAGAGCAAATGCTAGATGATACAGTAGAAGTTAGGCTTAATTAATATGGTAAAGCAGGGTATATTTTGTATACGTTGTGAATATATCATATAATTCTATTTGTATTCAAGAATGGTTTTTAATGAGCACAGATGCAACCAAAATCACAAATTGAAGAAAGACATAGGGTATTTTACCTAAGCGCTTTTCAGTAGAATAATTTCAGTAGAACTATTTTCATAAATATAATTGAAAATATTTTAAAGACCTCTTAATACAAAATTATATTATATTGCTGCATACATTTGAATAGTTATTATCAAAATTGTATAATATATTCGCGTTATAATAGAATCTCTATATTATAATTATGTTAAATAAAATGTAAATATATTTTTTATTAATTTTAGGTAGGTACGTATAATTAAAGTAATTGTCAATGATATTTTTACAAAACAATTACGAATATGTAACAATAATTATGTATTAGTACTTGCTAGAACTACTTTGTAACACTCATAATATTTCCTACATTTAAATGAGAGACGTACGTGCCATAATTGTTGTAAATTTAAATTTAAAATATGATCTGACTATTTTTGGTGTATAATCTACGGAATATTATTATTATAATGTACCTTTACTTTATGTCGCGTTATGTGGTAAGCACAACGCGTGTTTTGCTTGTTAAATAAAGTATATTTAAAAAAATACGTTTTTTAATATTGTTTTTTGCTACATGTAATATCTATAACCCGTTAATACTTTAAATTAAATTATTGAACCCTTACAACTAATGCAGTGTGTGTTAGGTTTTTCAAGGTATGGGCCAAGGTTAGTCCATCCATAATATTCACATACTTGAACCGCTCATAAATCAAAATCTAATTAACACCAAGTGAATTTTTGAAACTCAATCCATGTCCATAAACAAATATAAGAATCGAATCATTGAACTTGGCACCTATTTAGATCTTAATTCTCGAATTAATGAATGTAATGCCCATTTCAAGAAAAATCATGCCTCATGGGAAAAAATGTTCAAGATACTATAGACAAAAAAATACTATAGTCTGTATTTCCAATACGCTAAACAAGCGATACAGACGTTTGTCAAAGACAAAGACGTCTACTCTATGTAAATTGTCAAAAGATAGATAAAATAACTGTCATTCACAATTCAAACATCAAACATGTAAAGTGCAAATCGGAAATCTATGAATCAAGCCATACGCATTGCAACCTGCAAGTTTAACTTTTTACTCCGATATTTAGCTCATGAGCAGAAAATATAAATTAATTATCAATACTTATTAACTTCTGGAATATGGTGATAATGCTTAAATATGTCTGCTATAAACTTTAAAGTTGTGATATAAAAGTGCATTCAGATGTGGAATAAAACTATACTTTTTATAGTTGCATGAATAAACATGATGCATTATAACGTGGTATTCCTTGTACTGTTTACAATTGTACTATACACATATGCTGAAGTTAGCGATACAGACTTAAATGATTTGTCTGAGCAACAAAATTCTGTACAAATCAACAAATGTTGTGAAGAAAACGAAATTGCTGTTGACTCAGTGTGTCGTTTAGCGGAAAAATACAATGAAAGTTAGTATAAACGTTCCTTTTGTATTGTGTGTCTGTATAGTACTGATTTAGACATAGCAATAGGTTTACTAAGCTTTTGATTTGCAGCTCTTTGGAATCCAATATTTAAGACTGAAAATGGAGAGGAAGTTAAACTTAAGTATTTTAGATTTATACATGGGGTACCAAATTGTGAAACAACTGAACTGAGACCAATATTTGACTTAGGAAAATCTGAAGACAAGTATGTTTACTGTTAAAGAAAAAGTTACTGTAAATTCAATCATAAAATGTTTTGGATTTTCATTATAATTATTTCCAGATTGAATCTCCTGTCAGATGGACGATTAAAGCACTTAATACATCATCAAGTAAATTCAGAATCAATTAAAAATGACCCTTTAGTTACAAGTACATTTAACTTGCATGACATCATTTCAATGCCTGATTCAAAAGAACCATCGTCATACATTCATAATCAAAATAAATATTGTATGGATAAGGTAAGTGTGCTGTCAACAGTATTGTTAGTGATCATTTAAATTAAATATCTATATTTTAATAACATTAATTTTGGGTTACAGATTTTAATTACAAATTCCAATACAACAGGTCAATATGCACTTGTTTGTGTTCCAGTAGTGAAAATAAATTGGAAGGACTCTGATTTCTTAATGAAAAAGATACTTAACCCTATATTTCATGCTATAGCAATGATTTTGTATTTGACAGTTGCTATAATTTATTTTGTATTACCAACTCTAAGGGATTTGGCTGGAAATATCATAACTACAATAAATGTTTGTCTTATTGTGAGCCAAGCGGCAGATTTTGTAAGAATATTTACAGAATTAAGTAATCATGTCAGTTTTATGGTGACAGGTGAGCTATTTTATAACTACATTTATAAAAATAAAACTTAGCAAAGTTTCACACCTATAAATATTACATTTAACTTACAGATATAATTTTATATATAAGCTTATTAGGAGCCTTCTTCTGGTTAAATAGTTTTGGCTTTTATATATGGAAAACATTCAAGTAAGTGTTTTTAATTCGAAAATAATAGAATATGTACTTTTGTTAAGACTAAATTATTACACACATTAAAATATTTTGTAAATTCTTCAGATCAAGAAATGTGTTTCTAAGAGTAACAGATGTGCGCAAATATTGTTACTATTCAAGTGTGGTCTGGTCAAGTGTAGCACTAATGGCAGGGATGGCAATATGTGCACATTTTCTTTTGGATACAGGAACTAATCCATATAGAAAAATGAAAAAACAGTTTTCATCTTCAATACTTGTTGATGATGTGGAACAAGAAACTATAGGTAAGTAAAGTTCGGAAATGCAATGCAAAATTAAAGTTTTATTTCTAAAATCAAAACAAACAATAATATATAACATGTTTCTAGGCTGGCTTGGCATAGCTATATTTTTTACCCCAGTTGCATTTACCATAATATTCAATTTATTCTTCTATATCACAACATTGAAGGTAATTAAGAGAATAAATATTTATGGAAGGATACATTACAAGTTAAAAGGATGGTAAGTGACATTTTACTCACATAGCCTAACAAAATGTTTAAAAAAAATACATTTCTTAAATGTGTAATTCTGTCTGCTATGGGCTAAGTTTAGAGTAACCCCCCAGCTCTTATCTACACATAATCAATTACAAATATAACATTTAGTAAGTGGTTAATACTCTTTTTTTTTTTTAGTTTCGATTTATTCTTGCAAATGTTTTTAATAATGACAATATCATGGTTGTTTCTACTATTATCATGGTTGAACTTTGATGCGCTGCTGTATGCACATATAGTAGTGAATTTATTGCAAGCCATCTTCATATTCTACACTTGTGTGGTAAGACAGTCTCATGTAACATTTTTACTTAGGAAAAGTTGTTGTTATGCTCAGCCTGTACCTACCGGGGAGTGGGGCGATGAAATGACTCATATGAATGGTGGGAATTATTAGGTTTATTTTGCTTTCCAAGCCCGATACCAAAATCCATATTATATAATTATAATTAAGGTTCCATGGTTTCATGGTGCATACAGTTAATGTATATCAATATCAATAGACTACTAATGCATAAGATCATTTTACTGGATCAGTTATGTTTATAGACTTAAGTATAATTTTGTGAACTAGTGATTAACATAGTATATTTGATAATTACCTATCTTTATATTCAAAACAAAAAATTTTAAATCACGCTCATCATAAAAAACATATTCTCATAGTTTTAAGTCAAAGGAAATTTTGAATCTTCACTAGTTTAAGATAAAGTTAAACACAAACTAGAAGTTGTAGTTACTCTGTGATGTGTGAGCTTTTCCTTCAAAATTTGTGCCTTATTGTATTATTTTTGAGTGATTCCTGGCAGCTATGGTAGAATTAAGAATATACAAAGTAGAATAAAAATGCCTTGCAAGTTAAACGAATTTTACATATGTTAAGACTAAATTGACAAATAGCATTTATATCAAAAATTGTGATAATTTAAAGTGCTCATTGAGGATACTTAATTATTTTATTGGTTAATCTCACTATGAAAATAGCACCATACTAACATCTAGGGTTTAACGATTAAGAAGCTTTAATCATTATGACAGGATCACAGGACAATGCACAAATCACTAACTGTATTTAAGTAAATATTTTTATTATTATTGTATTGTAAACAATATCTCGAATTTTATAAAAATATCCGTCCAAAAATCACAATTTTGGAAATATTTTGCTCTCTAAAGACAAAACGCCTAGATGTATGCACTATATACAAAGACATAATTAATGATCTTGTTATAATTTTTATTACTAATGTAGTTAATGAGTATGTATACAACAAAATAAATATTGATATTGAATAATATTGAGTTTTCTTTTATATCTGCTTATAAAATGATGGTGTAATAAAATTTTCATAAAGTTTTTTTAAGTTGCTAGTTAATTAATGTAAGAAGTCTTTCAAACATAAATTTTCTACAAATTTATATAGAATATATTATGATACCTGAATATACTATGATTTACCTAACCTATGTAAGCATTCATTCAGTCAGGTTATGGGCTGACATCAAACAGGAGACAAAAGTTGTTTCCTGATATTTGTCTTCTAGTAAAATAACCCTCACTATAGTGTTTATTGACTATTCGCTCAGATAAACATTTCAATGTCAGTTAATAAATCTATTATTAAGTGAATGCATTTTAAACTACCTTAAACACACTTAGACCTTGCTGTTTACCATTAAACACATAATCTAAAAATGTGATAGTTCCTATTAAAGCATTTATTAAGTATTTTTTTTAAAACTTACCTGTGAGAAAAGCTGTCCTTCCGGGCGTTCAGCGAGTTTTGCTAGTTGACATCTGACTACCAGGTGACAATCGTCCATGACGGTGTTAAAGAAGCGTCGTGTTGGTAATAATGCTTCAAGGTCGATCATCAGCTCCAGGAATCGCTCGCAGTATCTGATAAACATTACATGCATATACGTTTTAAATTACTACTTCCGTAGCTTAGTCATTCAAATATGGTCTTAATTTCTTCATAGAGGTTCCAGGTTCGATTCCCGGAAAAACAGTTCTAGTCTCGAAACAAAAATCTATTAGAATCATCTTAAAAAATTACTTAAGGTAAAGGATTTAAGTTTTACCGCCGTTTACCTAAGTTCATTATTAACTTGAATGAACCTAAAATGAAAAACCCATAAAAAACAATCATTATCAACTCGCCAAACAAAGCTAGCAGAAGGTTAATTAATTATCCACATACTATGCCCACTGAATGTTTTATTCTTGTTAGTAAACACATGTCAAAATGTCACACATGAATTCTGTATGTATATAAAGTGTATTACCTAATTTTATCTGGGTTAACATCACCCTCCTCAGGAATGCTTTCCAATGTCCTCATAAATTTAATCATGAGTTTCTGCAAGTATCGCCTTTCCCAGTTCAACTTATCTAAAAGTTCAGGTTTGTCTTTCTTCTGTATGGCCCTCCAATACTTCCGCCATTTTGGCACGTTTTTGAACTCTTGATTTCGTCGACCTGTGTGTTCGTAAATAATTTTGCTTATAACGTTAATTAAAATTTAAATAAACATCTGAATCATCTTACAAACAGGAACAATATTTATCGCTACTTGAGGCAGAGTAATTTTTAAGTTTTATGTGAAATACAAAAGGGTTTCGCGCGATTTTATTTTTGCAGACTTCTTTTTTTAAATTTGGTCTGCGCGCCAATTATTGTTGACAGCCAGTAATGTTTTCATAGAATATTTGTGTATGGGACTCTTTGGTTATTGAAACATTTATTATCATTATACACATTCGAAATTCAAATTACTGTGAATAACTAGGACTAAAAAAGCTACGGTGACGGCCTGTACTTTTGGAATAGATGTGATAAAAAAAATTACTGATAAAAAAGTGCGTGCGTACAAGGTACACAAGGCAGAAGTGAAACTTTTTTGTAAATGAATTATTACTAAGGTAAAAGCCCCAATAGATGATCATGTACCAGTATATGATCACTACATGTGTGTATTTGTATACCCATATTTTATTGTTACAAAATAATTTAATGAACACTCAAATGACGACTAAAATATTTGACGAATAAATTCTCTTTACAAAATATGAATTTTAAAAATAGAATTTCGTATATTGCTACGTTCCCCCTTTCTCACTCTCTCTCAATCGGTCTCAATCGCTCTCTCCCTTTTCTTCGACAAAAACGCTGCCCATCTTAGTGACGCTAATACAAACATTATTGATTATAACGAATTGTATTTAGAAGAATTGTTATTTCAAAGTATAGAATAATGAAATTAGTATATTATTCGTCTTTCATTTCGTACTTGCAAAATATCATGCAGTCTGTCGGGTCCTCTAATATTTAGAAAAATTATTTGTTGTTTACTATACTTTGTTAATGAATAATGAATCTCATTAATACGTATACATGTTGATTTACTTCAAAAATTATATAGAAATTTAATTAATATGAATCTACTTATGTAGTGTACTTGAAAAAGAACTTTTGTACTTTGAAAATATCCGTATAGTTCTGTGTCAATACAATGCCGTCAAAAAACATAACTTGTAAAAATCCAAGTCTCGCAACGTAGTTCTTCTACCGTAAAAAGTTGTGAGACCCATGTAATATTAAGTTGGTTAATTTATTCAGTCCCTACCTTCTGTATACATAATTAGCTATTAGCAAAATATTTTAGTTTTCCTTGATTTATACACTAAACACTAATTGTATACTAAATTTAAAGATTCTATGTCTGCTAGAAGTGCCTTAGAGTTTTAACGATTGGTGAGTCAATGAGTGACAAAGTCAAGAAATTTAACTAGATATAATTCTTAATGTACTGGTTCTAATTGAATGAAATTTAATGGTGTTTATACAGTCCTTGGCAACAGATTTTTTGTGCCAGATGGACAAATCATGCTTTAGCCTTATTGATTCTCACCTTCTTGTAAACTAATCCACATGCTCAGAGACACCAATCGTTTCACTTGATCTCTGCATAATTGCACCTCCATACTCCCAAAGCAATGGTTCAAAAAGAGTAGGAGATTTGTCTGCTCCCTCATATTGTTACTTAAATGGTCTTCCGCTACACTTGCATGAAGAACTTGCTCAAAGAAGCCAGGAAAGTCATCTGGTTTCTTTAGTAATGCCTGTAAAAGAATATAATTCTATAAATATGAAAATCATATGAAGACTTCAATAACTATACATTATGTCTCTAGCTTCACTAGAATTGATATTTACTATAATATCTCAATGCAAGTAGTCTTGAGTTTATTTGTTATAAACAAAAAAATATTTCTGTTTTAATATGAATGAGAAAAACTAAAAAATTTAAAAACTCAGTATTGCATTATAAAATGAATTTTAATGAGGGTTTAAATCAACATGTTTTAACAAAATTTCAAAACTTAGCAATTAAAAAGAGTGGAGGAAAGTTTCTTGCCAGTTCTTCTTGCCCACTCTACGTCCTAGACTTGCGAACTGGTAGTATATGTAAATTTAGAATTAATTTAACTTCTTTTCTGACCTTCATGTGTACTAGTGTATATGAATAAAGTTATTTTGAGTTTGAAACATAATAGAGTTTGCCTATCTGTCTATTTCCAATTATGTTAGGTTTCTAAACAGAGCTAAAGATGACTTACCTGCCATGCTGGGACCCTCTCACGGAATTTCTCATTAATCATTACGATTATTGACATCATATGAGCGTGAGATGCCTTCCCCGTCTCATAATGTGGCCACAAATAATTTTCGAGGTATTGAGAAAATTCCAACATCATTATACGCCGTACAGAAAAACTGAAAATCATCAATTATAACACATTATAATAGGTTCTTAAATTAAAAAAATATGTTTGCAACTCTCGAAACAAAATACTCAAGTGTCGTGATAATGTTTTTTCTCTAATACAAATCAAAAGCTTTGGCAATTACCACCAACTTTTAATTGGTATGGTTTAATAGTAATAGTTAGAACTGAGAAAACACAGTTTAAAATATATATAAATATAGACTAAGATGGTAGAAATAAAATTATAAAAAAATCAATACAATTACTTATTCTATAATATCTTAATCTATTGTTATTTATATTTTTAATATGATGTAAAGACTAAAACTAATATTAACTATTAATTAATAAAAAGTTATAAGCTCATAATTTTTATTTTTTTATCAAAATAATAACATGCCATAAATGTTTTTGAAACAAATGGGGTCATTGAACTCAATCTATAAGGCCACTGAACCCAATACAGTCTTTTGTCCATTTCAAGAGGGCTAAGACATTAAGATAAAAAAAATAATATATGTATTTTAAAATTATAAGATACTTACTTTGATCCAAGGATCTCTGCTTGATATATGGACTCCACAATAGCAGCATCATAGGGCAAGTGATTATCTTTAGTTTGAGGTGACCAATATTGGGTTGCAAGCTGAAATATCAACCATAGTGATTTAAATCAATTAGGTGAGTAACATAGATTTGGATTATTAAATACCAGTTGGCTTTACAATTGTATAAAAGGGAAGTGATTTTAGTTGATTATTATATTCATAGTATTAGATTGAATATGTTTAGACTTTAGATACAGTAAACATAAGATTGAATTATTTAGGAGTAGAGGCCTAAGTAATAAGTAAAGAAACAGCAGACACAGCTTTCTTCCCCTTTAAAAATAAAGTTTCTTGGTAATAAAATGCTATCTTCATTATTAAGAGTTTTTTCCCATTTTACCCGTTATGCTAAAAATAGCTTAATAATATAAAAACAAATATATTTTGAAATACAAAGAGTGAGAGATTTTTCGGATATGATTAAAAACAATTTCTATTAAATCCCAGAGATTTTGAATTACAAAAGCTACTCGAGCTATCGACTCGAGGCTATTGTATATAAGTTAGGAGTTCCGAAATCATAACATAACAGATGTCTGTGAGTGTTAAATTACAATTTATTGTTTTAAAATTATACAGTTACTTTATAATAAAGAAATGTTTATTTGGTCTTTCCCATTATACTGTTGAAAAATTCCAGAAAAATTTCGTGATGTTATGCAATATGTATGTTTTTTAAAGTTGACTTGTAGGAAATTTAAAATAATTATTTATAATCTAGTGCAGTGTTTATTAATAAAAAATTTATGAAAATATAACCTCTACTTACCAGTGTTATTCTATCGGCATTTATCTGAGAAAGGGTCGGCAATGGGATCTTTGATTTATCATTTGGAGCTGGCACATCAACTTTCATTTTGATATTATCTTGCAATTTATGTAATAAAAAGCACTGAATTCAATCAAAACAGCCTTTTGCAAAAACACCGCAACATAAACAAACACCCTTACAAATATAAATGCATGAATGAAGGAATGCTGATTGGTCGTTGGTGATTGGTGAATGATTATCTGTTTGTAAGAAGTCAACGTCAAAACGTTAGTAGATCAAAGTCATCATGATTACTAAACACCACAGTATAAAGTGTATCATTCTAATATTTAACTTTATAACGGTCTTATAATATTTCGTCACATTTACTTATTATCAAAACGATACAAGAGCGACAAGTTTGAAATATTCAGTAATTATTCGAGGATGATTGTATTTTTTATGAATAAGGGGAATAGTCTATGACTTATCATAGAAGAACCGTTTCTATGATAAGTGTAAGCGCAGTAAATAAAATTATATAATGCGAAACTATGTCGTAAAAATGTATTACTTTATTTTAATTTTCAGAGCTAACAAAAATGTATGAGTCTCCAGAATTCTCGTACAGGGACTTTACGGAAACTTTGGATTTAGAAGATCGATTTGATACTGATACCCTTCTATTTACTCATGAAATAATAGAAAATGGAACCGAAAGTATTGAAAAAAATTCTATACCTGTAACTGAAGGGATAATATCCCCTGTTAAAAACAATTTACTTTTAAGTTGTAACGATTCAGGTCAGCATTTTTCTATTGGAACTGAATCCATAACTGAACTTAATACTCAGAGTTGCCAAAATGACATCAATATTGCTAGTATCGTACCAATTCATAATTCATTTTATGATGAATCAACATTATTGGACGAAAATATAGTAGACCAGTTTCTGATACCTACACCAACATCTTCAAATTCAAATGAGGTAACTATTAATTCCAATAAAACAAAAACCCATTTATTGAATCACATTCATATATTATGCAATATGCTTTTAGGATGACAAGAATAACGGCCCAGATATTTTAGCGCTTTTTTCATGTGTTATCTGTCATGATATATTTACTACTGACGCCGATCTTTTAGATCATACTATTCTAATGCATGCTTCAATAAATGTATCCGCTTCTGAAACCGGTACTACTTGTACAAATTTTGAACTACAAGGTACCATTTTTCTTATTTCCATACATACAAAAAACTTAGATTACCAATTTTATATATTTTCGACTCGCTTTTCGTATTATTATCGGTATCGGGGTTAATAACTTTAAGACTGTAGTTTGTAGATATACTTAATATGTAACAGATAACTAATCGACTTCATTTTACGTCATAGTCATTTGACACATGATTGTCTAAATTCTTATAAATGGCGGGATTTGGCGGGAACTAATGTATCTATTTAAATTTTGATAAAAACAAATTCCTATATTTAATTTTTTTTCGTTAGATACCAGCAGCATCACGAATTTTGACGCAGAGTGGCTAGTTTGTTGCATTTGTGAACGTGTATTATCGATGGCATTAGAAATCGAACCTAATGGTAAGAATTGCGGAAAAATTAGTAAACGAGTCATACGTATGACACGTAGAACCTATGTGTTTGATATTCATATGGAATAATTATGAATATGTTTCGTTTAATTGCAATTGGACAAACGGATTAAGTCGAGCGTCTGTGATTGAACTAGATTCTGTTGACCAATCACAATCAAACGAAACTCACCATCGTTACGTGATTCATTTTCTATTCTTACAGCAAAAAAGTAACTAAGGTATCACTCTAAAATGGTAATGGAAGTCGTTTTCGGAAATTGTCTTATACACAGATTTTAACTTTTAGAACAATTGTGCTGTCTTGACGCTTTTGGCAAAGGGTGCGTGGGATCACGAAAACTTGACGCTATGTTTGTGTGCGATGTGTGTAATTATTTGTTCGCTGACGGTGAAGCACTCGATCGACATAAACTTACTTGTACACGTAAAAATGAATTGGTAAGTTTTTCTTGGAAAATAAAGTTTAAAATATATTTTCTTTTTGTGAGATTGATATTTTTTTAATCGGGAGTAACTTCTTGCTAACGGATTTTTCAGCCCTAACTTATAATATAACTCACATAATTTCTTTTTAAGAACGAACAACCACCTCCCGAAACGTTGGACTTGTCCTGTACATATTGCGGACAGGAGTTTCCCACTGAAATCGAATTGAGGAACCACGAAGACAGCCATCGAGAAACACGTCCTCATCGCACGTATAAACGCAGCTCGGACAGTAAAATGTGGAATTGTGGGTCTTGTAATCAACTTTTTGCTACTGCAAGGTATTATAATCCTTTCTACTGGTAATAATAAACAAAATTAATGACCCCCGAATATTTGAATTTTTATAAACGGATCGCGTGTAAAGAAAACCAAAATAAATATACTACTAAATAAGACTAAAGGAAAATATAGAAAATCGTAATAGCACAAACAATTAAAGTAAAGTCTTTGACAATAGGTAGCTTAATTAGAATACTTTCATTTAAACATCTATCACAACTACGTATTCATCATAATATTCATTTAAATCATTGCTATATGTTTGTTTTCTATTATAAGGGTTGCCTGGAACAGATCGCTTATTAGCGTTAGGCCCTATAGTTTATATCGTAAAATCAAATAAATAATACTGAAGCATGCATAAGGTTAAAAAATATGACTGGACTAAATTAAGAGAATTATACTTACATACGCACAATGTTAAATGTTAATACTCGGAGCAAACGCAGGCTGCAATTTCCCCGTACTAGACTATCTAAAGTTAGTAATTCTTTTTTGGGAAAAGGGATACTCTTCTTCAATAAAATCCCAGAGGTCTTTTAATAAATTAAAGAAAATCTGTGTAAAAAGGCTTACTAAGTTAACGATTATATAGTTGATAAAAGGGCCTGGGACTAGTTCTAGACAGACTACTTATAATTAATTTGCGATATTTGTTTTAAAATAAGTATTGTTTGATGATTTGTTATTTTAAAAGAGTACCGAGAGTTTTTTACGCCGGCTTTTTCTCTCGGCCTTTTTTTTCTACACCCTCTGCCTTCTTTGCCGATGAGTAGGGATGCCTACAAATTCAAATTTAATGACGTGGAATAAGTGATACCTGTATCTTATGTTCCATAATAAACATATATTTTTTTTTTTTTTACATCTTGCGTACTTCTTACCAGGTGCCGTACAGTTCTAGCTACGTCTAGAAATAAAAAAAAAATGGTGCGTGTACTCATGTACGCGCGTAAGAAGTTATACTTCTTTGGCTTTCTTATTAATAATAAATATTTAGCGTTAATAATTTAACAATATTTAGTATATTATTCAATTATTAATTAATATTAATAATAATTATTATTTATTATTTTATTATACTATTAATTCAATTTAATAACTGGGTATGTTTCATAACCTTTTAACTAAGTAACAATAGGTCTTTGTGAAAAGCATTGCTAAATTTCTTTGAAAAAATAATTAAAACGCCTTTATTTGTTTAACGCCTTTAGTACACCTACGCGTTCGTATGCGGCTGCGAGTCTTTGCGAAATAATTGCGGTAGCGAAATATCTGCGGAACATTAGTACACTGCAGTTTTTTCGCAAGGAAATGTCATTGTAGCTTCATTTCTTACCATCTATCCCCGTCTTTTCTTGAATTTTCCTCCATGCCACCTCTTTTTTGTATGCATTTTTGTAATTAACATGCCCAACTAAATATAATTCGGGATAATTTCGAATCAAATTAATAATTCAATATTTTCGGCTTCCATTGTGCGAAATTCTGTCCTCACTGACAGAACGCGTGGTGACGCATTGCGATGCGAAACTCCGCTAGCGAAACGGCTGCGTCTGTGTAACAGCCATTTCGCAGTTACTTGCGAAACAATACCGACAAGGACGCAACTATTTCATCTAGCTATATAATAGAGCGTGACAAAACACATGCGAAACGTTGCCATACAACTTACAGTTTTTTCGTCGTTTCGCTGCCGCATGCCGATGCGATTGCGTAGGTGTACTAAAGGTGTAAAAGGTACTACAAATGTCATTATGGTCATTCAAAATTCTTGGCGTAGCTGCACGCATATTCTTTTTCTTTTTACTTGTAGATTGTCTTATTCCCATCTCGCTCGCGCACGCTCGGCGCCCATACTGATAATTTTGTGTCACGGTGCGCGCGCATCGTAAAATTTCACTGTTATAAATTTTACATAACGCGCCTAAAGAAGTATAACTTCAAAAATTTTAACTATCTATAGAACTATCTATCTATACTGTGGTGTTTATACACTCTCAGTGTTTAAACGCCATTGTTAAGGTTCGTTTCAATTATTAATCGCCTTATACCTTAGGTTGGTATTAATCTGCCCTATTTTTTTGTTTTTTATTTTTGGTTTGACTAATAATGAGACTAAACCTCAAGTTATAATCTGTACCTACCTATTTTCATAATAAATAAACACGCATACAATTTGGTTATGTGTGACCCATACCATATATAAAAATGATTATTAAGCCTACAAGAATATGGGTTGCAGGGAGCTATACCGTCACAAAAGGGGAGAAGACCGACCCCCAGGGACTCCATTAATGGCTTACGTTTGTGAAGAATGCGATAAAGTTTTGGGCAGCATGTGCGCTCTTCATACCCACAAGAAAATGCATAAAGTTATCAAACCCGTGAGTTAATTCCCTATGTCGATGTCAAATTTGAATTACGAACGATTTTACAATGACATATTTTATACACAGAATATCAAATGTTGTAAGGAGTTTCTATTGTTATTTTTTTCTAAATAAATACTCTATGCTCGTGGCATGTGTCGTTGATGCTCTGTCATTTTTGAGGTACTAGAATGCATGCGTGAACTCCTATCGCGCCACAGATTTCCTATACTTAAAAACACACATTATACATTCATAAAATCTAAAATAATATACACCAAACATTAACAGTTTTACGTTTACTAATTCGAAATCAATTTCTTTACTGGCAGCCATCGCAACTTTGGACTTATGCGCGGGGGCGTTTCTTCCACGTCATGAACTGCTTTTTCGTTTCCGGAAGTTTTACCTTGTTATGTATCAATGATGTAACAAAACCAAACAGATTTTTTAAATTCTCATTCTCATTTGTTTCTGCGCGTCAGAAAGCATTCTGGGTACCCACTTCCGTCCCTGATACTTTCATATATATATTCAGTTGTGTTTATTATTATCAACACTTCATATAGAAATCATTTCTTCTGCTACAAAACGAACAGTAACACAACGATCCGCCAAGAATATGTTTTTAACTTTTTAATCGTTTGTTCAGTCACTACTGATGTATGGCGTTCCCCGTCGTAAGTGGAATAATATACTTCTTTCTTGCTTGAACTCAGCACATCATCGCACAACCGAAGAATATGAAGAAGCATGAACCCCTAATCATGCTCTTTCAAGCAGCCGTTTGTAGTAGCAGCGTACCTAGAATCAGCTACCAATAAAACCCAAGCCGCCTAATCCGCTGCACGTGCAATCACTAAAGTAACCTGTCATCGATATCATTATTGTCTTCGCGGTGCTTTAGAATTACTATTATTTTAATAAAGCAATTTTGTTAAATAACTAATTATCCTAATCTTAACTTCCGAGCAATTCAATTTTCTCTCAGCGAGCACTCTCCACAAATTTTATACATTTTTAAGACCACGTTCCGACACGCAAACAAATGACTTCTATTTTTAAATAACAAAAGTGAATAGATTGCTTTTATTGTTATTTTTTTATTAAATGTCTGGGCTATGTCTGCCAGTATTTTTTTTCTTTCCAAAGAGAATCGAATGATCACTATTTATTGAAGACCCCTCGTAAATGTCGACGTTTGATACATTTTTTACAATTAATTCAAATAAAGTACAGTCACACCAGTATATACACGAGTTATTGGGTGAATGTATTTTTTTTTCTTCAGGTATGTAAATAATACACACAATCGTATTCCTTGGTAAGTAAAAGTACAAATATATATGAAAAACATAACGCCTGATAAAAAAAGGGACACAACACTATTAAACACACGTTGCTGGTCCATATTAGAAATTATTAAAATAAATAATTATCGTATTATTATATATTATATACCTTTTTTGTATGCTTCTCATTTACGATCTGTTTCATGATCATTTGTTTTTTTCTTATAAGCAAGTAGGCGACTTTTTGGGTCTAATGTATGTTTCATCATGATCTTTTCCTTCACCGTACGTGAATGTTAAATGCGCATAGTCAGAAAGTCCATTGAAGAAGCGGGGTTTGAACCAACGACCTCAGGGATGAGAGTCGCACGCTGAAGACACTATGCTGGTATTGTTTGTAATCTAAAAAATCGTACTACTACTACCTACTACTATCTAGAAATCTACAATCACAACGCGGAATCAATATTATATTTTATTAAAATAATATATGTAGTTAAAATATTTATTATTATTATTAACAAAAGTCTTACTCCATATATCAGAAATACCTTTTCCAGGGCTTCCCTTGCAAAATATGCGGGCGTCGCTTCAACCAGTCAGGGCACCTCGCGATCCATATGCGAATGCACACTGGAGAACGGCCCTACCCGTGTGATCTATGTCCTAAGGCTTTCAAAGTTAAGGTTAGTATCAAACATAAACAGTACTATTTAGTATATATTAGGTCCTTACAATATGAAATTGGCGTTTTACGTTTTGGCCACTTTGACCTCAAATATCTCCTCTTTGGTTAAGAATTCCAAATTAAAATTTGTACAGCTATTTACTCATGTATTTGTGCTTCGATTACCGTCATTCATTTGTTTTTTTCTTCTGTTTTTTTCTGTTTGCGTCACTCATTTTACAAAATGGAAAACTTAAAGTATCGCATTATTTACGAGTACGAGTTCCGCCGTGGCACTAGTGCTGCGGAAACGACTCGAAGGGTGAATGATGTGTATGGTGGTCATGTTGCAAAAGAAAACACAGTTCGTTTTTGGTTCCAACGTTTTCGTTCTGGAAATTTCAACCTGCAGAACAAGCCCCGTGGACGGCCTGAGACCCAAGTTGATAATGAAGTATTGAAGGCTATTGTGGAAGCGGATCCATCGCAAACCACGTCCGAGTTAGCTGCAGGCTGCGGTGTTAGTGATAAAACTGTTTTAATTCACTTGAAGCAAATTGGGAAGATTAAATAGCTTGAAAGATGGGTACCTCACGAATTGACTGAAGCAAACCGGCAAACGCGCGTCGACTGCTGCGTTAGATTACTGAACCGGCACAATAATGAAGGTATTTTAAACCGAATCATTACCTGTGATGAAAAATGGATTCTTTACGATAATAATCGGAAGCGCTCAGCGCAATGGTTGGATCCTGGCCAGCCAGCCAAATCCTGCCCCAAGCGAAAATTAACCCCAAAAAAGTTACTTGTAAGCGTTTGGTGGACTAGTGCCGGTATTGTTCATTGCAGATTTCTCAAATCTGGCCAGACTATTACGGCTGATGTCTATTGTCAGCAATTGCAAACCATGATGGAAAAGCTAGCGGCTAAACAACCTAGGCTGGTCAATCGCTCCACGCCACTGCTACTTCACGATAACGCTAGACCACACACTGCACAACAGACGGCTACCAAATTAGAAGAGCTTCAATTGGAATGTCTAAGACATCCTCCGTACTCCCCGGACCTTGCTCCAACAGATTACCATTTTTTTCGAAATTTGCACAACTTCTTGCAAGGGAAAAAATTTAACTCTGATGGGGCAGTCCAAATCGCCTTCACAGATTTTATTGATTCCCGTCCGACTGGTTTTTTTAGTAAAGGGATCAATGAACTACCTATGAGATGGCAAAAGTGCATAGAAAACAATGGTTCATACTTTGATTAATTAAATATATTATATTTAAAAATATTCGACTTTTTGTTCCTCCCATACAAAACGCCAATTTCATATGTAAGGACCTAATATAATGTTCACCATGTTTGGAACCTTAAAAGGATCACTAATAATTATAATAATAATAATAATAGTGATAATATATTTATATCATCAAAAGAAGTAATATTTTATACGGCAAGAATAACCCGCAATTTTCTACAAGATAAGGCTTGGCTTAATGATCCGTGATAGTGGTACCGTGTGCAAAAAAGTACCAGGATCATGAATCGATCGTGGGCTAAAGTGAACAGGTAAAAATAAAATAAAAAAGAAATCAGTAGCCCTATAACCTTTTTACGTCTGGGCCTCAGCCCTGTATCTGTTTCATGATCATTTGTTAATCTAATAAGTTGGTGATCAGCCTCCTGTGCCTGACACACGCAGTCAACTTTTTGGGTCTAAGGCGAGCCTTCACCCTTCGAGCGAATGTTGAGCACATAGAAAGAAAGTCCACTGACCATTGGTGCACAGCCGGGGACCGAACCTACGACCTCAGGGATGAGAGTCGCACGCTGAAGCCACTAGGCCAACACTGCTCACAAAGAAAACAGTTACCCAACATAATAATATTGGTAATAATAAAATCCCTATGCTTCTTAAATCAGTGAATATGGTTGCAGCCATCAAACATCGTGAAAAACAAAAAATTTGACGATTTAAAAGTATGGTAGTGAGTTTACTTCCGATTTTTGCCTGTCCACTCTCCACCCTTGATTTTGATAACTGTATGACGAATAAAACAATGAAACATAAAACCTTAATTCTTGCAAATGCATTGTAAAGGAGTTATTTATACTGTTATCAATTCACGTTGGTTTATCCCATGCAGTTAGCGCGGGGAACTCAGTTTTTTGAGAATTGATTGTATAAAGATTGTATAAATATACTTATTTGACTCTTTTTTTTATTTTTATTTATTTTTGCTTATTTATGACCCAATTTTACCTTAAAATTAGTCTGATGGCGACGTGTATCTCGTTCGTATATATTAAGTTTCTCATGTAAAACGAAATACATTTTTTTAAAGAGAAATAAAGTTCTTTACATATTTATTTATTTCATATAGGCCAACAGGATTGCATTTTAACTTGCTGTTTAAACATATTTTGCACTATAAGATATAAGTAGACCCAATTATATGATGACACGGCTTACACTTACGCCACATTAAGGCTGCTACCTCGAATTTTGCGGGCAGCGGGGCGGCGGCGGCTGCGGCGCGGGATCGGGCGATTTCAGCAGCCTAAGTCTGCGAAACCCGGCACCGACCAAATCTCCGCAACCACACCTTGAATGAGCGGGTGGTTTTAACAGCCTCGGTCAGAATGCCAGAAAGCACCCAGGCCTTGCACAGTGTCAGCCCCAGATATTGAGATAAAACAAATTTATAAATTATATTTTTATATTTTTTTGTTTCAAGTTTTTTGGCAAGGTAAAACCGTAAACATAAGTTTGTATGTTTGATTGCAGTATATACCTATAGCAATTATAGATTAATCTTACGGATTTTTAGGATTGCGATAGATGAATTAATATAATTATATTAATTAATTTTAAAGAATTAATCAAAATAAATTCGCGTCAAATAAGTTTCATATAAACCATATACCTTATTCATATAAAATAAATTGCTCTTGATTTATTCATTTATAAATTAGTTAATATATTATTTAATTATCATTTCATCATAGCGTAAACACATAAGAGTACATTTCTTAAAACAAATTATTTATTTGTTATAAGGTGTACTTGTTTAGACTTTTTGTCATAATAACGTTTATATTATATTAAGTGTAAGGGTGGTCGCAGGTGGAGCGAGACGACCACCGACGCACGCACACGGGCGAGCGGCCATTCGCCTGCAACGCCTGCCCTAAGACCTTCACTGCAGCTGCACGCCTGCGTGAACACGCCAGGATTCATACTGACCAGAGGTAAGCTAATTACAGATGCATAGACTTAGAAGCCGTCTTAGTTTTGTTTATAACTGTGTGACATTTAATGTGTCTACATAAAGGAAATAGTAAAAAAAATTGTTAGTAGAATCGATATAAGTTAATTTTAAAATTAAATAAGGTTAAATAAAACTTCTTTTATAATAATAAACCTTTATTTAAATCCATAAAATACTAGACATTAACAGTATGTTAAGTAAAAAAAAAAGTGCGTGCGTACAAAGTAGGTACACATGTCAGAAGTGAAACTTCTTTGGCAAACTAATTTTTAAGTCTTGTTCATATTTATACAATTTTTTTTCGATTTTTTTCGAGACTTAGAGGCAGGGAAAAAGGAAGATATGTTAGGAATTTAATGAATTTAATTGTCATTAAAATATTAAGTGTCGAAAATTAATACAAATTATAGATTTAATTTTTTTAAATATATTTCTTCGATAATGAAAACACGTGGCATTTTAATTTACAATTCGTCATTTCGGATTTCAATAAATTATTTTGCATAAAATATTATATATACATATATGTATTACTAATATTTCATAAATTGTCTTTACGAAATTTTAATTTTAAAAATGAAAATCTATATGGTAATTTGCCCTTCTTACTCTCCCTCAATCGGTCTCAATCGCTCTCTCCCTTTTCTTCGACAAAAACGCTGCACATCTTCGTGACGTTTTTTCCGTAAAAAATTTACCCTCATGCGCCTAAAGAAGTTACACTTCAAAAATCTAGTAAACGTATTAGTCCACGGCTAAAAGCCGCCGAGGATTTCCAGAACTTTCCAGCCATTATCCCAATTTCATCTGCCCATCCAGCACAAGGCCGGCCTCTCGATCTTGAACCTCGTGACCCCAGCCATTTCAACAGTCTTCTTTTATAAAGGCTAGAATTACTAAATTATTGTCTACAAATATCGGAAAATAATCTAGCAATGCAGTTTTGTGCAACTCCTAGCTGGTATTTACAGGTTGAATTTATAGAAATCCTCATTTAGACTGCGTTTATGAAACAGACAGTTTTATATAGATTATGCGGTGACCGGTGAGGTGGCATATTATCTGTGAGTTACAGGAAAATATCCCTAGTAATTTACATTTTGAATTGGCAATTCTTTAAACTGGAAAAAACCTGCTTAAAGTGATTGCTATAAAGATTTGCCTTAAACAGTTTTTCATAGGGCCCACCATGACCTAAACTGAACTGCTTCGTCAATGGTAGATATGCATTGAATTAACTAGACAGTGCGTTTTCACCTTAGGCGTAATTTGAAAATCGTAACTGAGCCTAAATTGGATCGCTTAATCGTGAAACTATCACAAAATAAGCAATTCAAAGTTATGTTATGATCTGCGTTAACTAAAGAAACACCATCTACTGGCGTCAGGTTAAGGCCACACGACTTAAGGTTCTTTCGAGAAACCCGCGTACCAATTCTTAAAAACCGGCAACGCTCTCGCGAGCCTGGCATTGAGATTTGAGAGTGCCCATAGGCGGCAGTAGCACTTAACTCCTGCCCGTTTGCCCCTTGTTCTATTAAAAAAAAGAAGATTACCTAGGTTCTGGTGGATCGCAGACTGAATCCATACAAGAGAAAAAAATCATCTAAATCGGCCCGGTTTCAATTTTAGTAAGCTTTCCTTATTTTTAACCTTTTTTAACTCACTTGAACTTAGCTCGTCAAGTGATCGTCACATGACATCGACCAATTGATTCCCTGTGGACCTATTTTATTTTCACTTCACTGCGAATTATCTGTTCCAAAACAGCCGAATATAGCAATTTGGGTTTCGGCAGACGTGATGCAGACAATTCTGCATCCTATTCGCAAAAGTGGTTTTTAAAATACCATTCAACTATTACGTAACAAAATCTTGTCCACATTGATACCCCGTAAACACAAGAAAAATAGAGAAAGCTACAAAGCTGAATTATTGTTTTCCCAATAATCAAACCTAGAACTAACCAGTAAAAATCTTGTTCTCTAGTTCCTAATATTATGTTCTAGTATAGTATGTTTCCCATACTTTTTTATTTCCTCTTTTAACTTAAAAACTTATTTTTAAAAATATATAAAACCCGTTTTCTATCTTCGTTCGCTCGCTGTCCCTGTAAAAGTACCTCTACCGATTGCTTACGGTAAAACCAAAGGAAATTCCTGAGATAGTTCTTATAATACGACAGAGATGGCGCCACCTGTACATCAACTTTAAGACCGCGAAACAAAGTTTTTGAATATGGAACATAATTTTGTTTTGTATCGTACGTAATAAATCGTAATAGTTTTAATTACCTATATATATAATTTTATGCAATTTTATTAATAGAAAGAAAATTAAAATAAATTTTAAAAGTTTTATCCGTGTGGCAATGTACGCTGGCAGTATATTTTCCTCGCTGTATTGCGATATTTATTCTGAGTGGTGAAAGAATTGAGTTTATTTATTACAATTTTACTACAATAAAAATCTTTCTCAATAATAACTAATCTAGTAATTACATTATTTTTGACTCGTAATAATATAATTCATTTATGCGTATAATTTTTTCTTCTCTGGGACTCAAACCCCAAATCTGCTTACCGCATTGCTCCAAATAGGCGATGGAGGCAATTTCACTTAGCAAATGAGAAAGTTTGTAACGCTTTTACGCCTAAATCGCTGAATTGATTTGGATGTCAGCATTTTTAAAAATTATACGTAACCCTCCCCCTACGGGTTTTATGAAGTTAGTTAAAATAACTCTAATCTATACCAAAGATCATTCCAAACCGACTTTTACGTTACGTAATAAGTTTAACTTCTCAGTTTCTCTCATAGTTGTGCGAAAGATGCGTCTTTAGAAGCTTCAAAAACACATTTGACAGATGTATTACGAGTTAATTAATAATTTAATACAATTTAACTACAAAATTTTCAGGCCAGCATTCTAAAAGTTAATCTTATCTTAAAGTAAATCGCATTTAAGAATACGCACTGGGATAATAATAACTGTCATCGCTTGCGAATATGGTGAAATTAAACTTTTAATAAATGAATTAAATCCCAGAAAAATTTATTGCAACCTATGTATATACCCCGCAAATGTGATATAATACATATATCTCCAGGCTGAGCGGTTTTATAAAGTATCGCGTTCGATTCCCCATTGGACTTCAATAGGTAATTTTCCCTCTGGTGGGTTACGAGGCCCGATTTGATTGCACTTTTCGATACCGTGGTATTTCTAATCCATTTTTTCCAGCTTTAGAAAGGACACTGTCAGGTTAAAGTCGAAGATTGGAGACCAGAACATTACGCTTGGGCTTAGCAGCCTAAAACTCTAAAATGAAAGAAGAAAAAAGAAAGAAAAAACGTTATTTAGTTAAAGAACACACATTAATATAAAATAAATTCATACACAAACACTTTAATCAAAATTGGGGCAAACTCAGCTTTAAGTTGCTATCACCAGCAACACTGACATTCAGTGGACTCAACAAAATATTTTTAACATACCAGGATCAGAGCAGTGTTGGCCTAGTGGCTTCACCGAGTGACTCTCATACCTCTGAGGTCGTAGGTTCGTTCCCCAGCTGTGCACCTGTCTTTCTTTCTATGTGCGCATTTAACATTTGCTCGAACAGTGTAGGAAAACATCGACATGTCTTAGACCCAAAAGTCGGCGGCGTGTGTCAGGCACTGGATGCTGATCATCTTGCCTATTAGATTTAAAAATGACTGAATGAAAAATGAGGCCAAGACCTAAAGAGGTTGTAGCACCACTGATTTATTTTTATTTTACCAGGATCAGACTTAGCAATAAGTTTCCGAATTATACCCTTATAGACTTGTGGAACCATTTTTTAGGCCATACATTTGCGACATATGCGGCGCGGCGTTCCGTCGACCCTATGCTCGGACCGTGCACACACTTATTCACACCGGGCAGAAGCCTCACGAATGCGATGTCTGCGGGACGGCTTTCAGGTAAATACCTAAATTCTATTAGCTTCTAGGTTGGTATGTAGATATATCGAAGTATTATTTTATCTAGAGGTTTTGTTTGCACAGTATTTGCTTGGCTGCAGAGCAATACAATCAAGAAACGATTTTTCAATGTATAATTTAAATGAAAATTCGTTAAATGCGATATAAATTATTGTAATGTAGTTATTTATTAAAAATGTTGTAATATAGATATTTATCAATTCGTTTTTAAATACAATTATTTTCTTAACTTAGTGGATGACGCACGTGACTACACAAAAACCTGGGTTTGATTCCCGGCGAAACTATAATTATTTCAGTTCGTTAAGCATACTGATCTTACTAATTGCCTTTTGTTTTGAGGAAAAGGCAAACGGGTAGGAGGCTCATCTGATGTTAAGTCGCCGCCCATGGACATTCACATGGCCAGAAGGCTCGCAAATGCGTTGCCGGCAAAAGACAATCGGCCTATATATAGTATATATCAATGAAACAGAAATGTCTGCATCCCGTTTGAGTTGCGGGTTTTGTTTTTTCAAACAAAAATAAGTTCATTTTATACTTAGCTTTGTTTCTTGTACATGGCATTACTTCGACTGCTTAAATCCTACGGGATTGAATCTAGAACCTCGCAGTGGTGGTAAGAACAAGTACTGACTGCTAAATTAAATGTTGTGCTTTACTTTATGTTAACAGGTCAAAACCTGAATCAAATATTATTAAAAGCAGTGCATATATTTGTTGTACACATAGGTACAGATAGAATGTTAGAAACTTATTCTTGTTTATGTGTAACTCATAAAACAACTAGATCTTGAACAATTTGTTTAAACACCTTCATTCATACTCTTTGACCTCTATCTCTTATAGTTATGCAAAGTTGTTTACCTTTCAGGCGTTCCGGAGATATGTGGAAGCACAAACGCACTCTTCATGGTATTCAACCGACAGATTTGGCCAACTAAATGAGTTTGGGATTGTTAATAAAAGGCTGTGATTCATCAACAGTAAATATTTATTATAAAAATTGCTCTTATAGTCACATTTCTGTTTCTATAATATATATAATATTTATGTTCATTCTTTGTGCCATTGTTTCACAAAATTATTCCTGTTCTTGTTATTTCCGACACAACAGCTTAAACAATATATTACATTATCTTTACGTTAGATTATAGAGAAACAATTTCGGAACTCTATTAAGGAACGTTAACAATTCGATGTGCGCCTGAGTGTCCGAAATCGAGTTCGCTATCGCCTAACGAATTGTTCTATACAAGTTATAAATCCTGTCATATTTGGTAACGAATGGCAATGAAAACACTAAGAAAATTACACGATTTTTACAAAGTTTACGTATGATGTCGCCGGGGACGTTTCTTTGAAATGTCCTCGACTAGACGGATGACTCGCACAATAATTATTGCTGTCTTCACAACACAATTGCTTCATGCCAGTATGAAATTGAATTAAATTCTTAGACGTCCGAAGTTAAGTTAAATCAACAACAATTACTAGAAGGGTTCACAAAATTTCGATGCATATTTTACACACTGTACACTATGACAGGACAGTCAATGAATTTGTACACGATTGCAAGCATTCAGATTGGGTTATTCGTATCGCACATTCATCGATACGGATTTATACAGTTTAGAATTTTGTGTCACCTTATTAAAAAATTACGTATTAAGTACTTACAGTTTTAATATCAATGAGTGTGCGACACTTCATCAGTACAAGGTGATAAAGATTATTTCTCTAACTTACTTAAGTAAACCATCACAACCAATCATACGGACTTATGAACGAAAATTTAAGGAAGGTAAGGGAAACCAGTTAATCATATGTGCATCTCGAGTTCACAACTCATTTGAATTCTAACTATATATTTGAGTACTGGCAATATTTGTGACATAGGGAATGTATGTTCAAATGCATGCAATCAATTGTAAGAGCTAATAGCTCTTATAGTTGATTGAAGTTTGAATTTGAACAAAACGGAATTCGAAGGACCAGGAGCTGTTATCTGATAAATGATATAATTACTAATTTACATAATTTATTTACAACCGCGTATCACCGCGGTATAATGCCCATCTCCATAAATTTTATATTTACACTAATTTTAAGATAGTTTTCTCTCATTAGCTACCGAATCACAATTCAAATATTAGATTAATTGACAACGGTGGACAAACATGCGCCGGAGCACTAATGCATCTTATTTTATTGAATTTGTACTTTGTTCTATTACTTCGTGCTATGTATGTTTGGTCCATGTAGTCGCAATTCCGTGTATGCGATGGGCGTGTGCCATCAGAGGTCCGTCAAGAGCACAAACTTGGATGAAATTTACTTTGAAGACTAATCATTCCCGACAGTTGACAGAGACCAAGTGTTAACGATAGCATGGGGTTTTGTATGATTCTCTATCTAGTTATTACTTCTATATATCATAACCCAATGGTGTCTCTCACATTTGACAGCAGGAATGGTTAGAAAACAGTTCATAGTGATAACTTATACAAAAATAATTATCGACCGAACTAAATTGGATGTTTCCGCAGCAAATCCGACCGCAAATCCTGATGACACACAGATTAACGCGTGGGCCACAAAATCATTTCCGATCCCATACAAAAATTAAAAAATTACCTAATTTATACATTTTTCATTAAATCGATAGTCTGAAAGCCGATTTCCTCAGCATTGGTTACTTAGAAAAACGTTTTTGAACTTAATAGTAATGCATCTGATGAACAAATTCCTATGTCAATCTAAAGTTTATTTAGATTTGATATGTGGAAAATGTTTTGCTGCCCACTGCTAATGCCCATTTGACGCGAGCTTCCAACCCGAAGCTCCTAAGAGAATGCCTCATTACCACGCCATAGAAGCCTTGGCTTCTAATGGTATAGCACCATCTTGACTAGATCTTTCGTAGGAACGACGGGTTGTCGCTGTTTCTTATACCCGAGCCGTGAAGGAGGATTTGTCTTTATACGAACACGTCAAAATGTTTGCTGCTATTTGCTCCTTCCAAACTAAATAGGTTTCATATATTATTTTTCTAGATATAAGTGAAATTATAGGGTTCGACTAAGCGTCCTTAATGGCTCTGGTATAATTCGGTGTCTTCAATATGTTAATTAAGTAGTCTATAATCAAGTAAAACCCATGACCTGTGCACGGCCCTCTAATCTACGAAACTTGTGGATTGAAAATTAATTTCACTAATAGTCGATAAGTATTAGGAACTGTACGTCACTGTAGTTAGGGTTGTGAAAATTATATTCACAATAAAAATAATATGTACTTAAAAGTTAATGTTTTGTAAAACCAATTAGAAGGCCGTAAGTTGGGACAGAGTTTTGGCAATTCCTGGATTTAAGTACAACCATGACAGTATTTTACAAATTCCAATCGAGTGTGGTCGTGATACTTTCATTATATTTAAGGCTTTATAATTGACGACTAGCCACGTAAATATCAGTTGCGGAAATAATGAAAGTCCATCGATTCCTTAAGTACTTATCGATTAATAAATTACAGTTTGTTCTGAATTGTTCACATCTGCAGTCAGCTGATGCAGAGCACTTGGCGTCATGACGCTCATACCGAATGGCGGCACATGTCCATACACATTCTGACATCCCCCTCCGAACCCCGTTTCGATGAAGTGTGGACTAGTACTATGGTAAGAAACTATAAATAGCTGTAATTGAACTCAGTAAGTCCACAATTCAACAGACGGGGGACCATAGAACACAACCCATAGTCACGCCGGTCGACTCAACGTTACAGAAAATATCAAGACAGAAATAATCTCAAATAATCGTATCATCTCTTTTAACATAATAAATATAGCATTTATCTAATCGTACGCAATAATTTCAACAAAATTTCTAACACGAGTCCGGATCTAAAGCACAAAATGTCCTCGGCTAAGTCACTCGGTCGCAGTTCTGAATTCACTTAAAGAAATAAACTTATCAAAAATAACGGCTCGCGCTACAGTCCCGCGTCTCGTCCGAAGCTAGCACCTTCCCATAGTGAATTACATAATACTAACTACTGACTGCGTTGCGTCGCGTCGCCGGGCGGCGGCGCGGCGCCGACTAGATGTCGCGGGGCGGGCGCCGCCGCGCTGGCGGTCAGCTCGGCGCGGCTCGCCACCGCACGGCCGCCGCCCTATCACAGGCGCTCAAGGAGGCGCGGGCGCGTCGGGCCCGCGCGCACTGCACTAACTCGTCGGCACCAGTAGCCGCACGAAACTGTCCTCGCTCCAGCCCCAGTCGTCGGGCCACGTCTCCTCGGGGGGGTCGAGCGCAGAGCGGGAGGACAGGCTCAGCACGGAGCCCCAGTCGATGCTGCGCTGTTCCTCGTCGCCGTAGCCCGAGTCTCGGTCGGGCGGCGCCGATGCAGGGAAGGGAGTGGCGCGCCCGGCGGCCGGGTCTCGCGCACCCAGCAGCTCGCAGCGTGTCACACCACCCGCAACGCCCGCGGGTTCGAAAGGCGCCTCCTCGGCGCTCTCGCGTTCCATCTCCCGCTCGATGCCGCGCAAGGTATTGCACACGAGCACCGAGCGCCGTAACGAGGGATCCGCCGTCTGACGGAATCGCGCCAATTTCAGCGCGCAAAGGTTCATCATCTTTAGGCGTCTTTCGCGATAGCAACGGCGCGAGGCGCATCGGCCTGCGGCCCTGCCATCGCAACAGGCCCGCGCGGCCGCACCGCCCAACTCGAGGTAGGACTTGCCGTTCTCGGCACGGATAGTGTCGTGCGCGCCACACCAGCCGCCGCACCAGCGCCGGCGGCAGGCGCGCCGCTCTTCGTCTTCGCCGCGCCAGCACTCTCCGCCGCCGGCACCCGCGGCCACGGCCTCCAGCCGCGCTATCGAGTCTTCCCAGCGCGCGACTTTGCCGCCGCCCTCGCACGGGGATCCGGCTCGCCGTTTGGCGCCGCACCCGCCGCCCGAGCCCTGTAACGCACCAAAATCCACATGTTAACACTCAATAAAATTTTCCTAAATGTTGAAATAATATTATTGACTATAATTAAGTGTGCAGTCGATAGATAAATCGCACACTAATTCCGTTATGTTTGGAAACAATAACAAATTGAGAATATAATTTAAAAGTATATTTCTACGCAGCTTAGTGACGGACTCTGGGTACCTGAAGTTACGTTCTATTGTACGACGACCCTTCCCTTTTTTTGGGCGCAATATGCTCTCGGGGCGCACCCCAGAAGGGATCAGCCCAGGTATATTCGTGTTTAGGAATACAACTGTGGGATTTGTTCGAGACAACTGCCGTTCGCATTCTCCAACGTAAATTGTTTCTTTACAAAAGATTTTAACGAGCATTACGAAGACGAACAAGCACCCTTAGTTACGTTATTTCTATCGCGATTTCAATAGTAAGGGTTGTTCGTATTTAAACTATTCTTAACAACGACATTAAACGTTAACTGGTAAAAGTTAACTACAACCTTCCTACCCTGTGTTTCTTTCTACATGCATTTATACTAAGAAACTATCTATAACTAACTAAGAACACTGGGATTATACTGTGGATACTAATAATCATGAATTTATAAATTAACTTAATCATAATTAATAATTCGCAAGAATAGTATTTGTATTATTTATTCCATATTGCAGTCTTCGGGTGGAAAAAAATAAACCGAACGTCCAGCGGCAGATGCGTTCGCACCTGTCTCAATTAGACTAACGCGTAGTATGCGAAATAACTCTTTAATAACTGCACATTGTGTGTTCTATGAACACCTAATCCATTTTTCATTAAGTATATTTATAATATTTAAGTAATTATTTGAACTATTTAATTTGAAAGAAAACCGACATTTTTAAAATTGTTGAAACAAAAGGCTCAGAAAAGATGACATTCGAAAATATTAAGTTGTGTTAATAACTATTTATAATTATACGAGTAATTAAAGCTCCTAAAAACTGATGCTCGAATTAAACAAGGGTCACTCAGATATAAAAGCGACTTCAAAATATAGCTGGAACTCAAAATACTAAAGGACGCGTTAATTTATCGCTATCCCATCAACTTGGCAATACCGAAATACCGAGAAACGTCACCTACGTACAAAGAAATTATTTTATATTATCACCACTATTTATCGCTTTGAAATACATTTTACAATGCCCGCTTTGAATACTCACTACTCACTAATGTAGAGTTCAAATTAAAAGCATCCATGTACTCTAAACAAAAACATTTTCATTAGTATCATCATAATAGCGAATCAACTAGTATGAGAACGAGTAAAATAGCGGTGTCGCCAGCGCTGGCTGGCGCTCATGAAAATAAATTTAGTATAATGACGTCGAGTAAACGTTGCCGCGCCGCGCCCGGTCGCTGCTCGCATGGAACGTGGCCGCGCGACGTTGCCGCACCGAACGCTCTTTCTAATCTTGTCGTAAAGTTCTTTTTCTGATGCTCAGCGCGTCGCTTGCTCTATCCATTCGAAACTTGAAAACGTCTGACGTTTATTTTATCGCTTATGTCACATACTGCATTTTATAACCTAGCCGTGCGCTGTGCGGATTTTATTCTAAAATCTAGGTACCAATTAAGAATAAGAATATTTTCTTGTATTAAAAACTAAGAAATATACCTGGTACATTAATAGGTGTTCGAAATATTACATATCTGGGTTTAATTAAGAGTACAGAAAATTCAAGCAACCAGGGCGAGTCAAACGAACTTTCTATGGCATTGTGAGGAGTAGATACTGGCACAGCATTGCCTCAGAGCTCGCTTAACCATGTCGTCGAGCAGACGAGGGTCGATGTAGGGGCGGGGAGTGCGGCGGACGGGCACAGCCGTTGCTGTGTGCGCTCGTCGCTGCACGCACGCACACAGAAGCAACATAATAACATCGTAGCGGCCGTCCGCTTGTATCTAGCGCTATAGCTAGCTACCTACGCTCCAGCGAACGCTGTATTATAGACGACTATAAAATGGGGTAGATAGCGTGGGGTGCCTCTGTATAAAGCGAGCTGCGAGGCTATACAAGAACATTTCTACTTATTTGACATTATTCAAACGCTATTTTTTGTAGTCACTGTCCTTTTGAATACCGAAATTAATTAAAGCTTTTAGTTTAATTAGTCATTGAAGTGAACTATCGTGAATAGACTAAGCGAGAGATGTAAACAAAGCGTTTATGGTTTTTTGTTTTTATTGCGCGCCATTATAAATCTACAAACACGATAATAAAACGCAAAGATTTACTACAAGTGATCTACATAGTATTTTTTGTTGCTCCATTCATAAATTCATAGCGTGAAGGTGTTAATCCGCAATATCGAATTGTATTGAATGAGCGATTAACGAGACCCGTTCCTTTTGTAGAATAGCTATGGAGTACGTGATTATTATCCATTCATTGAAGGGCTGCTCGCCTTGCTTACAGGTGGCTGAAGATTAGATCAAGATAGGATAGAGTCAAACGTGCTTAACTCGAACTCGATTGTTTCCGAGCTTCCGATTAATATCGCGATCACGATGACTTGCAATCGCAATTCTCAGTTTTGACAAATTACCTCGCCTCTTTTATTTTAGTGTTCATTTATTTAATACATAATTGATTTTCACTCATAGCTATTATAGCAGCCATCAATACGATTTTAATAAATCAGAACTTTTATCAAAATTTATTTCAAAATATTTTACCGACCGTAAATAGCCTTAATATATAAAATATAACGCATGATTTAGTAAGTGTTTTCGGGTCGCACGGTATAGCATTCGCAAAACTGGCAAACCAAGGCAGTTCGCCCAGTCGCTGGCACGCACATTTCCGTGAGCGAGCGAGGCCGCGTACGTATGTATGTGTGCCCGTATGTGAACGCGCTCGACCTGTGTGCGCACAACCAGTCTTACATCCTGTTTGGTGGCCCGTCGCTCGCGCAGCTTCTACTTCGAGCTTTTTATTTCACTGCTGCTCCGTTTAGAATTTTATAACTCTTGTTTCGAAAAATGCTATCTTTAGCCATCATTTTCTTTGCTTTGTTGATAATATTTTTTGTTATATAGTTCAGACATTAAACTGCAATAATTGTACATAAAACTGCAATTACTGCTCTTAAAAAAATCTTGATGTCTTGAATTTGAAAACGATGTAAGTAGTTTATTCCATGGAAATTGTACGTTACTCAAGTATTGAAATTAAAACCGTACGGAGAAATGGGCTGTATTACCGTTACGAAAGTTCGCGGCGAGGTTAAACATTTTCAATGTGACGGATACAAAAAGTTTCAAACCGTTAAGAAACAAACAAAAGGAATTCCAGAGGAATGTGGCATAAAAAGCAGGGGTATTCCCGAAATGCATTGTTTACAGTACAGGCGCGTGCGAGACGTGGCGTTATGCGTTTATTATGATGAGCGACTTGCCACTTGATGCAATGAAAGGGAAAATTTGTTTTTTGTAATTATGACGCATTCGCTTCTTCGAACCGCTGTTTACTCGGAATGTCGGACCGCTTGTGGCACGGTATTCTACCTACCTCATACTTGACTGTCTTTCGCCTTACTATAGCTCGGTGTGTGAGATATTAGCTATCCGAACATTTAGTTCGGATATCGGACATGAAATTACGGTCGTATTTCACGATCTTTATAAAATAAATAGATAATTTCTTTTGATGCTGAAACAGCGACATCCTTCCATTAATTTATAACGAATAGTGTCTAGTTCAACGTGAAAATATATATAGAAAAAAACCCAGGTATCTGATATCATAAATATTATTCACTAAGCTAAGTTTATGGTACTATTTTCACTTGACTCGGTCGTGTAAGAAAGTTTCTCCTATGGCTCTTGAGGAAAACATAAACTGAGAAATAAAACAAACAAGTGGCTTATTGCTGGAAAGCAGATTGCCGTGAAGCAGAAACAACAAAAAAAACTAATTCTCCTGAAATTGGTAAGAAAAAGCTACGAGAATCAAACGACCGCAATGTTATATCAAAAGAATTTTAACCTTACAAACCATCACAAATTTTCGAATTAATTGCAGCACTTTTAAAATAAATTACATGTGTGTAGCTGCACCGTTCCAAGGGAGTACGCAAGCTATTTAAACCTCATGAATCTTGAGCATGTGTAACAAAACATTTCCATGAATGGGACCTCTTGAATGCGGTTTCAGTTGACACTGACATTGTTAGAGTCGCGTACGTAGTACATAAATCACCGCAAGCCACAGGGCGAAGTGGTTCACGCTCATTTAAGATAATAAATCAGGAAGCGGGCGTGAGCGGACCGATAATGACGTCACATCTCGGAGAATCCCCGGAAGAGAATAAAATAAAAATGTCACGTAGCGATCAGCTGTCGGGCGTGACGGGAGGGACCGCGATACGCATAACGACGCCGCAATAAAACTTATTTTTATGTTTTTCGCTCACAATGGCCGCGCGAAGGTCGAGTCTATCTAAATGGGTCAATACACTCTGCGTAGTACGAGCGAACACGTGCTCCCGCGTTTGTAAATAGCGAGATATCGGCCGATTGTTGCAGTGATTAATGGGGGCGCGTAATGACGCCCGCGCCGCTCGCTAATGTGTTCATTCATCGCCCGACTATTATTGCTTGCTCACGGAGATGGTTTTGTTCAATCGATGCTTAGGGCGATGCCCAATGTCAAGGTTGCACTTGATATGCTCACCCGCCATTTACACGTGACGTCACGCACATATCCTTATCAGTCCATCTGCTTTACATACAAAATTACGTCACAATCGATTGTTTCCTAAAACAGATAACTAGATTCTCGGTTTGTTTATGTTTTTTGTTTGGCTTTTTATTTTATTTACGATTAGGCGTATGGTTTAATTTTGTGGTACTTTTCATAATTTTTTTGTGTATATCTTAAATACTATGTGATTCTCAAACATGGAAACGTTTTTCATCAATACTAGATACCACTACATCAAGTACCCGTATGTTAGACTTACAGAATCATTTATCAAAGCCATTTAAATAATGAAGCAAGAACATTGAAACTATAAACAGTAATATTTGTTTACAAGTCAAAGACAAGAATTGTGTCTGGCCATAAAACGACTTACAAATCCAGACCGCCGATTTGACAGGGGTCTGAAAAGGTCAGGGTGATAGCCCAGATAGTGTTATCTCCATATGTAAACGGTCACAACACCCATTCACTCTGAAGAATACCCCACACTCCTGGGCCGTAAGTTCGCGATGCATCCATGCAACAAGTTATCTAAGAACTTCCGTGTATCGCAAAGCTCGGGCAAACTCCCTAAGCGCCTAAGTACTTGTTTCTCACCTACTTTCGCTCTTCTAGCCTAAAGGTTTAACACAAATTTGCAGCTTTTGCCTCTTAAACAATTCTAAGTAGGCTTTAAGTTTCGACGTGTTTTTTAAAATTGTTTAGATTAACTTATTCGTTAAATAGATGTTGTTCTAATCGACATTTGCAATTTTGTATATTACACCTACAATACCAATTCGATTTAGGGTCCTTCAAGAAAAGAGCGTATTAATTCTTAAAAGGCCGGCGACGCACTCGTGAGCCCTCTGTCATTGAGAGTGCCCATGGGCGGCGGTATCACCCTGTTCTATAAAAAAAAACACAGATCATGCCAGTAAAATACACTGGAACATGATATTTTCAGGCAGTGATGCCCAATTAAATATGGATGTGATTGAAAAACGCGTGTCCGGTAACGAGCGTGTACATAATTGGTGGGTGGGCCCGGAGTGACCCAGTTGCGTCGCCCGGCGACCCGGCTGTCCCCGGGCGAGCTCCCCGCCCGCCCTGCCGCCCGCCCGCACTAAATAACCTGCCCGAAAGCGACACCTTAACAAAGGTCGTTCAACCGTCACAGGGTACTTTGCTCTTCTGATTTTTCATACAACTTTTAATTCAACCCCCTTTTCGAAGGATTAGACCGCCAGTCGAACATTTTTAGACAATATTTCAGCATACATAAACAAGATATGCCCCACTTATGATACACAGTGCAATTTAAGAAACATGCAAAACAAAAATTCGAGTACATATAATTGTTTTAAGACGGGTTTACCGCACAGCCCCCACAAGACGACGACTCCTCAAAGGGCGGTGGGGTGCGGCTGAGTTGTATTACTCCGAACTTGCGCAAAATTTCACTTTCTCTGAAGATGTTATGCGTAAAGTTAACCACCCCTCCACTCCCTACTTCGCTAACAAACTTTAGAAAATAGTTTTATCCGACTCTAAAATTTACTGAAGCAATTTCGCCGCCCGGACTATTAACTCGCCTTATTTATGCCATTAGCTGGAAACTGTATTGAAATTGCATTTTTAATATTAATTCCTATAAATGCATAAAACTTTTTCTAAGAACACAACCTGCTAAATCAGTTTAGTTTTTGCCTGTGTGACATCGTTATCTTAGCGAATTCCAACCGAATAAAACATAAAAACGTACGTCAAAAAAGTCCTACTCACAAAAACCCTACCTCCACGCCCTCTCTGAAGTTATAAAAGACTGAGGTAGTTTTAATCACCGAGTTCTCGACCTTATTTCGCATTGTTAAAGCTCAGAGTGGCTCGAAGGTAGGAGCACACGAAAGTCTCCCAGCTGAAAGGCGAGCACACGAGCGTAGAAGCTTTAAAGTAAAATGAAAGCAGACTTCGCTCTTAATTCACCAGCACATAGATACGGCGTACGTCGATAGAGCCACCCCGCTCCCACGCCACCCCGCGCCCGCCACCCTCGGCATAAATAAGGGGGACAACTCCGGTTAACAAGAGAATGAGCACCCTCCCTCGCGGCTTCGCTGGAAGGGAGAATTAAGGGGGCTGCGGCGAAGGACGAATTAAGGAGATGAGAGAGCACACGCTCTCGAGACGAAACATCGTGCCAACTGGGGAATTATAGAAAAGCCTGAATAAGCGTTGCTCGATTCGTTTTCTGAAGTTTATGAAATGAAATAGTAATTAGCAAAAAATCTTTTGGATATCAGAAATAGGAATTGGAGATATTCTCTATAAAATTCACCTAGGTATATTATTATTATATTTATTATTATTCACAATTTTTTAGTCTCACTTAGATCGCAAAGACAGTGCTTTGAACCACGTGAGTCACATGGCCTCATAAATAACAAACTATATCCCTTTGGAGTTAGGGTTTGTTTTCGGCAAAATTGCTCCTTCGCTTTGTGATTCGGAGTGTTGCAAATTCGATCGTATTTCACCGTCTCAAGGTGGAGTTTGGGAGCGAGGGTAATGTTCTTGAGGGTGGGTATAAATTGTCCATGGGGGTAGACGGGGCGACGCGAGGGCGCCGTTGAGTCACGGCTGGGACGAGCGGACTTCATACTATAGGTATAGCTCACATGTCACAAACTTTTCTCCGCATCGGGAAACTTTGGTAACATCAACCGAGCACGTGGCCATATACATAATTACCGATTCCCGCGCAACAACTTTATCGAATTTTTACTATCAATGTCAACAATATAATTGTTCCAACGTGTATTAAACATTTATAATAATATTTTTAATACAGATTTTTAATAATGTGATAGGTGCGTCGAGCAATCAGTTACATCGGACCGTCACCTTGAAGTCTGATAACAGCTTGATAAAACGCTTGCGACATTCGTATTACAGTTCTGTTTATTTAATTATGAATATATCTTTAATGTTACATTATGTACTGAACCTAAATATTTTAAACTAAGTATTACGCTAGATATGTTGTAACTCAGTAGAAAATATTGAATTATATTCTTTAATTTTGAATGCTCCAAATCCAGGTCAGTTTCAGAAAAGAAAATAGCTAAACGAAATTATTGTTTTGCCTATAATCAGAACTTTTCATTTAAACTAAACACCCTGTATTGGGTGGAGATCAAGTCTATTTTTTTGTTTCATCAGAAAATTTATTTATAATTTTTAACCCCACCTTAACATACAAATATAATTTTAGGTAAAGAAAATGTTCGTATCGTAAAGTCAAATATTAATTTCAAAAAGACGTGGGCCCTGATAACTGCGCCCGTTGAACTGAAGTCTGTGATAATACTCCAAGTTTTCAGTATACATTATGTAGAGAAGGGGCTGGCGTTATATATTTGCCCCTCCTACGAGAAAATACGCTCGCAGTTTCCCGCTTAAACTTATAGCCAGTTCGTTTAAACAGCTTTGTATTAGCTGAAAATTTAATCAGGATTCAAAAATAGATCATTTTATTGTATTTGAACTAAAACCAACATCGAAATTTAAAAATTGTTTTATTTTAATTCTAGATTCTCATTATTGTCTTTGTTTTAACCCATTGAGCCATAGACGATAGTGCTGATGTGGTACCGTTACTGTTTTGCATAAGTAATGACCACCGATACCGCCCGCCCCGCGCACTCGCCCCTCGCCCGCCCCCGCTAGGCCTATCGATTGCGGCGGCGCGAGGGCGGGCCGTAATTGTCACACTGAAATTACTGTATTCCTTTAATATCAACCTTATAACTTTAATATAAAACACATTATCCTTTGCATTATCTCTACCAAATGTTTCACCTAAGTTTGGAGCTATAATAGAGGCTTCGAACAGTATGACAGAGCTTAATTAGACAGGCGATAGCGACAAATGGATTTTACTTGTCGCGCCAATAAGCATTGAAGAATATTGCTCTATTACTGCTGCAGAAACAACTTAGTTTGCTTATAATTAGCATTGACCCGCTACTAACATTTGGCATCACCCACGTAATATCAAAAATCATAATCGCACATTCGACTCGAAACAATCAAAGCATTTTCATTTAGAAAACAATAACGCAACAGAGCGAACGCATCGCATGTATTAATAGGAGTCGTCTGTTTTTTAGCGCGCACCGACGAAAGTATGGTGAAAGTTAATGACGTCACACACGCGTACGCGCCCGCGCCGCTCACTCGCGGCCGAGTCTTACCAAACGACATTGCAACATAAGAAATACTAGCCTGATACACAGTGGCCTCTCTCGACACGTTCTCTTACCCAACACGCGCACAGGTTTTACTTGACTCTACTATTACGAAGGCCTATTCCCCTAATCGTGTGTTATACGGGTTTATTGTCATGCGGGTGGAACGACGCAGTGATAATGTAAAAAACTAATATATAGAACACGTCTTTTCATGGCCGCGGTCTAGATAATACTAAAGTGTCTCAAATAATTAAGTTAATCTAATGGGTCGTGAATGTAAAGGGCAAATCCAGCTGTTAGGACCGCCCACAGATTAATAACAGTTACGAGATGAAAGACACGCTGCGATCAGCTGATCACTGCCTCGGGTATTAATCATTATCTAACACTTATTACTGAACGACTCGTATATTGCTTTGTGTTTTTTTATCTTGTTATATTTTCCTAACAACAGTACTGTTGGCCTAGTGGCTTCAACCCTGAGGTCGCAATGCACTAAAGGACTTTTTGTCTATTTAACATTCGCTCGAACGGTGAAGGAAAACATCGTGAGGAAACCGGCTTGCCTTAGACCCAAAAAGTCGACGGCGTGTGTCAGGCAAAGGAAGCTGATCACCTATTTGCCTATTACATTGACAAATGATCATAAATCTACAGAAATCTGAGGCCCAGACCTAAAAAAAGGTTGTAGCACCACTGGTTTTGCTTTCTTCTAAATATTATTATATATTATGTTTACTAATATTTCCAACAGTACATTACAGTATGAATAAAACGAAATGATGCTAATGATAGGTGGAACAAGACTGAGTTCTCATTCTAAGACTAACCAGACAGGCTGAGACCTAGATTAGACGTTAGCACTTAAAGAGAGCTTGTCAATGTTAGTGCAACTACAAAGGTTTTCTAATTTGCAAAGTGTGGGAGGGGCTAGAAGCTTTATTTTTTCATTGCCAAAAAAGCAATGCGACGTGACGTCACGACCCCGGTGGGGTAAAGGAGATTAGATGGGGGGAAGATCGTGAGCGGAGGCGGACTGACGCCAACCAACCCCTACTGCTGGTTTCTCGAATTTGATTTAACGCCCTCGTTAGTTTTGTTTCGTCATTAAAACATTTAGGAAAATGAATAAATTATTGATTTAAGAGTAGGTACAGATGCCATAGTGATAGTATGGAAAAGGTTACGTTAATAGATATTATTACCCATTATTAGTGTACTTAATAACTGTCAATGTCATCTTTTGTTTAATCATCACAATATGTCAAAAGAAACATACTATTTATAAGAAGAAGGTACTATCTATTATGTGTATTTGAATCTATTCATCAAAATAATAAAAAATAAGAAGTTTTAACATATTTGATGAAAGTAAGTTTTTTTATGTTACAGGAGGCAAACGAGCATAAAGCTCACTTGATGCTAAGTGATACCACCGCCCGTGGACACACACTGCCAGAAGGCTGTCGTTCTTTTAAGAGTTGGTACGCTCTTTTCTTGAAGGACGGAAGTCGAATTGGTTCAGAAATACTTCAGTGGGCAGTTGGTATCATTATTCTTTGTTTAAACACCTATATGTATTAAAAGAAGAAATTATTACTGTGTGACTTACAGTATCTATTAACGAAAGACATTATGTTCTTGTGTTACCACTACGTTACATTACGAGTTACTGTATTAGGTACGACTGTTAATTATTAATTTCATTCGAGAAAAATTTCGAGTTACCATAGTAACGCCCGTATCGAGATCAAGGGCCGGGGTGGAGCGCCAGTTCTCCCTAGGAGAACCCCCTCTCACACTGCATTATAGTAATTTACAATTAAAAATGTTTTCTTATTCTATCTATTCGTGCTCCGTAGGTGATTACAAATGGTTTCGTTTGGGTATACTGCAAATAACACTGTATACAAAATTATTTCATACAAGTATCATTATGAGAAAAGAATATTTTGTCAACTAGCTGCCCCTAGGGGGCCTCATAGCCTAGCGGTCTTATTAAGTGGCAGCTAGGTGAGGGGTACCGGGTTCGATTCCCGGTTCGAGGGCAAGTTTTGATTTAATTTAAATTTGTTCTCGGCCTTTGGGAGGGTTGTGCGGTACTGGGCGAGTGCTTAAACCGTACATGGACGACACGGTCGAATTTCTAAAGACAAAGCACGAATTATAAAAAATCCTATACTTGCCGCTGGCTAATGCACAAATCGTGCCAGAGCCATAAATAAAAAAATAAAAATAAAAAAACTAGCTGCTCCGGCGAACTTCGTTTCGCCTTATTGTTTTTTTTATTAGCCTACATTTAGAAGCTACATACCAACATATGGAACATTTTCCCCCATATACTGTTCGCGTTTACAATTACAGAAAAAGAAAACTGGTTTTTAGATTTTTCCAATTATTGTCTCCACAAAAACATTCCCCTGAAAAACATACTCGAACTGTTCCGCCTTCCCTGGCGATTGCAACATATTTTGCGATTATTTTTTATTTTAACAGATTACATAAACAAATTTTAATTTCTATCTGCTGTACGATTTTTAATTACGTAGATATTTAATTAAAAAGTACTTGATACATAGGTTACTTTCTCGACAATTAAATGTAGTATTTCATACATCCAACATCAATCGCGACTGATTACACGAAGCGTTGGAACAAGAATGAATTTTTAATAGCAAAGTGGGCGGCTCCTTCAACTACCCACCTAAACGCTACGCACTTAGAAGATTAGTCCCGAGAGCAACTCAAGTAACATCAATCGCTTATAATAAGGTAAGGTTTATATTAAATTCAGGTCCCACATTGGGGATTGGAGGCGACGTTTTCATTCATAACGTACACAATAGTGTAATACCGTTAAATATAATAAAATCTATTTCAATATCAAAGATAAAATCCCATTCCGCCGATCACAAATAAACAATTCATACAACAGGTAGCGTAAGCCAATAAAAGATAAGGCGAATGCAATGTAACAAAAAGTACGTGACGTAGGATTACGTCAGAGCGCGTGACGTCACTGGAGCTATACATATTTACAGTGGCCGTGCAGGTTCAATGTCGAACTATCTATTGGCCATCAATCACTGCCGATAGACGCGGGACTTCCTCGCAAACAAATTCCTTCTCCATATTTCCAATTCACGCTCACTACGATACCGTACTATCAGTAACACTTTGCAAAAAATATGTATACAATATTTATAATATTCTTAACCTGCATAGTACTAATAATAATAATTAATAAATAGTAAATTAAAACAAATTTAAAAGTTTGTGTGTGGCAGTGTGTACCTTTATTGCCGGCAGCATTTCCTCGCTTTATTCTTTGCTAAATATATTTTTTAATCTAGACACAGTTTTAGCTTAATTGGGAATTTAAGTTATTAATTTCCAGTGACATCATAACACATACGCGCGAAAAATAATAGAACGCGTTACCGATTTGACGTAACTTGCGTTCGATTATCTCGCACAGATGAGTAAACAATCGGTGTATGGTAATTATCGTGGAAGTATTACCGGTGCGTGACTAACGGGCCGGGAACAAGGCCGGCAATGTTTACAAACTTCCGAACACTTGTCACTACGTTCCTCCACACGTCTACGCAAATAATGGCGAGCCCTCACCATTGACATTGTCCCACTTAACGACCGACCGTCTAGACTTAAAACGCGTCCGTTGAAAGACTGATTACAGCATTACAATCATTTATCTATTGTCTTTGCGTACCATTCGTGTTATCTTAACTCAAACATCTTCGTTACTATAGTGGTACGAGTATATGCAGTTCAACTGTTTATGGACGTTAGGAATTCTAAATAGCAGTTAAAATTTCATTCTTTTTACGGGCAACGGAATCCATTGAAGATAGAATAACGTTAGTTTCTAAATTTTCAAAGGCACCCTTGTATTTATCGTGCCCTGCACGGGGTGGCTAGGGGAGAACATGGGGTGGCGCAGCCCCAGTGCAGTAGGCGCGTAGTAACTGCAATAACGGAGCAGTGAAAGTGTCGCGGCTCGCTTCAACCGTCAATGGGTGAAGACGTACTCCCTTCACCCCTTCGTCTTGAACGCAAACTTCCAGTTAATACTAAGTTATTCGACAAGACAGCACGTATGTGACTTCAAAACGTAATGCAGGTTCACTCTCGATATGGGCTTAACGCCCGCACGTCTATAAGATGAGAGCGATGTGACGAGGTGCATATAAATGAGTGGTACACGGTCATTATCTCAATGAATGAAACGTAAATTGAAATGTATCGCGTGATAATCCGTGCATAAATCACACTCAAACGCCGATCGTTGCGTAACAAACGGCTCAAGTTCATTGATCTACTTAATGTCCGCTAAATGTGTCGTCGAATGTCAAAACAATGTTACATAATATAACATCTGTGCACGTGGTTCCGGTAACTTCCGACACGTCATTATGATTATTTATGTGCTTATAAAGTGACGTTTATAGCCGATATCGTTGACCGGTATAACATCAATTCATTCATAAATGATTAATAGTTACGAAATGGCATTAATAAAGCTATCAACAATTATACCTAAACAAGATTTTACGCTAGTAGTAAAACGTAATTGACAACATAGAAATGTTTTATTCACATTCTTACGTCACGCCCATTACGGGGTAATTTAAATTTGCACTAACAAGCGACTAAACCAAATATTAAACGAACTATAAACAATGAGTTATAAATAATAGATCTATTTTAAAACAAGGTGTCGTTAACTATTAATAGAGTTGGGGTCATGTAGCGTATTTTCGATCGCTGAAGTCTGTTAACCAAATACGGGAAAGACATAAATGAGCGTTCAAATTAATGACGGTTATTAAACTTTCACCCCGCTCTGAACTTGACCGTCAAAATAAGAAAAATGTAATAAAAACGTCACTGTTATAGCATGACGTGAATTTACATAAATTATTGGCGTCGGAGCGTCTGGGACGGGAGTGTTTACACAGTTGCAATGTTTACATGGGCACACGAAAGTGAAGTTCAACGACATCATATTGTTTTATAGACTTGTAATTGGGTCGCGGTGCGTGCGAAATAAACCGCTTAGCTTGGCACTTGGCAAAGTTGCAGCCCTGCGATTCTGTAACTCACTTTTCGAACTCACACAGCGGTTTTTGCAAAGCGGCGGTTCTGAAAAGGTGGGAGCTTGTAGTTTATTGTTTATCAGAATGCCAAATCATAAAATGACTGCTTCTCGACTGATTTGAGAGCGACGGCCGATGCAAAAACCGCTGTGTGAGTTCGAAAAGTGAGTTACAGAATCGCAGGGCTGGTGTTGATTTACATAATATACACAACGATTCACATGTCTTTTGACAGTGTTCATATAATATAAACTACCTTTAAACTACTTCATGAGTAATATTAGTTACTGAACTATAAATAAAAACTCAGCAGAAACTCCGTCCATAAAAACCAACCTAGAAGTTCAGTTCTGATTCGAATTTTTCGTGAATACAACAGAATAAACATTACTTATTCAACTTGATAGGTATATACGGTAGTGGGATGATCAATATACTTAATCCGCGTTGTTAGAATAGATATATTGTAGATTATACTGTATAAAATGCATGCAACGATGTGGTACTTTAATAAATAAATATAATACTTTATTTCGTACGAAAAATCGCAATGAATTAGGTTATCATTGGACAGGTTCGGCGCGTGCCTAACAAAAGACGCTCGGGTAATTCAATACAACACAAATACTTCTACACCTGATGTTTCTCAACAGGTGTGCGGTCATAATTCACATGTCAATGCCCCATTTAATTGGGACAATAGCGATTCCATATGACAGAATAATTAGCATGTTTGCATAATGCGTGCATGTCCGGTAAGAAAACTCATTCATTCGTTTATTTACTACGACACGTGCGTGTGTCAATTACGTTTCAATGAGATATGATTTGTGTGTAGTAAAAGCAATTTATTCGTAAAGTATAATTTAAGCGCGGGATTCTAAACTGTCAAGTACAAACATTAGATATATGGATTTAGAGTCGAGAGTTGTCGCGTTCTGGACTCGTTTATGTCAGAATAATGTTTTTGACATTCTTAGCGCTTAGTATGAATCTTCCACAAGAGGTGTACCTAACCATTCCTAAAAGTATAGAGCTAATGGTCACAGCGATTTAGTTCAGATCCAGAAGCAAAGGCTGAAACTATTCGTAAAATTTTAGAAGTTGACTTGCCGTTTTTTAATTATATGGTTATTAATATACAAATAGTAAAATATTCAACATTTTGGAATTAGCTTAGTCTTTATATTTTGAAAGAAATGTGACTGGCAGCAATTAACGATATATAGTTCCAGTATTTGCGGTAGATGGCACTGAGCTCAGTATCTAGATAGGCATCTTTACCGTTCACATCTAAGATCAATTCCATCCAGAATAAAATCACGTGTAACATCGCTGTATATATTCGAAAATTATTTTTCGTCAATATTATACAATAATTGAAAATTAATGATTTACAAAAATTTTTTATATCACATCACTTTGTGGTAATTTATTTTATTATCCCCATAAAAAGATTATTTTGTCGAATTTTAAACTGTTTTCATTTAGGTTTTGAAGTGTGGTATAAATTCCACTCCAAATCCTCTTGAAGTGTCGAATATGACGTGTTAAGTGACATGAATGACATGTGAGGTCACAACTGCAACAAGTTGCATTCCTAGTTTCCCCCTTTCTCCCCCTCAAAGTCTACATACGCCGTGACGAGCCACAGATATATTATAGCTTAAGTATTGGGACTGCACAGATTAAAAATCTGCATTTGTTCAGTCTGTATTATACGCAAGATAGTTACATTGAATTATTGTGAAATGTTATGACGTGTTGGTGCTTATAATGCTTAAAGTAATGTTGTATCATTCTTACTGGATACGGTAAGGTTTAAATTAAAATTTTTAAATCATTATTTCATAATTGTAATACGAGTAGGTATATGAAATAGTACTGAAACAATAAACTGCGTGCGGCAAAAATGTATTGGATTTTACATACAGGAATTAGACTTAGCTAAGACTCGATTCTGAATCTCCCTATCACAATATACCATTATTGTCCAATACTTTATAGTAAAATTAATTATAATCGGCTCAGCGGCTTAAGAGATAAACAATATTAGTTAAATTGGTCATTAATACTGATTTCTACAATATCGGTTTTAAAGAATATAAATACGACAATTGAGAAACAATAATAAAATAGATTTAAATATGTTATAAAATAAATTACAATTTATTTATGTTACGCAATTCACCTCCGTGGAAATGTTCATGGAACTGATAGCTTGATAACGTTATCGCGTAGATAAGAAATACGCAAAGGTTTTCTTAATAGTGTTTCAGTTTCTCTTCTTGGAGAAGAGAGCATAATGTAGGCGGGGCGTCCCAGTACGTTGCCATGGTAACGCGCCCTCGCTGTGCTCATGGGAAAACCGAACCTATACATTTTAATTTTCTTATCATTTCTTGTTTCATTAATGAAAATGATTTCCGTTTAAGTTGCTTAAAATTATTAATATATGCAAAATTATATACTTTTCTTTGTTAGGTACGCGCTATCTGCTTTGATAATATGCCATTATCGTTGATATTATGATATAAATTGATAAATAGAACAAAGACGCAAATCTAGTGCGAAAAATAAATTCAAACTCTTCGTTATAAAACGAAGGAGCAATATAGAAAGTAAAGTGTTCACGCTGGCAAGTCAACTCTGCGATAATTAATGTGGAGTCGAGTCGAGTCGGGCGCCGGCAGCCTCGGCCGCGCACACAAAAAACCCGCCCCGACACAAAAACACCCGTCAGACAGGGACAGCGCTACGTGCTAGAGAGAAACGGCAACATTTACATATTTCTTGATGACTACTCGCTCGCCTCGAGCGTCGCGCAGTTATCAAGATTCGAACGCTTTTGATTTAAAACTACAGAATGCGCCCTTCTATTTATCACATGACGTTTGACAGGTCGCCGGAAACGCGGCAAGATGTCAGATTCGAAAAAAGGCGCGTATCGCACGTAAAATGTAAATAGTTTTTATATAATTAATTTTACGAGAAACAAAGAATTTAGAACAATGTGTTTATCCGCTTGGTCATACATTCAACGTTCGTATTCTAATAACTTACTAAGCATTAAAGCTATCACAAACACAGTAACTGTGTATAACTGTTATAGTGATAATATTAGTAGCGGGACAAAGAAAGATAGATTTTCAAACAAAATAAAATAAAAAATCTGAAAGTTTCAAAACGAAAGACAATGGAAAATTTTGATTTTAAACGCTTAACAATGAAAGGTACGCTAAAATTATTCTTAAAATAATGACTACCGACTACCTACTTGCTGTTTTTCCAAGTTTAAACACGTTTTAAAAGGAAGATTTGGATAGTTTTATAATCGATTAATATTGAATCTTGTAACTAGTTTTATTACAGAAGCTAATGAAAAATATCAGTGTTGCATACTTGAAATTGTGCAATGCCAGGAAAATTGCAGATAAAGTAAATAGTTATTTTTCCTGATTCGAACCCGTATAATCTTTATAAAAAATTGACAACGTCTGATATTTCACAAAATAACTGCAACACAAAATTTGTAAAAACTTGTCGAAAATACATAAATTTCACTATAACTACTAAAGGAGTCTAAACTACATTCTTACCTGGAAATCACTCCACATCTTCATGGGGATAGACCATAGTTCCGATACGAAAACATAACACGAACACGATAACAACTGTCAAATATGTCACAGCACGGCGTCACTAACACGTATCAACTGTGCGGAGGCCGAGCGCAGACTGAGGCTAGAAGGGTCGCGGCGAATAGCGTGGCGTTTACGACGTTTCGTATCCGATGAAGCCCGACCTGCTTCGCCAGTTCGCCTTTCGTACAGTATTTGGATTCGTTCTCAGCGCGGCCCACCTGCGCTCAGCAGTTTGCTTCTACGAAAAACAAAATTAAACTTACTCCGTTCTTTAGTATAAATCACTTGTTCTTTCTTGACTTATTTATCTTCTAGATAATATTGAGACTTTTAAATGTTTAAGAAAGTTTTCACGCTTATTTTTGAAAAAAAAATTTTTAAGCATATTTGCGAGAGTATTTTTATCTATAGGTTGAGCAATTGCAATTTACTCACAAATGATATAATACTTTCCCATATTATACACAGACAGATTTTTTCATTAAACTTATAAATCTGACTTTGTGTTCATTAGTCGAAATGAACATGCATTTATTTTAAGCAATAAGCTACGATACGCGTAGCGATTGCGTAGATAAAAAGTTTTTCGTAGGTCAGATAAGATGACAACAAACGTTTTGAAACAAAGTTTCGAGTGCAGGGCGCGTAGCAGGAAGTTTGTAGCAAACTCGTAGCACCCTGGCCCGTAGCGTGAAAGTTTTGATTTCAACGATTTGCGTTGCGGTGGAGAAGGCCGCTAGGCCGCGCTAGATATTCCCCGTTACAAAAATAAACAACAGAAATTCATAACATCATGTACATTGCGTCGCACGTATGCCACCTTCTCAATTCTACACAGAGAGTCATCAATGTACACTGAACAATAATTGTAATCGACATCACCACCTTGTCCATAGATTTATCTGTTCTCCTGCCTCTCAATAGAGCGCGCCACTAGGATACCTGTCGACGCCCCTTACTAAGCTGATAAAGAATTTCTCAAACCACAACGTAACAAAGAAATATTGGTTGGACGGTGCTATCCATTACACGCTCGGCATTTCGCGCGATAAACGATTGTTCGATTACAGCGCAATGTAACTTTTGCTATGAATTTGTATGAAAGGGAAATTGCGGAAACTTGCAACTGTCGTGAAGTCAGTACAATGAAAATTATAAAATAATGTATTGGAAATTAAACGCCTGGTTTGGCGCGAAATGAATTACTTTCGTTTACACATGCAGTGCTTATCGCCATGACCAAGCGCTTTCGATTAGTGTATAAGAACTAGACTGAACTAAATAAACAAAGGCTTCGCAATATTAAATATATAATATCTGTCAAAGAGTTTGTACCTACTTAAATAAACAATAAAAATTGTTTATTTCGGAAAACAAGGTTCCATAACTATGTTAGTAATTACAACTTAATAATTTAAATCTAAGGGTTAGTAGTTTTACATATTAGAACACACAAAAATACAGAAATTGGAGAAATTAAAAAAAACTATAATTTTATCATTAAAAAAATTGTTCTTAACGAATAAAAAACCTCCTGGTATTTTAATAAACTATCAACATAGGTCAAAGTTTAAACACAAATATTTTACTAGATTTTTTTTAATATACTAATATCATTTTATAGAACTCGAATCCCAGACCAAACCCACATCCTACTATAAGTAGTGGTGCGGTGTCACCACTGCACCGCATTGCGCAAAGTCTTTGGAATCAACACGACAATATTGATTTTAGCCTATGTCATGGAAATCTACCATGGACAATTTTGAACATAGACAGTTCCAATGCACATAGAAATCGCTTCCCAGAAGGTTTTACTGTAAGAGTGCGTCTACGTTCGAAATTTGAAAAAAAACAGATAATCTTTCTCTAGAATTAAGGTCATAAAGTAATTGAATCTGAAGTTGAAAATTTACCTCTGCACCCATGACTGTGCGTTTTTCTGAAGGTGACTGAACGATGACCATGTATGAACTTTGGGGTCCTAGAATCTCGATCATTCATCACACACTGTACCATCTAAAAACTATTGCCATATTTAGGCACTCTAAATAACTGGTGTTAATAATATTTCATATCGGTAGTGAAAATTTCTTTCTAAAGCTATTGTCCATTTATAATCTGCATTGTGTGTGTATATATACAGAGTGAGAGAGAGAGAGAGAAAGAGAGAGAAGAGGTGAAGAGGATAATATTCCAGCTTGTATACTGTATGATAAAAGCGGGAATAAATCGCCAAAAAGACCAGCTTCAACACAATATTCTACCTTAATCAAAAACCTATAACGGCCTATACAAGTGATAATAAATGTCTGGCCTATGTACTACTAGTTATGGCACTGCTCACAGATACTTGCTTTGAGTATACTTTTAAGTGATTAAAAAAAATAATGCCTCCTCTAGTTTGTTGGTGCTAGTCTGTGAAACACACGCTTCGTAATATTTATTCTTCGTGTTTATGTTGAGAAGGAAATAATAAGAGATACATAGATAACCTTAAGCGCTAAAGAGAAAGAAAAAGAAGGTCAAACAGCACCTTCACCAGATGCAAAGTCTTTGTCACCAGATAGAAAATCTAAAATCTATATCACCCAATACAATTTAAAATTAACAAGTCTATCTTTAATATGTGGTTTATAACTGCGTAGAAATGCCACAAAAACATGGAATCAGCCGGCATCATTGAGTGGCTATTTTATGCGCAAGGTGCGCTTGCAGGTTGCCATGCGCGTGCGCACTACGGGGCTCCATTTCGCGTGATCAGCACTGTGGAATAGCAACATAGGTATATAATTGTGCAAGGGAATTTCACCTTCTAACGTTGTGAATACGGAACATTTTCTGATGCAGCTAGTTGATGCTGAAAAGCTGACTCTTCATAGTGTCGTTTTACACAATCAGTGTGAAAGCAGGGCATGGATATCATGTTCGAACTATGCTGTATATAGTTGTATTTTGTTCATTCTGTAAAACGTTTATCACATAGAAAATACATACGTCACAGAACAATTTTAGGACATAAATTGACGCATAGCAACGACTCGAGAAGTACCAGTATGGTATTGACTATACAGTCTTAAATGAGGAGTAGAAAATGAGTATTAAGAATATCCATAGCCCTAAATAACCTGCATCAGAACACCTCACACACATACAAACCCTTACCTTCACACTATCCCACAATACAGCCGAATTGGGTTTTACTAGTTAAATGTATTTAATAATTTTTATTGATTTTTTTCCTATACATTTCAACCTTTTTGTATATATTACGTTTTCCATCTTTGGCTATATCTTTAGTATAATTGTTTTTTTGTCATATTATATATGTTTAAAAAAAAGGGTGCGTGTACTTATGTATGCGCGTAAGAAGTTATACTTCTTTGTCATTATTAAAAATAGTTTTTGATTGCATGCAAATAATTAATTACAATTAAATAATCAAAGACTGGAAAAGAAGTCGTTATGTTCAATAAAGTTCAGTTTACATTTGAAAAATTAAATAAATAAATATTTATTATTATTCTCTTACATTAAGTGTAACATAAATTCTATTATTATTCGAATGTTGTTTATAAATTATGTCCAATGCCGTAGCATCTTCCGTGGGCAACTTCATTCTGTTAATTATATGTCACGGTGCGCGCGCATCGTAAAATTTCACTCTCATAATTTTTTACAACGCGCCTAAAGAAGTATAACTTCAAAAATCCTATTTTTTATGTGTTAACCTATAGTTTTAGTTATATGTATTAAAAAAATGGAACAGGTTTCTCACCACAATTTCTTATCTGTTCTTATTATAACTAGTATTCTTTCGGCGAATTGTCTATAAGAAGAGAACATAAATTGAGACTTGCCAGAGAGGGATTAGTAATGACATTAATAGTCACAGGAGTTCTTTGGTGTATATAGATGCGCCAAACTAAATTAAAATACAAAATTTCTAATAATTACGACAAATAAACTTTTTCGTCCGTCTCAGCGTTTTTATAGATTGGGTTATATATATAAAAAATAAAAATGTTTTTTTCTCGTTTATTCATTATGTGATTGATAGAGACATAAGATAGTTATTTGAGGCGAATAGTATGTTAATAAGTTTATTATTTAGTGACGATATTTTTATTAAAATATTGTTTATTCGTTATGTTAGTATTTATACCAGTGGCGTTACAATTTTTTAGATCTGGTCCTTAAATTTCTCTAGCTGTTCCATTATCATTTTTAATCTGAAGTAGGTGATCAACCTTCTCTGACAAACCGTCGACTGTTTTGGGTCTAAGGCAAGCCGGTTTCCTCACGATGTTTTCCTTCACCGGACAAGCGAGTGTGTGCACATAGGCAGAATGTCCATTGGTGCCGGAGATCGAACCCAGGTTCGCACGTAAACACCACTAGGCCAACAATGCTTTGTTAGTAAGTATTAATAAGTTTTAATGCATGCGATTTGCCTTTACTGATTTGACTATGTAGAACCAGCCGCCTACTGAAGTATGTATTTCCGATGAGTCTAAAGGTTCTTCAAGTGCGTATACCAAATTTTAAGGCCGGCACTTACGAAGTTCCTGGCAGTGAGAGTGTCCAATGTGAGCCTTATGCCCCGTTGTATAAAAAATATCGCCTCTAAACCCATAGAATTTAGTTTATTAAGCAGATATCGATTTAAAAAAGGTGATAATTACAACCGCCTTTGACTTGCCGGACGATGAAATGCTCGTTATAATGAAGCACTTATGTTCTGCGAAAATATTTTTTCTCTTTTCTATATCAATTATTATATCACCTACACAGGACTTATTTTAATAGAGAAATACTTATAAATTTATTAGATTCCGTTAATAATATCGTAATGGTGTTTACTGCTTAAACATTTATGCATTGCAGGACCTGGAAGTTTGACAATTGTATGTGCTTAAACTCTATGGCCTAACAAATTGTTTCTCGTCTAAAGTTTATATATAAAAACTTTTTCTGACTTAAAACAAAGGAGGTTATTTACCCCAAATCGACTGTCACTTATTTGAGATACATTTTACAAATATTAAAATCGCAAAGCCTATTATAATTCGGTATAACTAATTAGAACTATAATTATGTGCTTACTCAAGCCGCCACAATTGAACTTTCCTTGCATAAATTACTCCTTCAGAAGCCTTATCATAAACATATAGAATTTAGACACAAGCATTTCATTAAAACGCCATAATAATTTAATATACATTAATTTAATAAACTTAATTTATATATATATATAGGGGTTGCCTTTATATATATATTTCTTGGCGTTATTGCATATTAAAAAAGGAATATTAAGCTAAAGAGTGCCCTCTAGTTCATAACTACCAAAACTATACACGCATGAATTTTAAAGATGCAACATGCTACATTCTTTACTGCAGATCGCGAAAGTGAAATTGCAGTGCTGCCAGCTTATAACAATTTAATTCAGTAAATATCATTGATACAGTCGTTTTTATATTGTATTGATAGGTGTGGTATTAGTATATTATTTGGATAATAGCGCTTTCTGACCAACTTTCTATAGAATTAGTAAACTAAATAAATAAATAATACTGCAAAATGTAAAGTTATTCTGATTGCATATTTTTTTATAAGCATAGATACTTTTTGCCAATTTTTGGGTATAAGGGAGTCAATGTCGACACTTAGCTTAATTCTCAACTCTGAATCTTACCCTAAGGCATGTGAATATCCTCACAATGCTTAACATCGTAAGAATTGTAATTGCGAAAGATCTATCCAGGGCGCTTCTACGTGTTCATATTTTTTAAAGATTAATTCATAGTTCAAAAGATTTTAAATTTAGAATACAGTTTATATTTTATTAACTAAAACAGATATTTTTTTACCAAAACAATGATAATTTAAGTATTTTAGTGTGAGATACACAACCTCTTTGAATATAGGACCTACTTGGTGATCTTTCTTGCAAAGTACTACAAGTTTGCGCGGGAAAACTGAGAATTGCCTTTTATATGACGCGATATATTTAAAACACAGAAGATAAAAAAATCGATATTATTCTGTCATCAATAGATTTTAATTTGTTTTTTAAATTTATTGAAACCCTTCTTGAACATAGAACAACAATACTAATTAGTGGAAGAACACTTTAAGCATTTATTTATATATTATATTAAAACTGTACATAAAAATAACGTCATTATAAATTCAGCCTCGATCATGCGCAAAGCGAGCTTCGCCATTCGATGGAAATCACGCAGTGTACTGTCATATACATATATTTTTATTAATTACCAGAAGAATTGTTTTTATTTATGACATTAAAATATGTACCTTTATCGATAAAATGTGGTACATCTTATAAAATATCTTATAAATACTAATTTTACGTGAAACTTTAAACAATTCTTTTCATGATGATAATATAATCTCAGCTCATCTTGTTATTTGGGTAAAAAAAACGATTTTATAACAAAATATTAATTCATATAAGCCACAAAATTGAAATGTTTTTATAGTATAAGTGTATACTACACTTCTAAAATTTGGACGAATGCAACTACTATTGTCAAACCTTTCTATAAATTTTACAGACTACCTGTACCTTACAGAAGGCTGATCACCTAATATATTAGAAATAAATAATAGTTAAAAAAAACTAAAATTGTGAAAAAGCGTGGGTTGCTCGATAGACGAAAAATATGGCACAGAGCGCCCCACGCTTTTTCACAATAATACCAGTATTTTTTGTTCATTACCATTTTTAGCCTAAATTAGGAATTATTTTTCACTTTTTAGTTTGATGTGCTTTAAAAGCGTGTTTTTTAGTTTTTTTAAACTATTATTTATTTTTTAGTTAAATTTTTTTTTTTTTCGGATTATTGCATTGTCATCGATCTTTGACAGGTGCGCAAAGTTTGAATTAAATCTGTCCGTTAAAAGTGGGTCAAAATCGAGTCCGAAGGAGTCGGTTACTTACATACATACATACAGGTGAAGCTAATATAAAGCGTGTAAAAACAAATGAAAACCAGTCATACAGATATCGGAGGCCCAGGCTCACTGGCTTGTATCGAAATGGTAGTCGGCATCGTTGTCGCTATTGCAAGCTTACAAGGGCTGGACCGATGGGTAGACCAGGTAGTCCGTAAAATTTATAGAAAGGTTTGACAATAGTAGTTGCTCTCCTTCGCCGTACAAGCGAGTGTTTCGTTGTATTTTCAATATTCAGCGCTGGTGTCGCGGACTTGGGTGGTCCAAAAACAAGAGAAGTCAGTCAACACAATGTTCTTCCATAGCGATTTTGACCGCTTTGACCGCTGCTGTGCAATGCTTTAAATGTATGAAATATTAAAGATAATAAACAAAAATTGTTATTGTAAAAAAATGCAGTGATCATTTTATGTTGTTTTTAATTATCTTTATTAATAACTTCATATAATTTTAATAACACAGTGTAATTTAGAAAAATTTAAATAAAACTGAAAAAAAAAATTTTTTTAAATAGGTATCCAACAATATTTTAAAAACATAAAAAAAACCTGCTATCAAATCTAGACAAAGTCATTCATTAAGAGTTAATTAAAGTCAGAATAAGATGGTACCAAAGTATTTTACCTCCCTAAATCAGTTGTTAACTAATCGGGATTTAAGTACCATTATTTAGACATACAATGTTAAATCTACCAGTAAAAATCTATCTATTTGCGAACTAGTCTGGTATAATAACTTGCATTAAAATATAGACAATTTAATCAGTAAGTTATGCGTATATTTTTTTATACCAAAACGAGCCTACGGGAAGCCCAAAAAGGGCAGTCGTCGCAGTCCATGGACACCCATTTTAGTGGATGCGTTGCCGGCCTTTAATTATATACCTGTCTGTTTATATTAAAAAAATATATGACAAACATATAGTTTTTATCAAGGGATAACGTTCGTTAATATTATATTATTGTTAATACAATATTAATTTGGAAACTGTAACAATAGCTATCGGAGCTTTGGATGCATATAAGTCCTAGGTTCGATTTTAGACAACAGACATAAATCGGGTTTAAAAGACTTGGACATAAATAAAGAAGTAAGCCCCTTACCCCACCTTCTAGAGACTAAAACCTATGTTATTAGAGTTAATTTTTGATATGTTCTTGTAGAAAGAAAATTTCGAAAATTACGATTACATAGTTTAAAATACGAGTCTGCAGGTGTGCAGAACTCTTTTGTTATACACCAGAATATATACATGCGAAAACGATTCTTATAATTTTGCTATAAGCTCTATAATCGCATACACGTATTACTTCTATTCTCTGTATCGGTTTTCCTCGTTTATCAGTATCTCTGCTCTTTGACTCCGGCTAGCGTACAACACGTTCGATACTTAAAATTGAGCTTTGAATCAATAGCACTAAAGTCGTTTTTCAATTGTATTAAGTTTCTTGAATTTTGGACTCATTAGGCGGGCATTCGAAATTCGAATTTTCAGTTTTGTATTGATGATTGTAGCAATGACAGAAACTGCGTTGATTTTTTTATTTCACTTGTATTGGTAATTAATTAGTTAATCAATGGTATGTTATATAACCCTTTTTTTCAGGGAACTAATAAATACTGCATAATACGTACAATCAATACTATAATTGTTACTTAGATAATAATTGTTCGCATGAAAAGTATTTCTTAACTATAAAATGTGTCTAATAAGTATACAGATCGCTACTATTAACAGAAAATACTCTTTGCCGGATTGAAACGGTTTGGATATGAGGGTTTTTCAATTATTTAAAAACAGTACACTAGATAACGCTAGTGTTAATTAACTGCCTATGAAGTAATTTGTTAAATGGAGCTATTTTTGTCATTGTCAAGCTAGACTCCTTAGTTCCGTAACTCCATAGTGGGGCATGGGGACAAACACATTACCATCTTTGTCATAGGCATGTGGCAATTGTTTTATCGAGAAACGAACCTAGATTGACTACGTTTCACCAGAGCACGGTCTTTTATACTCGGTATATTCTATAATAATTTTTACATACACAATATTTCGTATAGCCTGTATTTAGGTGTCATAAATACGGGCGTGTGGTACGGTAGAGGCTTTCGATTGCCGCTGACGCAACGCGACCTCTTTGCCCGGCTAGCGGAATGTCCAGTGTTGCCATCATACGACTGTCAAAATCCCGCGGTCAAAACTCCTTTCCCGTTGCGCCAAAATATCGTCCCGCTGTTTACGTCAAACGAAAACAATTGCGTTCGACGTATGTTCGAAATTCAAAAAATTTCCTTAGTCGGACCAATAATTGTTAAAATTATGCTCTCGTTAGTGCAAATGGAACTTCTTGGCCCTATAAATATAGTATTTAGGTTGGTACATGACAGTAGCATCTTTAGTGTCGCACGTATTAGGGTACGGGTAATTCAATTTTTAAGTCTTAATCTAGTTTAACTGAAGAGACGGCATTGTGTAAGGAATGTGATTTCATAGTAAAACGATAAACCCCTCTTAGCTTAAGTGTTCGCGGCCTCGCAATGGGCATTGAGCAGTGCGTAAAGCCCGCGTCCGCTCATAACGAATGTCAAATGTTATCGCACGCAACCGCCGCTCCTCGTCCACACTCCGCTGTGCCGCTCTTCATAATAATAAAACCTGATATTTAAAACGGAACGTCCTTCTAACGCCGTGTAGTTGCGCCGACGCCAATCTACGATAATAATAAGCCGGGCTCCAACATACTCTAGCGCTTAAGCGCTGCAAACCAATGTACGGCTAGACGGTCCTGCATTTTCAAGCGCTCAAGCGACGCAAACGTTTGTTTCGTAGCGCTCACATAAGTACGGCCAGTTCTATGCGCGCCTGTATAGCTATTAAATGTATATAGAATATATAGTAGTAATCGCTCGACGCAGCGGTATTATGTCGGAAATATACCGGCCGCTCCGCGCCTCGAGCCGTTACACCGTTTTGCCATTTAGTTTATATGGGAACTTTATTTTTCATTTTTTAAGGAAATGGGGACAGTTATTAAAATATATTTATACTTAAAATATAAACCTTGGGATAGGCAGTCCTTGCAATGATATTGAATAGTTATTGAAAAAAGAATTAGAGAAAAACCTTAAAAATTAAAACATCGCATATTTTTGTTAAATTGTAATCCATTATTTTCATTTAATAAAATACTGCGTTTTTTAAAGGTCATTTTACAATTAAACGTCTAATATATTAAATATTTCATGTTAAGTTATTAAAACGATAGTAAAATCATCACTAATACTAAATAAAAATCAAAGCATTAAAACAGATAAGACCTAATATTTCAATACTGAACTCCTAAAAACCATAACATAATATTAAACATTAATTTGGTAAAAACTGTATAATTTAAAAAAATGGCTATTAAGTACACCTTTTTTGATATAGGTGCATACTGTCCTTCTAATAATTATTTGAATTATTGTTTTGTTAATCTATGTAGCACGGGAGTTTAACAAGTAATGTCAAAGTAATGTTGATGAATAAAATTAATTATGAAAAACAAAGAATCTATGCTATTTCAGAAACATGTTTTCAATCTTTTACCATACGTTCGCGATCGATTTTAACTGAAAACTTTTGTTAATACTTTTTTTACCTAATTGCAAATCACAGAAACCCAGCAACTTCATAAATAGCCGCTACATTAATTAACACTGAAATGACGTCACCACAAATTGATTACCTGCAAAAATAACAATAATGTTATTTTCATACAAACTAATTCCAAGTAAAAGGTAACGGCCTGTGGCGCGGGCCGTCCCTCTGTCAGCTATAGCGTGGCCTTATAGATGGTTGTTTGCGCTCACAGAGTGCGGTGAACAGCGCTCACCGGCGACGCGGCTGTGTGCGTGTTCACGTACAGGCGCACACGATCGCGCGGCACGCACACATCCTCCCGTGTACGGTGCGTTCCGAAACCGCTCTCTATTCTATCTATGCGAAGGCGTCGTATTGCCACGTATAGCGGGTACGCTCGGGGCGAGGAATTTAGAGGCGGGGGTCGTATCGTTAATTGTTATGAAGTTGATTTCGCTCCTGAAATTCCGAAATAAGTATTTTGAAATAACGCCTCTTTTTCGACCTATTCGCCATGAGGCCTGTGCCAATTCTGCATTAATTGCCATTAATCTAGGTAGTTAAGGTTTTCGTTTGACTCTAGCGCGTCTGTTGTTCCTCGATAGATGGCTGTCGCGACTCGCTGTTATCAGTAACTGATAACCACTGAAATGTCACTGTGCGGCGTGGACTGAGAGTGTATTTTTGTATGTTTGAGATATTGCTTTGCGCTATTCGCGAGTTGGAAAATAATAACGAAATGGCAGGGATGATAACACTTTCCTTCTCAACTTTATTTCTTCTCAAATAAGAATTATAATTCATTATTGTCTCATAGCAACACATACACATTATACTCGTAGTAACATAACTATTTAGGATTTTTTCAGCCAGCTTCGTGACACGACTAATATTATTTCGTGGGGTTTCAAACTGTTCGTTAGACTCAATTCTTAGTCACTGGCAAGACTAGTAAATTAGTGACGTAATTCCAGTTGGTCATGGAGCAATGTCATCTTGTACCACTAACAATTATTTTTCACTATAAAAAAAAATGTTTCCTATACATACAATAATTGAATAACAATGAAAAAATAATGTTACCTATAATGGGTAAGAAAGTAATGTCTATAAAAATCATAGTAGCTTATAGTGTAGACGGCGTTTGAAGATTCAATTATTAAGAATATTTAGTAGCCTATTATTTCGGTATACTGACTGGGTAAGGCGACTAAAATTAAAAGTTCCATTGAGCTAAAACTAGACCTAATTGCCTGGAGGCATGCTACGCACGTGTTCGTGAACTATGAACGAATTTGGCGCCGTATTTGAATCTAGAACTCATCTCAGCGTGTTCTATTAATTGTTTTTGGTTTAATAGTCTGTAGTTGTTTTGTCTCAAATAGATATTGAATGTGTGCTTATCGGTTTCAAGTTGAAAATAAATGAATACAATCTATTACCATTTGGGGTTTTTTGATACGTATGTGAGTATTATTTTAAGTAATAATTCAGTCACAGTATATTGTTATACCACGACTTGTTTGTATCTATAATTGTTAATACATACATATATGTACATATTTATTATGTGTAAAAAAATTGAATCGTTTTTGTTCTTAATACATGAAGTCCAGTAATGTGTCTCTCTATGATGTCAGTTCTGCTTCTGTATTTATTTAAGCATTAAGCAAGCAAACTAAATTATTAGGCAAGATTCACTTCCTTCACCGTATAAACAAATAATGTTTGTTGCGCACATAGAATCAATCTATGTATTGTTAAACAGCCGGGATTCGAACGCGCGACCTCTGGGAAGTTGTACGCTTAACCACAAGGCTATACGGATTTTATTTCAAGTTTGTTTGATTTTTATGGTTTTTATTTTCGCTTTTTAACAAGAGAGTATAAAAATATTCCTAAGTAGTTAAAATTATAATTATAAATACAAAATGGAAACCGACTCATATGAAATCATTAAACATAAATAAAATTACAAATTGATTTGTAATTAAAAATTTAAATATTATAATAATTAGACAATGTATTGTCTACTTTTTAAATTACTTATAATTTCTACAAATATCTTATCAGCCATAATTGTTTTTGTGCCCGAAAGAACCCACGATTCTCCTTATTTTATAAAATCGATAAAACAGTAGACGGTACAGAGAATTGTAAAAGTATTATTTATTATATAGTATAACAGTATTTATTATAACATATTACGCAATAAACATTGACAAATTAATTATTTATTTATTTTTAATCGATTCTCTAGGAGGGCTTCCCCTTTCACCCCCCAGCCCCTGCGATGCCCTTGTTTCAAGTTTTACCTATATTAAACATGAACTACTGTCATTTTTTAAATTTATAATCAAACATTTTGATAGAACGATGTCTATATATTGTATTTATTTACGTAAGTAAAACATTTTTTTATATTAAAGGTAAAATATTACTCATTCAGTATTAACTATTAATACATTTATTAGAATTCACATTTTACCTTGCCACGCGTGTAAAGAAAATACAATCGAAAAACTGTACTATAAAAAACGCTTATTTTGCATTCACTATGAATCGATTATTTACGAGAAAATTGATTGGATTTGTGACGTAATTTAAACGTTATTTAAATAAATCTTTACAACTGCTGTAAAGTATACCAAATACCTTACATTCGCGTTTATATCTGATAGTTTTATTTAATTTCTTTCCGCGGACTCGAGCTTGTGACTATAACCACTAAACAGGCACGTAAAATCCTTGCTTTTTCTCTTTCGTGTTCATTGCGCAGTTTCAACGTTGAGTCATTGACATGCGACGCGCGAGCCGTTCTCAACATCTAAAAACTATTTAAACGTTCTTCACGCTAATTTAAACCTTATTCCATTTAATTAATGACTATCATCCTATAACAACAGTTAACACATGGTGTAACCAAGAAACTCGTAACATATGTGTGATTTTTTAAACTTCCTTCACTCTGAAATGATTCGAAAATATAAAAAGTTGATTGCTATGAGTAACTTAAAGATATTTATAATATCTACGTGTGATATACTAATTATTAAGGTTTTAAATAAATTATTATTATTCTTAACTAAGTCTTAAAATATTGACACGAACGTCACACTAAAAAAAAATATATCCAAAAACACCTAAATTCGTGCTAAAAATAATGGCGAACAGTTTAAATAAATAATGAGGTTATGTCTGAGGCGGGAAACATTTCAAAATGGCCGCGTTGCTCCGTTCAAAAACGATGGGAAAGACGCAGAGAGCGTAGAGCAAGTGTCATGGATGGCTGCTTGTGAAATTTTCCCGCAAGTCTTGAGTCGAAAGCTCGTGTTGGCGACTCGTTAAATAATACCTTGCCTTGATCGCAACTTTTGACATTGCGTGTACTGCCATAGAATAAAGACGTCGACTTGTTTAATTTAGGTTAAAACCAATTTGCTTAGAAAGAAGTAATTCTAAACATTCGTTGCCAAACTTTACAGTAGCATTGGGAATTAAATTTTATTCCGTAGTGAAGAAAGTCTAATCAAACCATAATTGTAGGGCTTGCATTTTTTTAAATTATTAGGTTTTTAATTAATTATATGACATCTTATTATGGGAATATAGGCCTTGACATACAACTCGGCGCTTTAGATCAAGGCTTCAACGTTAGAAATTTTGCATAAGTCGAGTATAAGAATTCCCGTTATAAATATTTTGAAATTTAAACTAAACGTTTTTGGCGTTTTCTTTGAACTCCGATTCTAAATTCAAAATAACTGTTCACCGAAGCAAAGAACCCGAAAAGTCTGTAGTCTGTGGCGCGTTGAGAGCTAAGCCCGCTAGGTGGCAGCACATAGCTCGGTGTTCAGAGTATATATTATTTACCGTGCTTATGTATGTCGTTATATAAGTGAACAGAAAGCTACGCCGGACGGCCGCGCACACATCCTCATCCAACGCTCACATGCACACCGCGCCGCGTCCGTACGTATCGAGCGAGCGAACCGACCGGCTCGCTCGACGTATTCTTATTATTATGAAAGCAGAAACGCTTTTTGTAGGGCAAGAACTAAATTTGTATACCAGTAATAAAAGATCGTAATTTTTCGCTGAAGTGCACGCTATCGCTCATAGATGTCGCATTTTTCTTCAATTTTCACGTTTACAGGTCGATTGCGATACGTCATAGTTGTCAAGGAATTTCCTAGTGTATTAGACCACAAGCCCATAACAAAAATACCTAAATACCCATAATTACCTTAAATTTATATATAAAATACTCTGAACTATTATTTATATATATAATATTTCATTAAAGGGAATTTACTAATTATAATTAGTTTTAATTATAAGATTAAAAATAAATGTAAAACCTATGCCTAAATATTAATTAAATTTTAATTACACATTGAAAAATATATATATACTTAATGTCATTCCTTTACAATAACAAACTTTATAAACTAATATTTAATAAACAAGGGTGGAACCCCCCCCCCCCCCTCCCTAAGGTCATTGTAAAATGTACGGCAACATTTCAAAATATTATTTAACAGGACAATAATTTTTATAATTATCCTCCAAATATTATATTAATATTTTTAATTAAATATTTATAAATTTCAGATTTACAAGTTCTTACTCTTAAATCAGAAATAATGTACGGCAACTTGTTTTTTACATAATTTACTAAATATTACGTTGTACATTATACGTTCATTATAAATTAAAAAAAAAATATTATGATAAAAATATATGAAATTTCGAAATTTAGATGACTTTTCAAATGCTCCTAGATAATATGGGGAGTAATATTTTCAAAGATTATTTTATTTTATAGTAACAAATATAAATAAACAAAAAACCAGATGCCGTACATTTTACTCAATTATTTTTAACTATAAAAACTTGACACTTTGATGTCCCTTAAGTCATTAATAACTTACATATCTGAGTATATAATAAGGTTAAATATATTTACAGCCTTATCGTAAAAGAGAGTAAAGAAAAATATTTTTAACAAAAATATATATAATACAGGTCCAAAGTTATGAGAATAAGAAATATAAATATAGATAGGGTATTATAAAAGAAGACTTTATTTATAAAAGTTATAATTCTATTCAAAGATTTTTTAAAACTACTTGCCTCTTAAATAACGCTTAAATTAAAACACTTATTTTATATGCCAATGAAAATGGCCAAAACCTAATAACTTTTCTAAAGTAACAACTTAGATTTTTTAGAATACGATAATAATTTTTTAATTTATTAAAAGATATATTACCTTTCTTTCTTTTAAAATATATTTATTAAAAATTATTATTTTTATTCTTTATTGCATCATAAAGTAGATTTAAGTCATTGATTCCCAGACGAAATAATTTTAAAAAATCTTTAATGCAAATTAATAACTTTTAAAAATAAATAAAGTTTCTTTTAGTAAAATACCTATTAATATTTATATTTCCCTTCATTTCCATACTTTGACCCCTTATTTAGGCGGTGGTACGACTATAAATTAATTTATTTTTATTAAGATTTTAAAAAACTTTTATGTAAAAAATAAAAATACTCTTTTTAAAAATAATTTCCATAATATTTCAAAAAATTAATTGAAAATTTATTATTTAATATTGATATTAATTTTATTTGATTATATATCATCATATATTAATATATTTACCCTTTTTATGTGGAATATTACTTATAAATATTTATATTTAAAAATAATCTAATAATAAATACTATATTAATTTAATTAAAAATTTAATTAATATTTTTACTATTTTAATTTATTTTAATATCTATAATTATAACAACTAATTAAATTATGAAATTCATTTAATAAAATATTCACTAGTATAATTAGTAGAAATAATATTCAGATATTTTATATATAACAGTTCTAGTTATTATTGGTATTTAATATTTTTTGTTATGGTTTGGTTAATGGCCTTAAACAGGTAATTTACAAGAGTATAAAGCTCATTTATTTATAAAAGTCATTTTTGGTTTGGATCTGGGGCCCTTTTTTATTCTTAGAATTTAGTAAAACATTTTTTATTGTTATGTATTTTTTAATGAATGAAATACTAACATGCTTTTAATTTAGCGCATTATCAAAATCGCATTAAATTCAGCAAAGTAGTTTAGTGGTAGGATTATAAAACTGTTATTTTTTGTTTTTTAAAAGATTATGCTTCTGTCTGAATTTCGTTTGACCAATCCATTCATATAATGCTGGGGTCTTGGGTTCATTTCCAGATAAATAAATTGCAATGTAACAAAGGGATAAGTAAGTTTTAGGTTTGAAGGGAGGAAAAGGTTAATTAACCTACTCATTTCTTATATATATATGTATTTAAAAATGTATATATTTATTTACTCTTTATTACACATAATTAACAAAAAGAAAATAAAAAAAATATACATAGAACGGTCTTATTGCGATAAGCGATCTCTTTCAGGCATTACTAATAAGAAAAGACAGTAATAACAAAAGGATTGCGAAGGAGTGTTAGGGTGTTAAATTTGTTTCATAATACTTACCACAGATAAAAAAGAATGAAAAACAGGTAATAAAGAACTGATTTAGTAAAGGCATTATAATCGGCAGGAGCAGCCATATAATGGTTCCAAGTGAGATTACTGCTGCCGGGAATCGAAATCGCCAAGTCAACCACATTTGATTAAATAGTTCCTATTACTACTACTATTACTAAACAATCGAAAAACCTACAGTCATTTGTTTTAGAATTTAAAGTTTCTCCATACTATTACAGAAATAGATAGAAAATTCCTGCACATTTCTGACGATTTAAAAAAATAATTCAACGGATTTTAGTTCGGCATTGTAATTCAAGATGGCGCCATGGAGCGGAAACAACAACTAGGAAATTCGACTCGAGTCAGTTCCCGCCAAATTCTGAACTAAAGCCTAGCAAGGAATATCTTACTGTTAAAACATTGACGGCCTTATGAAAGTGGACTAAAGATTGTGCCCTGTTTGTTGCCATGGTTACGATGCTTTTTTCGCAACTATGGTATGAAATAATTTACATTTAAGTTAATATTTATTCAATTTAATTCTTAGTAGAAATTAATCAGTTTGTGTGATTAATTTCTACTAAGAATTGTGTGCCTGTGCTCAGTTTGAGTGATATGGAAACTTAGAATACATATTTTTATTATCTTGCTGACCACAACTGTTGTTAACACTCGATACGATTTTGTTAAAAAATAAAATAAATACGAATGCGAGGACCTCCTAGGACCTTTGCTATACCTGCAACTGAGTTTTATCATCGGACGTCGAGGCAAAATACAAAATTCCACCCGTATCACCTCGACGTCCGTCGTTCCACAACTGAGCGTTTTTTAAAGCAGTTTTTGCCGCGCACAACCACTATATGGATCCAGCTGCCCACTGGAGTATTTGCGAAACAATTCGACCTAAAAGGCCGGCAACGCACTTGCGAGCCCTCTTGCAATCCAGGTATTAATCCGAACACCTCCCCTGAACACTCTCCGTGGTAAATGCGGTAGGAGTCGGTCAATGCCACGTCCTTACGGGGTTTGGTGAAGTCAGGATGTTTTGTCGTGTCACTCAGAGTCGGTGTTCAGGTGTGAGGCACACACAAGCCTGCTTCAAATCGGACGGGATTTCATGATTTGAAAACATCTAGCTGTACCCTACACATGGTGATATTCAGACGAACTTAGTGCTAATTGTCACTTTCTTATGTCAAATTCGTTTTTAATATACGGGAGTCGTCTTGGCGATTGAGGAATCTTAGTCATTAGTCCATGTAGAGAGCGTTCAAGTATTACGTAACGTATTTTAGGGGGGGGGTCCTTTTGTAAAACGTTACGATGTGGGGCGGGGATTAAATTACGCGTTATTGTTAATATTTTTTTCGACTTACACCACATAATAGTAACTAAAGAATCACTAGGTGGTCACGAAACGTTTTACTATACTTGGGTACTGAAAAACGTTACGGCGAGTTACATGGGGGGGTCAATAATCTCCAAAAATTGCGTTACGTAATACTTGAACGCTCCCTAAGTAAGTTGATAAAAATAAAAGATTTTACTTATTTATTTACAATAGCTTGCTAACGCTCGGCACACTGAAACATTGGCTCTCAAGAAAAACAAAAGACAACATTTATAGGCAAACATAACAAACACGAAGAGATAAAAACAAATTAAATAAAAAATACACTTATAAATTTTACTGACGTCTTAGAAAAGTAATAGGAAAATATTAAAGAAAATTAAAACCATAATTCACAGTCCGATGAACACTGTAGTGTTACGCCTACCCGGATATATCTGGAAGTTAATGAATAAAAACATCATCATGGCTATAATATAACTACTTTTTTGGCCACCTCCGTCACTGTGGTTAACACAAATGGCATAGGGCACGTTTGATTCCAGGTGTAACATTATTATTTTTAATATTGAGAGAAAAGTGAAAAATAATGGAAGAATTAAAGTTTATTATAGATGAAATCATTAGTCAAGAGTCCTGAGATGACCACTTCCAGCTTCATCACGGCTGGGTTCTTACGTTCTTCTCCCCTTTGCTCTGTGGTTCAATCACGCAGTAGTTTCAAGGTATGCCTACCTAAGAGATACTTTAAATAAAAGTGGCGCTACCTTTACAGCCATTAAGTGTGAGATGAGATGACTGTATCTTTTTCGTGATCATTTGTTTTTCTTAATAGGCGAGTAGGTGGTCAGCCTTATGTATCTGAAAAACGCTTTTTGGTCTAAGACATTATTCCTTCACCTTACGAGCGTTAATAGAAAAATTTATTTGTGCACAGCCGTGATTCGAACGCACAACAAGACGCTCGCTCATGTAGCGGCCAACGCCCAACACTGCTCCTTAGGTTTTTAATTGCTTTTATCTTTTTATATGTTACACAGCTTTATTTGCGAGCTGCAAGAAGACGTATATTTGCACGAGTCACGTGGTACGAAATATCACTTACATATAAAATTCTCGCACAATGAGTCACAATGTTCGTTCCCATACTCCTCCGAAACGGCTCGACCGATTCTTATGAAATTTTTTATGCATATTCAGAATGAGAATCGGCTACTATCAATCTTTCAAACACCTAAATGTTAAGGGTACCCACCCTTAAATTTTCATTTTATACATAATTTTTTTGTTTTTATTTTTTTATGATACAGCACACAACCTTTAAGTTTCACCCCTCTACGATCAACCTCTATTTTTTATTTGTTAATTAAAATCTTATCATTTGAACTCTGAGGTTTATAAAGAGAAAAATTCACAGAAAAACCTAAAAAGTTTTTATTCCAGAAAACCGTACAGTCTCTAGCATAGCAAAATGTTCCATGTTGGTATATGTACCAAAAAGGTAGGCTAAGTAAAATCACATTAAGGAGAAACGAAGTTCGCGGGGGCAGCTAGTTATATTATAATAAACATTGCCGTATAAAGAGATGTTTTAAGAGAGCAAATTTTAAGAAAGTGCTTCTAACAAAAGTCAGGAGAGCCGAGCTTGAATTTAAATGTCTCGGCCTCGCTGAGTCCGCTGTGACCCTGAAGTGTTTGCCTTTTGACCTTCACACAGGCACGCAGAAAAACTCTACCAAAGTTACGCACCGTCAAACCATTCTGCAATTTTTTTTGACATTGGAACATATGGTTGTTAGATTAATTGACTATAAATATTAAATATTAAGAGAGGATCAAATGAAATAAACTTTCAAAAAAATTTAGTTCAGTTTAGTGTTTTAAATTTTAGTATAAGTTTTCATTGTTACTTGTAACTTTATGATTCTTAATTTAGTTATGCACTTCTTGCAATTTTATATCGATACCAATTTTTGTATCGGTTTCATAATAATTTTTCAATCTAATAGGCAAGATGATCAGCCTCCTGTGCCTGACACGGCGTCGACTTTTTGGATCTAAAACATGTTTCCTCACGAAGTTTTCCGTCACCTTTGGAGCGAAAGTTAGATGCGCACATAGACAAAAAGTTAATTAGTGTACTGCCGGGGATCGAACCTACGACCTCAGGGATGAGAATCACACGCTGAAGCCACTACGCCAACACTGCTCTCCTCTGCAATTTTACCCTTAGTATTTCTTTTTCTTGCCTTCAAAAGCCTTGTTGGTTACCTGGAAAAGATCGCTTGTGAGTGATAAGGTCGACTATTGCATCCCTAATTATGTATTTATGTTACATATTTTAACTGTAATGTACGGAGGCTTTACAACAAAAAATAAATAAAACTATCCTTATCATAAAACAATTAAAAGTTTGTCGTAGTGGATTTATATAGACTTTCATTGATAATATTTTTATGTTTAAGAAAATACATTTGTTTCGTTTTTTGTAGTTCTATATTAATTCTAGCTGTCTTAGCTCAGGATGCCGAAACACTATCACTTGTACGCGAAAAGACACCCGTTTACATTTATTACTAAACTTATTCATTTCTTGTGGACAACTGTAAATGAAATACCCACTCTGCTGGCACAGCGACCCAAAGTGAACCCTGGCCTCCAAAACTAGAGAACGCCTTTGCGAACGCGCGCTACCGCTTGCCAATCGGGCACTTGGAGCTCGCTTAAGTCCTTCTACAAGGCGTGTTTACAGCGATATCTGGGCCTGCCTAGGGGTCAGGCGGTCGGTATACCTAGATACGCTTTTTTAACACTCGGATCTAAATAAATAAATAACGCCAACGTAACCACTTGGCCTGTCGTCGAGAAGACGTCTTAATTAAGATTTTGCTGCTTTACGCTGTAGTTTATGTATTCAAAAGACAGCAGAATAGATTAGCGGCCAAACATAATTGGTAAGAAGGTGGCCAGTTTGTCAACGGAAATAAGCAGAATTAAAACCTGATATGTTTTGACAAGGTGTTAGGTTAAATCACTTAGGACGGTGGTCTGAATCTCTCTGGTATATTGTATGTACAAAAAGAACTAAAACAAATTAATAAATTAGATAAGAACTAGAACTACAACTTTGTTTAATATTTATTTAATTATTCACGCCTTTTTCCAAAGACCGAGGATCTCCATTTGCTACGATCCTGATACCTCTCTCTCTTCCTCCACTTTTATGACATTCACCATGCATGCCCGTCGGGTGTGAGAACTTTTATAAGGTTATTTATTTAATTTTTATTAATATAAATCAAATAATGCTTTTAAATAAAAAACTAGAATGACTAGGTGTTAATAACAAGCGTGTTTCTAAAACCTGAATATAAATGGAAGCTTAGGTTCTAATCAACGTTTTAAGCATATTTAAAAGAATATTATTAAAAAAATAATGTTAGTTTTGGACTATATTTCCAAATCCTGGTTAAAAAAAGAGTTCCAAAGCAAAAGTGATAGTTGCATCGCGTTCCATAGCCACGAACACATGACGTTTCTTTGACTTTATTTTCTATTCTGTTCAATGATTTCGCGCGAATAGACTATTATCCTAAGAGCCCAGGGCTCTTTGCTTAGGCCAGACCTTCGTCATTTTATAAAAGCTGAAAGTTCTTCTGTGCGTGTCCCCTATACAGGTAAGAACGACCAGAGACTATAGAGTTTGGGTAGTGGTTACTTTGGCAGATAACAGGTAGTAAAGGTGTGTAAAATAGTACATTAAATCCCTTAAAGTATAAAGCTCGATTTTTTATATTTTATTAGGGATAACTTTATAAATATCGTCATACATTGCCGGACACTTATGACAGTTGCTTCCCCCTGCCAGACACCCCTAAACATTAATTAATTATAATTATACTTTCGTTAGAGTATAAAAGCTAAATTTTATATATGTTACTTGGGGACCTATGAAAATATGATACCTCAATAGCCGGACAGTTTCAATGGTTTTTACACCCTGCCAGACACATTGAAAGTCCGCTGTAGGTCCGAGCGCGAGCGCTTAGTCTTTACTACCTGTTATCTGCCAAAGTAACCACTACCCAAACTCTATAGTCTCTGGTCGTTCTTACCTGTATAGGGGACACGCACAGAAGAACTTTCAGCTTTTATAAAATGACGAAGGTCTGGCAGTCCTGGGCTCTTGATCTATATTGTCTGTTGCGAACTGACTTTGCTGTTGAAATGAAAATTGGGACTTAGACAAAGTACACGTAGAGATTCGAACTCTAGTTGAATTTTAGGGTAAGTGCTTTAATTATATATTTCACTCTGTTATGTTAAAAATAAGATAAAACAAAAGAACCTTTTCATTTGTTTGTTTATTTAAATAATCATTAATATAAAATGAGCAGTGTTGGCCTAGTGACTTAAGCGAGCGACTCTCATCCTTGAGGTCGTAGATCCGATCCCGGGCTGTTCACGAATGGAATTTCTGTCTGTGCGCATTCAACATTCGCTCGAACGGTGAAGGAAAACATTGTGGGGAAACCAGCTTGGTTTAGACCCAAAAGGCCATGGCGTGTATCAAGTACTATTCACCTACTTGTCTATTAGATTGACAAATAATCATTAAACAGATGTGCCCAGACCTTAAAAGGTTGTAGCGCCACTGGTTTTAATTTAAAAATAATAGTTTTAGGCTATATTACGATTTTTGCAAGTTGGGGTTCAATTATTATTACTTTATTACAAACTTGCAGACGGTAAATTACGAATAGTTAAATAAATATCAATATTGTATCTGTTAGAGTTAGGTTATTGGTCCATGGTCCACAGACTTCCGTATCCGGGCGTTTCCGGGAAACTGAGAATTCCAATAATTACTCAGCATAGTCCCTTTAATTGCAATGAATATATTTATACCACTTGCGACATTTATTTTTATAAGGAGGACACAGTTGAATGAAAAATGTAAAATAATGTTTTTTTCTAGCGATAACCTTAAATAAATATAAAAAATATAAAATTCGATTTAGTTGATGGTACCTTTTTTATTCTTGGGAAATCAATTTACAGACCCCTAGGCATCTTAAAGTGACGCGGGGAGTATGGGGGTCGATCCGCGAGGTGCAATGGACCCCTACCAACTAACAGCCCCATCTGCTCGCTATGAACGGGAGGCATAGTAACAGTTTCTCTTAATCCGTGTCCAAGGTGATGCTACCTACACCACACTAGGCATATTTTCGCTTGTTTCTAATCAATACTAAGATAATTCCTTCCCCTATACAATACATAATACCGTAAAAAATACAAATTTAATGGTGGTATCACGAGAATCATAATTTTTATAAGCTCATGGAAAATCCACTCTAAAGAGTCGAAGCCTGTTATTTAGAACAGAATATTCTGGTGGTAGCTTGTCGTGCTTCTAAAGACCATTTTAGTTAATTATTTTCAAACTTAATATTCATCTATCAAAAGTATATTGCGTCTGATATTAAAAATAAGTAACGCAACCATTGCAAACAAGTGAGCGATTTTCAGTTTTGCAAAAAATCATATCAGAATACGACCTTTTTATAAGACGAGGCAATAGTATCTGATATTAAGTGAAACCAACGAGTTGCGAGTGAGTTCGAGAGTGGGTTGCCGGCCTTTTAACCGTTGGTCTATGTCTTAGTTACATACTTATAAATAGTTTTGTTTTGATGTCTTAACAAATTTGATCCTACAATTTAATAAAAAATAGCAGAGAAAATAAAAATTTACGTAAAGTACAGACTAAAGGCGAAGCTACACGCTCAATATCTATTCGTGATCCAAAATTACGATTTAGTAATTATATCGTATGATGTATTTAGAAATCTAAAAATCCAGATCCGTATCAATTATCGTCGAAAATATCGAGCTCTAGTCTCTGCTCGATATTTATCGCGTCAGTATTTATTCTGCCAGCATGAAGAGGACCCATATGGAGGCGGAATAATATAAAATTATACTTTATAGAAACATTACCTATAGTATAGCTGATTTACACGTATTATTGCCAAGTCTTAACTAAATTTTAAGTAACCGTTTAACGTAAAAATACTAAATAATTAGTTAAACTCATTTATTCGCTCAAGATGGACGACCACAGAACAAAATATTATAGGATTTTCTCTTCCTGATTGGGGATTTACTTATTTATCTCCAATATGTGAAGGTTCTGGGGACTCAACGTAATACGTATTTGAAGAAGGCGAAGGAGTAAAACGGCTACTATTATTCATTGGGGAAGGGTTCTACTACTTTCATTAATTGTTGTATACGCATATCGGACAAATAGTTTTGGATATTTTTTGAGCTTCCAGCGCGAAAGCAAAGCATAGCTTTGCAATGACTCCGCCAGCTTATGCTTTTCACTTAAATTTAACTAAATTTTGCCTGTCCAAAGTGTCAAGTGATTAGCACGCCCACCACTTAACCGAATAGACAAAATTTATTCTACCTTGTTTACTTGCAACTAAATTTTAACTTGCAACTTTTACTAAATTCACTGTTTAACGGTTAAGTTACTTAAAATTAAGTTAAATTTAGTAAATTTTTAGTCAACTTAATACTGTAAATCGGCCATATGGGACACCTCAAATGCAAACTAGGCAAACTACAGAAAATAATTTAAAAAATAACAGATTTGAAACGATCTGGTGCTGCAGCGGAAAATGTTTACAATTCAAAGTCTTGAATTGATTATATCAGATATACTGATAATAATAATAATAATAATGCAACGCAAGCTTTCTTAATATTGTTACTCATATTGTAACACGAAATGTACGAGTGTACTCAATGAAATTTACCGTCGTACTGACGCGATCCGTATGAGTGTGTAGTATACTAAAAAATACAAGATAAATATCAGATAAATATCACGATAATTTCGAGCGTGTAGCATTCGCCAAAGAGTATAACTGTTGCCAACAAACAAAGAATGATTTCGCGCTCAATTTTCCGATGCTAGCGTTTTCTTTGTCTATGAACAATAGATGAAATCTTTTAATCAATTATTTATTAAGTATTTTAAATCTTTAGAAATATTTTTATGGGTGTTTCGAGGTACTGGCTTTGAAAATTAAATAAAGTTAAATGACATAACTTCTGTCCTTCATCGTCTAAACTTTAGAAATGGGTCATAAGGAAGTGTTTTGGCGGGTTTAATTTTAGGCACTTGTTTTTGTATGTGCTTTGTTTATATTTTAATTATACGTTTCATTAATTATTAATAAGAAGTTGTTCTTTCATTATTTGTTATCATAACAATCACATATACAGTATTAACAATTTTCTTAACCTACATAGTGATAATACAAACAATTAAAAATTAACAAAAAGAAAATTAAAACAAATTTAAAGTTTGGTCCCTCTGGCAGTGTACCTTAAACGCTGGCAGCATTTCCTCGCTGTATTGCGATACTTAAATCTTTTATCTTTCATTATTATAAATGTATGTTTAATTATTAATACACACGAATCTATTTTTTAGAATTAGAAAATAATGGCTGTCCGTCGATTAACGATTTTATCGGATGAAAGGAATTATGAAAAAGAAAATTATTTGCTTACTCATTTGCTTAACATTTTAGATCTAATTTTAGTTAACTTGGTATTTTAACTTAAATTAAATATTACAAAACCCTTTTTATGTTATACATGGACTCGTTCCATGCGAGTCAAGTCAACAATATACAATTATGAACCTTGTAAAAGATAATCTAATATTCATAATGACATAGGAATATTTCTTTTGTAACTTATTATGATAAAGTATTTTTAAATATGTAAATACATTATACAAACGTAGTAGGGTTTAAAACAATAAAAATTAGTTACAGACATAATGTTAAAATATGATTTTCTTCAACGCAATAATGACCCATTATTGAAAGTAAGTAAAATTAATTTTTCATTATAAAATACATTTTATTATATTCATGATAGACCACAGATAATTATAACAAAAGCGTTGGCGGTCTCCAAAAATCAATAATTGTACGTCCTTTGTCCGTGATATTTTTTTCTTTTTCTGTTGCGCATAGAGTCAAGACAAATTGTTGGTAATGTTTTGAACTCAGATTCTGGATACGAAAATAGAAGTTCATTGTAAAATCCCCTAAATAGAGTGCGTAATAGAGGGGAGGCCGGAGGGCAGCTCTCACCGCGCATGCGCCCGTGTAGCGCTAAATATCGGTTTTATAAGGACGCTTTTGTTGCTTTTTTCACATTACTGACGTTTGTTTTCCTTTTTAATCTGCATTAGTGCTTTAAACTAGCAATCCCACTTTAGATTCTTGTTTAATATATTACAGTTAATAAATAATAACACTTTTATTCTGATTTAATATAATATTACGACTTCTATCCATTGTTAGATAATTAAATATTGTTGCATATAATTAGTATTGTTTCTTTAAATATTAATAATTGCAATTCTTTTTTTCATGTATGAATATTTTCGATGTTCCTGTTAACTTTCAGGGAACTTGGGAATGTGGTTGAATGTGGGGTGCCTGTCATCCGTAGGACAGATGTGCGTTGCACGTGTCGCCCAGCCGAGCGCGCTCTGCGCACAATACAGAACAAAGATGGCGGAGAGGAGGGAACTTTCCCGCTCTTTTTGTGTGCTTGTCAATTGTCATGATAATTTTTTGTAATTATTAATCGCGTTATCAATAATAACTAAATGTCTCGATAGATGGCGCCATGTCTTTTCCTTAATAATCTTAGAGGGAATTTACGTTTACTTTGTCTGATAAATTTTTAATCGCGCTGTGTTACTAAATGTGTTTAGAGAGGAAGTCTTTTATTCCCTTCGTATTATTGAAGTCTATAGTGAAGCAGACTAATATGTATAGTGTATACATAATATGTGAAGAAATAAAATAAATATTGACCTGCGTCAATAAAGGACCTTATTACTTAATATAAAATACTTTGACTTTTTTGTTTTTGTCACGATTAAATATGTATATATTATTGAATGAATGTGACAGACTGTACAAAAATTAAGCTTACATAATTGATAAATAAACGTGACTATTCTATAAGTTACTACGTACCATGGATCTAAAAACTAGTTCCAAGCTTAGTACAGACTATAACTGTCAACGACATAGAATTTTGAAGTTTAAAGTTCGAATTTGGGATGACATAAGCCCCAGCTATATCAGACTGTCATAGGCACAAATAGGCTTCATAAATCTGTAACACCTTAGCGCGTCCAATTTATATTGACAGTTATTTCGAGTCCCGATATTTCGGGAAGCAGGCATCTGCTCTCGTTTCCGAGCTACGGACCTGCGCACTACATTTTCCTTTTGAATTATTAAAAACCTTTAATAGGCCCGTTTATTAGTATCCAGCCGATACCGTATATTACAGCTTTTATTTTAAAAGTCTCTATATTCAAATGAATAAATATGGTTGAAGTATGAAAGCGAAGACATTATTTTGTGCATTTAAAATACTATGCTTTGTGCGAATTTATTTGTTTTCCCCGGGGTTTGAGCTTGGGTGCTTTTCGCATCAGATACGGGGTAACTATATTTAGTTAACATATTCGTTAATAGGCACTTAAGTATAAATATCAAGAAGAAATAAAATAACCTTATATTGTATTAGAGCGCAAACATCAGATATAAAAATTATGTATCTATTAGGAAATATTTGATAGTAACTACAGTGTATTTTTTAAATTTTCCTTGCTATATTATTTCACCAACGCAAAGTAGGTTTACATTCACCAGCCCAGATATACTCATGGACCGGTTTGTGATCGCATCAGAAAAACAGCTACCGAGAGACGAGCGTACAGTTTTAAATATTTTTTTACTTTTATTTCGACTATTTGGTTCATGCTTTAAAATACATCAAAATCATACCGATCTTAAAACAAATCCAGATTCTACTGCCATATTTTCACTGAGGAAATTAAGCAGCGTAAGTATGTATATCACTTCCGTTGCCACTGCTACTGAAAGCTGAGTGTGAACACTGGTGACAATATTCCAGCAGGAAGAATATAGGGCAATATTTCCGGCAGTGGCATAAGTAGTAGAAAAGGCTGAGTAAACGTGGTATAAGATGACTTTTACTATCAAAGAAATAAACTAAAAATACGTAGTCGAAAATCTAACATCAAAACTTTGACGACGTGCGCTCATACGAATGTATAACTATTCCTACTATTGTTAGAAAAATATGTTTTTATACTCAGTCTCTACAGAAGACAGTGGTCGCTAAACAAATGACTCCAATCTAAATGCTAACAAAGGAATTACTGAGACGGAATTATCATAAGGTCTGAGATACGTCTAAGACCGAAGATTGAAATTTCATGGTACTTGTGAGATTGAATAGTCGGTCTTCCCACTCACTTCACAACCTAAAAGAGCTGAAGAATTTCATTCATTTTAGCCTGATACTCGAGGTTTCAAGGTCCCTTTACGAAACCCCTAACCTAGCGCTTTAGCCAAAAGTGTCCTAAGGGTTTAAGGAAAATTCAACTAAGTCGAATTCGTCACTTAAGTTGTAAGAGTTAAATTCCCTGCACTGCAATTGGCCATTCTCCCCAGTTTCTTTTGGCCTACAAGACGGAGGTTATACGATAAAAACTCCACTACGTATTACTGATAGGCTTGATTCTTTCTGTCTATACAGAGACACTGCGTCTCAATGCGTATTCTACAAAGTGTACTATGGAGAGTGTTCTTAAAAGTTGTTTGGGATGGTTTTTGATCCCTCCTGCCTCATTTCAACACCGTACGAGCCGTATTAATTCAATATTAATAGTATAAATTCAAAGTTTTATCGGCATCACCTTGATGACTGGAAGTCTTCCATGGTCCGATATAAGACACTTTCTTTTGCAAACTAGCGAACTGTGGAATCGATTACCTGTGGGGTCTTCCCTGGGAGATACAACCTCCAATTGTTTAAAGAAGGAGTATCTCCCTCAAAGGCCGGCATCGCACACACTGAAATGGGTGTCCATGGACCCGTATGCTCCTTTGTATATAAAAAAATAAATAGAAAAAAAACGTATAGGACTCGGAGCGAAATCACATGATGGAGTGATATTTTTAATAATTCGTGCCGTGCCGACTTAGGACTGTTCAATTATTGGCCTTTCTTGACCGGCACTAAGACATCGTCGACGTATTTGCCGCATCTGAAGACTCGCCAACAATATCTAAATAAATTCCTTTTTAACATATCCAAAAAGTAATAAATAATTTACAAAAAATACATGTCGTATTGATAACCTCCTCCTTTGGTTTTTTAAAGTTGATTTGCTGTAACTATTACAAATATCGGAAATTTAAAGAAAAAACCTCCAATATTCGTATAATAGCGTATTTTTTATTTAAAAAATGTAGAATTATGGTATGACTGACAAATATTTATGCGTGCGTTCAGACGCTTATTTCTTTTTGTGTCCATTCGTATTTTGTATTAATTAAATCATAAATAAAATACCACTAATCTGTAACACGACATTCAATGACTGTTAGGCGGTACGAAGTTTGTCGGGTCAGATGGTTTTTATATAAAGCTGTAAATTACGAATACAGAAGTCCAAGTACCATTTCCATTTCCGAACCAATTCGACTTAGGGACCTTGAAGAAAAGAGAAGTAGAAGAAAGAGCCTACCAATTCTTAAAAGGCTGGCAACGTACTCGCGAGCCCTCTGGCATTGAGTGTCCATGGGCGGCGGTATCACTTACCATTAGATTAGCCCCCTGTTCTATAAAAAAACCCTAATGTTTTTAATAACGTATTTATTATAATTTCCATGAAAGATATAATATGGGAAAACATATCGAGTGAATTTTTTTCAAAAAACATTTCCATGACAGCATGAAAAGCTATTTTACAATAAACATTAAATACATGACAGCATCATTTGTACAAATACGAGTAATTTGATGAATACAGTAAAATTTTGCTGCGTAAAATTTTAACACTGAATTTGTGGTAGTTTACGAACACGCGTGGCCATCGGTTTGTTTCCGGGCTGATTTCAACTTTCTGTTTAAAACTAGCTTTTTGTTGCGAATTTTTTTGCACGTAATGAACCGAGATTATTAACCAACTTCAGAAAACTATTTTCTAAAAGCACGCTGGAGATTCACTCCTTCGTTGTTGTCATTCCCAGGTGCCGCACAGCACGATTTGGATCGTAGTTTCTTGTAAACAGGAAAGGAGTGGATCTTCTTGCCTCCATCTTCCCAAGACAGATTAATATGGGTTCATTTAAGCGGCGGTTAATTAGGCATCTCCTGGACAGACCAAATGTACCTGACTGCATAAGCCCTTTTTAATTTGATAATTCTACCCACTAATATAATATTTAGGACAATGTTGTAACTAACACAATAATAACTTATGATTGCTGCTTGAATATATTATTATATTAAATAGGATTGCGGATAATCGTCTGTCCAGATCTGGATAAAAAGAGAGCCTATAAGTATGAACTGTACGTGGAATTGAGATGATTTGAATAGGATAGGCGTCTAATATAATTTCTTAAAAAAGAAAGATTTCGTAAAGATCACTTCATCAATTTCAGTTTACTAGTTTTTGAGACGTATCCATTACTTCAATATAGATATATAACACGTAACTAAAGGTACTGTACGGTTTAATATATGTTTACCTTCATTATAATGCAGATATTAATGCACTTTGTAAATACCTAATAATTAAACCTCCGTAGGCTAAAGCTATAAGGAACTAAAGTGGGCACAAAGTTCTGCCTGTTGGTGCTACCAACTTTCAGATATTCGAGATGCATTATATTTGTTTAGGTGCTTGATAGAAATAGCTGTACCTAACCTTTGAAGTAAGGGAATTATTCAGATTCGAACTTGTCAAAACCAATCTTTTTGACATCAGGTGTCTTACTTGAATCTAACAGTCACGTATCATGCTAGGTGTGTGGCGAAAAGGAAAAAGTTTTTTATGTTTAAGAACCAGCAAATAAGCACATCAGAGGTCAAGGCAGAATACGAAATTCCAACCGTATCACCTCGACATCCGTCGTTCCACAACTAAGCCTTTTTAAAGCATTTTTCCGCGCATCACCACTATAGAAACTAGCTGCCCACTGAAGTATTTCCGAACCAATGGGTCCTTCAAGAAGAGCGTATAGGCAGCGGCACGTAAGTCTAGCGCTGGCCGATACGTGGGGGGGGATTCTGCGCATCTGTCGCGGGGGGAGGAATGGGATGAGAGCCAATGACTAGCGGCCGCTCTTCATTCCGCTAGCCCCCCTCAGGTACCTTATTTTTTACTTCTGCGCAATAACGGTCAGCGCTAGAGTTTCGTGCCGCTACTTGTACCAATACTTAAAATGGGAACGCACTTACGAGCCTTCTAGAAATGAGAGTGTCCGTGGGCTATCTTTAACATCAGATGAGCCTCCTCTATTTGACCCCTGTTACATAAATATATCGTATAACATATAATACCTATGTCATTTAATATTATATAGATTTTTTGCGCTCTTTGACATTTGTCAATTTTAAATATTGATACTTAGAATTTCGGGAAATCAGAAATGTAAACTAAGTGACGTCGATGACTCAATAGCTGCAAACCCGGAGAGCAGTAGCTTCGATTCCTGGATTCCTCGAAGCCTTCGAAAGGATTATCACCGCTTTTCAAAGAGTTAATTGTTAAACTTCATTACTCCATTCATTCCTTCAGTCCTCGGAAAAAGAAAAAAAACTAACGAAGTCCATTGAGATTTTTTTAAACAGATTACATGTAAGTTTAGAATAAAATCTAATTCAACACAAATGAAGCGGTCATCTATAAAATCAGGTCAACACACAGAACATAGAAAGCCGTGGGAATAAATAGAACCCGTTGCCTCGAATATTTGAGTCGGAGAAAGGCGGCGCGAACGCACTCTGAAAATTTTTTAAAGTCCTTAGTTGAAATTAAACATATTTACATAGAGTGCACAGGCGCTAATTAAAGATTTAAGTTGGCGCCTGGTAGTACCGACGACACCAGAGCTGGTGCTTTCCTCTCTTAACGAATGAGTATCGTAATACATCGAGGAAATACCTGCGTTATAGGTACCAAAGTTTTAAAATTTGTTTTAATTGACTTTTTTTTGTAAAAACTGTTTGTGTTATACAAATATAAAATTTACAGAGAGACTGAAACAATATCTTTATATCCAGACTTTATGTGGCGGTCTCTAGCGGACCACAACGGCTATAGCGCTCAAAAGTAATATTTAAAAAATACGTTCAAATCCATACTTAAATAGTATTCGCATACACCACAGACTAAATCGCAAAGGATGTTATAGTTTTTTTCTGGTAGTTGTCAAACTGATTTTCGTATGTTAAGAAACTACTTATAAAGATGTAAAATAAAATTCATCTTTATGCTTTAATAAAAAGACTTATATTTCTGTGACAAAGATTATCAAATACAAGGGAACATAAACTATTTATTATATACTACAATTTACGATTTATAATTATTTGAATACATAAAAATTTTTCCTTCTCACCACTTTTATAAAGTTACTCCAATTGTAATCTAATCGAGACGCTTACTTGGCTGAATACTTATACAGAAAAGAGGTACTTCTAGGTCTTAAATTTCTATATATGTATGTTATCAGCCTTCTGGTTCTGAAAACTATTATTCTCCTTTCATATTATAAAGCCGGCCAACCAACCAAAAGTGGATGGTCGAACGCACTTATTTCTTATACTACTAGTTCGAGTTCGAAGAATATTTGGTTTTTTTTGTCTTTTATCGATATAATAGTCTATATCACAGCCGAATCAAATATATTTTCAAAAATATATGAAAAGTGTCATATGATAAAACATATACTTTTTTCATGAATAATGTTTTTTATTAAATTAATTTTAGTCTCCAGCTTGAGCAAATCTAAATATATTATTTATTATCTAGGCGTAACTATATTATGATCTATTCTACATGCTGGAATCTTAGGTTTAATGTTTCAAGTAAGTACGTATTTCAGTAGGTAAGTCGCTTAGGAGTCCCTAACAAGGGTCGGAGGGTGAACGCAAGGGCAAAAGGGCGTGGGGGCGCTGCCCAATCCAAGGGTGCTTCGTCAAGGGTACGGGAAGTCATCATCGTGTGATCACAATATATCTATACTAATATTATAAAGAGGAATTGTTTCGTATTTTTAAAGTATAATAATAATAAAAATAATATCAAAAGAAAGATTTTAACCAAATTTCTTAAATTTCGAAATGTTACAAAAAAGATGAAGTGTGAAGCCGCGATAGGCTGCTAGTTCTTTATACCACATTATACGTGTAAAAGTCTTTCATTATGATTAAAACGATTTGCAAAATATCAATTAAGTAATATTTTATAAATATTAATTACTTACGAACGTTATATCCTCTTACTCTTCATACGTACCTTTCATACCTATTAAAAAAAACTATTAATAATACGTTATTTTTGGGTGTTATATTTTTTTTTTTGAGTTTTTTGAGGTACATTTTGGTTCTACCACGGCGTTGAAGATTTTTCATAGATTTGAGAATGGTATCTTGAAAATAATGTTTACAGTATAATAACCTCTATATATAAGTTACTTAAGGCAAATTTAAAGTCCTGAACCTAGGACCTCATCGCAACACCGATGATAAGCCAACGGTGCCATTAATTCTCATGTATATTACATTATAAAGTTTCGCTGCGCAGACGCATGGCGCAACGAGTTACATAAAAATAAGTCAGCCACCAGGTAGCATGTTTATAATTTGGACATATATTTATCTGCATTTGTAATACATCTTTTTCCTAAATCTGTGAGAGATATGATATGAATGATCCAGTCTTTTTCACAGTGTCACACACTTCCAATAGGCCGGAATCCTCCAAGCTAGCCAAGCAATTCACTTTACTGTTGAGTTTTTGTCGCGCGCCAAAATTAAGATATCTGCGCTATACTAAGCGAACTATATCGAACCTACAAATAAAAACGGATTAGCTAAAATATTCATTTTAGTCTACCGTGATGATATAACCAAAAGTAACACTCGATTTTTTTTCACAAATAAAATGTTCTTAAATTGGGAAGATGATGTTGACCTCAGTCCTTGAGATGACATCCTAAAGCTATCGGTCCACGCGCCATATCTCTCGAGAGTCGTGTCAGATGCAGTGTGACCGTTTTTAGTATATTCAGTACCAAATTGGTATAATTTGGGCTCCGTGTAACTAATTTAGTATTTTTTTGGTATCCTTCTATATTCTGGTATTTTTTGGTACATTTAAACTTTCAACGTTTTAAAACACATTTTGATATATTTTTGGTCTGATGTTTACCGCAAATGTATCATTTTGTCTCTTTCGAACGGTTAATGCTAACAAATTCGCGAATCGTGCTTTAGCTACGTATTACTATCTACATTACATGCTGTATTTTTATACATGTGGTCCCTTTTGGGACCACGGATGTTTTAGTTCTTTATTTATTTCTCTATGTGTGCATGTGTAGTGAAGATAATGAAGCGCAAATACGATCAGAAATATAGATCTGAGTGGGAACAAAATTCTGAATTTCGTCATGGTTGACAAAAGATAAAAATAATGAGAACGCCTTGTGTAAAACGTGTGGAGCAACATTTTTAAGCAGAATCGCTACAGTTAAAAGTCATGCATATTCTGAAAAACATCGATAGAAACTTATACATTATAATGGACAATCCAAGGTAAGAAAGCTATGCCGCCATTAACATACATATTTATAAGATTATTGTGTCCCTTATTTTTTTATGGCACATGAATTAATTGTCCTACTTCTACAGGATGTCCGATGAATCTTGGATAGTACATGTACAGTTGTACACACATGTATAATTCATTTAAATTCATCAAATTAATCAAATCTTGTTTATTTTCAGAACGATGATAAATTACTTCAAAGGAAAGAACCCATATCTGAAGAAGTAAGAAAAGCAGAGCTTATATTTTATGCAGCGTTGGCAGAACATAACATACCATCTCGGGCCATGGATCATCTCAGCGATTTATTCAGCAAAATGTTTTATGATTCGGAAATCGCAAAGGGCTTTTCCTGCAAACGCACTAAATCTGCTCAGTTAGCTCAGTGCAGCGAATACTGACTTAGTATTTGTAATAAAACTTATTGTAAATATTTATTATTATTTTAATATGTCTGTATAATGAAGGTGTGTAATTGGTAAAATTAAAAAGTAACTGATAATAAGTGTTTTAATAAAAAAATCCTCTTTTTCTTTTAGTATAATTCAGCATGTGTTTTGGTATTATTTAGTACTGGCACCTTGTAGTTTTGGTAGATCGCCATTTTTTAAAACGGTCACACTGGTCAGATGTCTCATTCGGCTATGAGATGCAATAGAGAGTGCACCTGTGTGCCCACACTTTGCATATCTCCTACATATATCGGTTTGGAGATTCAACGTTTTCGACAAATAAGAAAATGCTTCTTGGCTCGCAATTCGGTAGACCTGAATTTAAGCCTAAGGTCTAGAGAGTCGAGCCACTGAGGTCTAATTATTAAAAAAATCAGTTGCACCATGACCTCTGGGTCTTTTCGTATATGTTTCGTGATCTTTTTTATATTAATACGGCAACTAGGTGATCAGTGTTTGGCACTCGTTCATGCCAGATTCCTTATGATGATTTCTTTCACCGTATGAGCGAGTGTGTACGCAGCCGTGATTCGAACGCACGGCCTTGGTATAAAGTATTCTATACCTGTCAAACTAGCAATTATGGATGGGATTCTCCACACTGGGGACGTGCGTTCATAGTTCATACCCTGGCTGTGAATTAATGGATTTTCGTCCTATGTACGTAATCACTACTTAGTCGTATACATTAACTATCTAACTATCGGCTCTCATCGGCAAAGAGCTCTGAACTTGCCTATATAGCACAATTAAACAAATAAATTATTTTATTTTCTTGTGTTAAGAATCGACGTATATTAAACCACGATATTTCTCGGCAAACGCATATTGGAACACAAACAAGCTCTTAAATGAAAACGAATCAACAGAATGTTTCTTTTTGTGTTCAACATTCGAGTTGATATTTCATAACGCAGGCAGGACATTGCCAAAAACACTGCGATGAAAACAACGTGGGAACTGGGAACAAAGCCAGCCCGGACCATTTACACTTCATACACATTCAGTTAACAAAACTTAGTTTTATATCCAATATCCCTTTGCATACTCGGTTTCGTTTTTCAATCGTACAAGTACGTAAACAGATTTCGAAATCACTGTTAATATAAAATAGTGTTTACGCTTCAAATGAATATGTATATCGATAATTATAGAAGCTCGGCCCAAGAGCTTAGCTATTACACCGTAGACTTCATGATGGTCATGATAAAAGTAATATAATACAACTTATACTACTTTACCTAAGGGAACCCAAAAAATTACAAAAATCTTCTTTGAAGCACGAATTTTAAAACGATGCAATGTATTTGTATACAATGTAAAATAAATTTTATTTAAACGTTTAACGCGTTAACACGTTCACTGCGGCAAGTAAAATCATAATTCTTCATCAGGTGCGGCGGCGGGCCAAAATGCGCCCCCAATGATATTTCCGCCAGTGCGTGGCAGGGCTTTCTAGACCCAACAGCACTAAGATAGATTAACTCTCAGTGGATGCACAGCAGCGTCAGTGCGTGGTAGGTCGATAAAAGCCTGCCGTTATGTTTTGATGGGGAACACCTACAATTTTGACCGCAAGATGAAATATATATTTGTCCCTGTCGAATTTTTACAAACACCTGAGATAATCGTTACGCACCAGCGAGAGGGACATAGATTTCTTCGTCCGCACCAGCTGAAATACCGCGGCAGGCCGATATCGGCCTGTTACGCAGTGAACGTGTTAATGAAAGACTTAAATAAGAGTTCCTTCTTAAACTTAGGGCTCTAGCCATTGAATTAATATTTAGAACTATGATTTACCACGAAGTTGCAACACTGAAAGAAACTTTAATACTCATATCAAGTATATAGGCAGTAAAAACCTATGACGGTCAGTCCTTAGTCATAAAAGTCGGCGCCTATAATATAAGTTCACATTGCAATATTTAATTTAGCAGTCGGTATATTTAAATTTATTGTGTATAGTAGAAACGAAATTCCTGATACAAAGAAAAACACTTCAGCTAATAGCCAATATTCTGCATTTTGCACCTTCTACCTATTTGGATTCAATTTTACTCTTGAATCTTGATCGAGTTGCGTTAGAACAAACACTAACTTGCAAGCTTAATGTGATACTAAGATTTAAAATACTTACGGCACTTGTTAGTTGCTTTCTATGATATATCTGATACCTTAATAGTATAAAACCCCTTTAACTCATTAGAAAATATTAATCTTAAATTAGGTACCTCAGTTTCAAACTGCGTATAAGCAGTATTCTGAGAACATATTATCTTCAATATAAGTTGATCGTAAAGACCACGGTCGAAGCGAGCGGTGACACATCGTGGTGATTCACAAGCAACAGAGCGCAGGAATTCATGACGTCAGCCCACGTCCGGACTATATTCATTATTGGAGGAAAATGAACGCGGATTTCACAAGTTTATGCTTATCTGTATTCTTTTGTTACTGTCATTAACGTGATAGCTCTAGTAGGTATTAATAAAAATAGTGAAATGATGCATGTCTGTGGGTGATTTTTGAATCTGTACCCAAAAGTTACGAATTTTGTTATATTATTGTTTAAAGCTAGATGGCTTTACTAAATAAATGTTTTCATTAAATATGTAATTATTGGGTATGGTCAACCACCCACAACTAACCCTGTAAAATATGAAAATATACAGAGCAATTTTTGCTCTCACTATTCTATAAGGATTAAATAAAAAACGAATGAGATATTCTACGTCCATTATATTATCTCAGTAATGAAAAATCACGTTTATTTATACACAAAGGGAAGTATTATCAAATAACTAAAGTTATGTAAGCATCTAATGTCAAAAAATATCAAAAACAAAAGCACATATTGTCTTACTACAAAAAATTTAGCGGTCAAGAAATAATTGTAATTAAGTCCTCATTTTAATAGTAAAACGAAAATTAAACGTATTGTGATAGGAATAAATCAGTCTAAGAAAGGAACTGTCTAACACTTGATGTCAGTTTAACAATAACGATCCGTTACCTTACAACTAAAGAGGAACAATTTAGAACTTAATATATATGGTATAAAAATAATACAAAAAATGGCTCCCACATCGATATTTGACTAGTATTTGTCCAGTCAGACACATAGTCTACTAAAGGATCCTGTGCAAGAATAATGAGCCCGCCCCCTGAGGCCTCCGCCCTCTTCAAAAACTGTCAATTACAACTATTACAGGTGACATGACGCCTTTTGCGTTGGAAAAACTTCATAATTCAATTAAGTGATAATTTTAGGGCTGAATCAATTCAACAATCTCAAAAGCCATATAAACCATATATACAAATACCTTAATTAGCTACGTGATGCGATATGAGTTAAGGGTTTCCCAACAAGGAGTAAAAAACTTTTATAGCTAAAATGAATTAGCAATTTCATGTCTTGAATATTAAGAAACCCTATAGATACTCGAGTATCAAAATTATCTTACCTACATAGTATAGTGCTGTAAACTTAACCGTCCCAATGCAATTACTATTGTTAAGATAAGTTTATGGCACTATATCAGTCATCCATTCAAAACAACACAGCCCAGTCATGACTAATATACAGTCTTATTTTCAATATCACAACAAAAATTGTAAACTGACGTCAAATGTAAGGGCAAGTGATTTGGCAGTGTGATGAATATTGACAATGGACCACAAATCTCAATTCACAAGCTGGACTTAAAATGTATTTAACTCGACTGCCTTTGCTCGCATTGCGGTATCTAAACTCAGTAGAAAAAATACTAAAATGACAGTAATTAGTTCATCTTTCTGTCATAACGAATGACATTTTTAACTATTAAGATTTAGTCCAGCCGTATATTGATGTTTTGGTCTATGGCTTACGACACAAAAGATTCACAATACTTAGAATTAAACCTTATCGATCAGTGTGTACACTGGTAACTGAAGGACAGCAGTCTTAATAAAATTAGTCTCATTATTCATACATTACGCGGCATTAGGATTTTTTGTATTGGCAACATTTTCTACCAGCGGTACGCTAAGACGGCCATTTTGATTCAATCAAATTAACTTAGCCGATTTTGTTTGTATGTCAAAAAGGCCACCTTAGCGTGCCGCTGGTAATGCTAAATACTAATATGTAGATAATACTATAGGATTTTCGAGATTCTAACGGCTTAACGCCTCGAATACTGTGCGTAAACGCTATTTTTCTAAACAAAACGCCTAATTTAACCTGTCCTTAGCCTATCTTAAAATTATGAATATGACGTAAAAATGAGAAAACCAATCGAAAACAACACATCTATGCTTACTCACTAAAATGTACTTATAAAACTCCCGACAGATATAAAAGACACAAAAGCATAGACAATTTGTTTTCAATTGTATTTACAAAGAGGCTCGTCACTTTAACTAGTATAAAACCTAATAATTTAGGACCTGTTTCAAAATGGGAAGTGATAGAAATAGAACTTAACAAGTCCAGCAGTTTAGGTAATTTTAACAAGTTTGTATTATTGCAAGTATCACTTCATACACTAAATAAACGTCAAATGTGTTATAAACATTATTTAACGGGATTAAAATGCGTTACCTTTTTAAACCATTGTCTTGTAGAATATATTATTTGCGACAAAGTTTGAACTTTTCAAATTGTAAAATTATACCCCTTATTTATTAATACATGGCCTAATTGCACCGATTTAAAAGTAACTTACTCGTCTCTTTTCATCGCAGTTTGAATTCAATTTGATAGAAAGAGACGAAACAGTACTGTTACGAGTGAGGGCAATTAAACATTAGTTTTATGACGATAATATTGAAACGCGTTTTAATCCCGTAAAGTGTATCATCTTTAAAGAGAAATATTAGAAATAATGTATGAACTAGTGAGTGATGTCAATAGCCTCAGTCTTGAGCCCCACGATACGCAGCGCCACCTTTTACAATCTGAAATAATATTTATAGTTTCAGCTTTTTGAAAGGACATGTGATAGCTATTAGAACTTAGATAGCTAGGTTTTCAAAGTTTTGTCACATTTTTTAAATTTGCAGTGTCACGAATTATATTCTGTTACAAGTGTGAATTCTCCCATCCGACTCAATTTAACGGTTACCTTTAATGAAAAACTGATTTTCTATAGTAAATACATTGATATACGAAAACCCGTAAAAGATGAGTCTCGAATAAAAGTAACGCTCGAAAGTGTCCCGAAACACTATTTCTGTCCATACACAGTATATGTTACAAGCATATATTATATGCAAAATCAACCTTACGCGAATTGCTTAAAGTTGTTATGTACAAAAACTGTGCAGTGTATATCTCGGCGTCAGATACTGTAAAGCATGCCCTACGTATTTTTAATAATTTACGTATGTTAATCTCGACTCGACCGTGGTCGGTAGGACTTAAGGGTTGAAAATTAAATAGAGTGGAGTCGAACATGACTTTTTATTTACAACTATTTTTTTTTTTTTGATGGAAAAACATAATTTTAAATTTATCCGACTTTTCGGGTGCTTTATGTTCAAGCGTAGTCTCATAATGGTCACGGTGATCTGAAGACAAAAGGTGTTGGATGTTAAATATTGTAAATTTTATATCAAATACATAACATTTTTCTTTTTGGCGCTCCCCGCTAGAATCCGGTTAAAACACTATTTTCTTTAAATTACAAAAAAAACTTTAATTAAATCGTTGGCTACCTCCTGACCCACACTTTATATAGTCGTAAATATATTTGTCAATAAATTCTACACACAAAAAAGAAGTTTTGACAAGTACATGTTTTTAAAAACCAAAAAAAAAAAAAAATTAAATTTATTTATAAAAAAAACACAAATAAATATTTTTAGAGTTTTAAAATAAAGCGAACGGTTTAACATCGACTCCACTTATAGATCCCGAATCGGGTCTAATTGAAATGTAGCGCACAATTTAGAATGTTGCGCTCATTTAAATTTAGAGGACGTTTTTTTAGACGTTGATTGCTGCATCTTGGGATTTTGTTCATTATTCAATTGGGTAAATATAAAAGTAATAAAAATGTTTGATTAATCGAAACTAGTTCTCATATTGTGAGATTAGTGTTAATATAATTTGTTGTTGTTAAAATACAATTTTACATTCTGACGCACATTCGAAAGTCATTTCTGATTTTCGAGATTTTGTTACTACATCACTCCCCCCCCCCCCCCCCCCCCCCACAAAAACCCCCCCAAAGGGGGGGAAAAACCCCCAAAACCCCCAACCCCCACCCACCATAATACGACTTGAGAACTAAGCCCGACCTACGTTTACGTCTCTGAAGCTTCAAATATTAATCTTCTTAAAGGTATTCAAAAAAAATACCGTTTATTTCATTATTTAATTTATGTTAATATGAGTTTTAGAGTCAGATAGGAAGGCTACTAAAAGACGAAAAGATTGTTCATCTAGTTCGACTATGATTGGTCAATAACACCTCTATTCCCATACGTGTGGACACGGACATGTACGGTACGTCATGTAAAAAATAAAGATATAGATTTTGATTAATTAGTAAGGTGAAAAAGACCATTTTGTGGTAATTATGCCATTTAGTTGTAGCTTATGAAACTCTAAAAATTGTAGAAGTGACTGTCAAATAAAACAATGATTGCAATTAATAATATTGCGGGTAAATTGTGGCCATGATGGTGAAATATTAAAGGTGTATTTAGGAAAAAAAAAAAAAAAAAAAAAAAAAAAAAAAAAAAAAAAAAAAAAAATTTAAAAAAAAAAAAAAAATTTAAAAAAAAAAAACAAGGTCAAGGGTTTAAGATAAGATTTTAGAGTAGTCGTAAGTAGTCTTTACATGTGGCCTCCATCTTTGTAGGCGCGTGTTTCTTATTTATTTTTACTGATAACATATTGTTAAAACCGGAAAAGCCAGGCTAAGCGAAAGTGAGAAAGAATTCTATATTGTTCGAAATGTTTGTTATAATTACAGTTTCTACTATGGAATAGATAAATAAGATTAAAAGCACATTTGCTCGAAATTTGCATCAGTGTCGCTGCTTCGACCTTATCACAAATTAGCAGAATTAATTTTGTGTAATTATTCAGAATTATCTACTTTCATCCATATTAAATTATTCCATAGTAACGTCAATATAAAAACAAAAGATGTGTGTATAAATGTGTTCGGCATGTTTCGTGTAATTATTAATAAAACTGTAGGAATACAAAAATAAAATAAATACTCACAAGTATTTTATGCCTCTGTCGCTTGCTCTATGGGGTCTGGAAGTGATTCTTCCTTTGAGAGGGATTTAACTTTGATCTCCGAAACAGACTTAATTTCTTCTTCTGTTTCGTTAGTGCCATTTGAGCCGTTCATTTCTTTCCCATTTTCTGCCGAAAGCCTTTCTTCTACTTTTTCGACACCATTTTGGCTAATTTCAGTTCCATTTGTCGCATCACCATTTAATTGAACTTCATTTTCACTCTTTGTTTCCTTTGTGTCATTTGATTCAGATGTTTCTGGTTCGGCTTGTTTCTCATTTGTATTTTTCGGCACAATTTCTTTTTCGGCTTTCGTTTCTGTTACGACATCCGTAGGTTTTGAGTCGTTTTCCTGTTTAACTTCAGTTTCGTCAGTGGGCACTGCAATTTTATCAATTCCATTTGTTTCTTTAGCCTTTTCAGCAATAGGTTCATTTGAAATACTTTTGTCTTCACTTGCTTCTAGGACTTTGGGTTCTTTACTTTCACCGGCTTTTTCCTCTACATCCTTCTTTTCTTTGCTTTCAGATACAGCTGGCTGACTATCATTTTTTGATTCCACTTTGGTATCTGAAACTTTATCGCCTTCATTGGGTACATGATTTTCGACTTCCATAGATTCTTCAATTATAGGTTTTAATAGAGGCTTCATATTTTCTAAATTTGCAACATTCTTCATTTTAGATAATATCTCGTCACATTCTTTTTCCAATTCCTCACTTACATTTTGCAAGTTATCTATTTCAGCTTCCGTTCCTGGTTCTTCAACAACCGGATCCAGCCCCTCAATTATTTCAGCAGCATCTGCAAGTGATTCCTTCTCGTTTGTAATTTCTTCTATTTCTGTGATTACAGCAGGAGGGGTCTCCTCCGCGACAGGACTGTCTTCTTTAACCACTTGGTCTTTCGACAGTTCATTAGCCTTTTTGGGAGTTTTTTCGTCTGACGTTTCTTTAGCTTGCGACTTTTCTGCAGATTTTTCAGCAGCAACACTTCCATTTATTTCAGTTTCCATTTTTTCTTCTTTTTCTTGGCCATCATCGACTTCAGTTACAATTGGTTTAATATCACAAACTGGAGCATCAGTATCCTTAGCATCGGTTATTTCTTCAATAATTGTTTCGCTCTTCGCTTCAACAGCGGCATCATCCACTTCCATTTTTTCTTCTGCTACCTTTTCAGTAGGTGACGCCACTTTTTCTTCGGCGGATTCGGTCGCAGTCTTTACGTCATCATTTATATCAGTCTTAAGAACTTTGGCGGGTTGTTCGTCCTGCAATATTAAACAAGAGAATGAAAATACTTAAAAATAATCGGTAGTATTAGGCAATAGAAGAAGCTTACATTTATTTTTACAAGGAATTGATAAAGGTGATCATGTATCAAATTTATAATTAAATTAGATATCAATGTATCAATTACCATGTATCAGCAATATGGTACAAACTTTGAGGTAAGTAAATAATAGAAAGCTTTTTAAACATAATTTATTATTAAAAAACTACAAAAAACCATTAAATGGTCACATTACTAATGGTATATAAATAAAAAGGTATCATTTGCCTTTAACCATCACCATACAACTATCTACATATAATACCAACTTTCCAGATACAAGCAGAAACATACATAATAATTTAACTTGTTAACTTTGAAACACGAATTTGTTAATTTATACACTCTAGAGTGAATAAGGTTTGTTTACAGCCTAAGCACGTATGATAACGTACCGTCAAGTAAAAATTAAAATATATTTCAATTAGGTAATAGTTATAAAAAAACAAAAGCTGGGCTGTGCTTATGTTACTGGTAGCATACAAATTCTAATCAATGTGGCTCAAACTTATTCATTGAACAGTTAGAAGTTATAGGATGGCAAAGCAGTGTTCAATAGAATATAAATATACGCTGACAAAACGCTACGATTTAAATCCGAATGATTAAAAATAGCATTAACATCATATAAAACTGATAAACAAGATTGAAAGGAACTTTTGTTGCCAGTATTGAACCAGTGTCGCTAGTGTGACACCCCTTTCATTCTTAAATATCTCTTCTGTAAAACCACATTCCAACCAAGAGCTACTATACTAACCTCACCTACTACAAAGCATGCAAATCTAATATGGCACCTGAGGGTCGGTCTTGCGTTTGTTTGAGACTGTAAGTTGCCCAAACGACTCAATCACAGGGTACGAACTTTTGTCTTCATCTGTGAGTGGTGCATTGCCTTCTCTTGTGACTAGAGCTGTGTATAGACCAGCAGATTTGGCGGCTTCCGCTTCTGTAATTGAAGAGTATATCTTTAGCATATTTGTTTGTGATTGAACGACATAATGATTGTGTGTGTTATAAGATAAATTGTATTTTATTGACATAACTTTTATACATTTAAAGGAAACAATTATGTAAAATAATTGTAAATTTATAATACATAACTTGAATCCGTTAAAAAATTGTTTCCTTTAAAAGATAAATTATTTGAAATATTTTGAAAACAGATGCAGAAATGTGTTTTGGAAGGAATGAATTAGATTACTAGACTTAATTCTTGGTTAGACTTATCACTTACATGCATTATAAAGACAGTCGGGAAAAAAATCAGTCAATGGGCTATTTGGCAAGATTTTAAAAACCATTTCAGATTATTTAATTGTGAATATACTCTGGTTTTTAATTCCGTAGAATTCTGAAAGCTATCAATTTATATATACAGGGCGTCTCAAAGTTGTGGGACATGAAGGGAAAGTACCTTAAATATCGTAGATAGGGTATTTTACTATCTATCTACGATATTTAAAGTTCTTTCCCTTCATGACCCATAGATTTGGGACGACCTGTATATAATTTCAAGAAGCTGCCAAAACGAAGGCAAGATGGCGTCGCAGTACCGACAACGTACCATGCTTGTAAACACGTAAAGATTTTGATCAATAACAATTTCAATATAGACAAGACGATAAATATTTTTATTCTTTAATTTATCATTTTAGACCAATTAATATTTTAAATGGTAAATTTTAATAATAATGTATATAAAAAGCTATTGAAAAAGATAAAAGCCTTTGTGTTATTTATGGCAACACAATGTCTCAGGTTGATCATCTAATTGTGTATTTAGAAAATTTATCAACAAACTACACACACAGATTCAAATATATGAAAATATTGTCAATTACCTTTAACAACATCAGTTAAAAACAGCACATCTTCAGCACTGCAACCTATTTTATCCACTATGGCCTTATAACTTGCTGCCTCCTGCTTAGAACCAACTGCTGTATCGAAATTTCCATCAATAAACTTAAGCAGGTCTCCAGCCAGGGATTGTCCAAACAATAATTTTTGAGCTTGAACAGATCCAGAAGAGTAGATGTAGACCTTCTGACCGTCAACAGCTCGCCACTGTTCCAATCCCGGGAGAACATCGTCGT
>CAJOBZ010000022.1:4160000-4187500 GCA_905332375.1 Pieris macdunnoughi | reverse complement strand
GTTGGGTAGTTCATTCATTTTTATTAATGGGAATAAAATTAATTGTCTTATTATTGATAAGTTTCTACACAAAAAAAAACTGACCATTTAAAATACTTCTCCAAACTACAAATATTATTTTCATAAATGTGATTCCTATTTGGGTAACCAAATAATAATCAAAGCATAAATGATAATGATGACCCTAAAAATTGTAGCTCATTTTTGTAGTGTCGTAAGAATATGTCCCCAGTTGGTACTATCTTATCATAAAATTATTAAAATAACTCGAAATTCTACATTATTAATTCGAATGAATAATTAAACCTATTTATTTCTTAAGAAGTAAACTTCATAAGAGTAAAATAGAACAAATACTTTCGGAAAACTAGGTGAACAGTAGCCCACGAAAACATCCTTAACTAAACCACACAAAACCTTTTAACCACTTAATATTAAGTAGGTTGCGAGTTGCGACCTTCAGAGCCGCAAATGCTGGCTGGCTTTATGAGGCCTAATTTCATGCATGTAATATGAATGTGTTCTTTATTTCTATACACAACGATTTTTTTAAATAACAACCTTTTTTTACTTAAAAATACTTTACAAGCGACTAGTGATTAAGTCATAACCGTTTTTTATAGTACTTGACTATGTTACCGTGAGATGTATCCAACGCGAAAGCCAGTATTTCACAAGTAAACCGCTGTATTTCGCGTTCAGGTCTGATGTGACCAAAATGTTTAGGGTTACAGGATATAAAATGCTTATTATTACTTCTTAATGTATTCAAGAATAAAATGACTCATAAATATGTGTACCCAGTCCCCGATTTCGGACTTCACAATAAATCAGTTAATAAAAAAGATACATGAATATTATACGAAGTATGAAGAGATACATGGTTTTTTAGCATTAAGTTTTCATAAATAATATTTGATTTTGTATTTGCTTATTTTCAACGAATCATTTAACCATTTTACAAACAGTACATAACTGTCTCACCATATATAAACTGTATTTAAATATAACTCATTATTCAAATTTGTATATTTAAGTCGATATGGTACGCGCAAAAGCACTCTTGTCACAATTTTTTTCAAATACCCTAAAGTAATAATAAACTAGTTTTATAGAAAGGTCACAAAAACCGTGTACAAATTATAAAGACGTTAAATTCTGAGGAGAGTTGTACTTTTTTGTTGCTGGTCAGAATAAAGTCACAAAATGTTAAATACATTTTATTATTACAATTATCAGTAATACCCGGGGCAGGATTTTACTATTAATATATAACTATGGTTAATGCATTGTTTCTCAGCGATTCTTTCCTATATGTAAAATCGCCGTGTTAAGATATATAACAGAGCATAGTGAAACTGCATACACGATAGTGGGGTGGGTTAACGAACTTACGAAGTCGCTACCCAAACCGGCTAGGCTGCTAGACCAGCCTGTGTAGATCACAATGCACTGAATACTTAATGCATGTTAATTTACCACTTGAGTTTTTCACTTCACTACTTCCACTACTAAACTTCTCATTTATGTCTTATATATGCCTGCTATTTATAAATCAATCAATGTAGAATGCTGCCTGCTATTTATAAATCAATGTAGAAAATTATTGACATTAATACATAGGAGGATATAGGCATGATCAAGAAACTTAACCGTGTTACTACGAGTTTACGAATACATCTTTGTATACATATTCTCTAACAATATACAATACCTTAATTATTATTTACTGTTTGCCATTAGAGAAACTTGGTGTTCCTAGATTTTTTTAATAAGCAGTTAAGTTAATTGGTCCTCATCATACTCTACGAGAATCGCACACTTTTCGTGTTATCATTACGTTATTTACAGACTAACCCATTTGAAATTTGATTGGATGATCCATATTCCTTTAGAAAAAAGACTGACCATGTGACAAAATAACTAAGTCACTAGTACGAGAACTATTACTAATACTGAATATGTACTGTGGTGTGACTCTTCAGGCATCAAGATAAAACCTCCTTGTGATGATTTTGGGTCTGTGTCTAGTTTATTTCAATAATTTTAAAGTTTAAAAGAAAAAAAAACTTCAGTATTAAATTTACTAAGTATATATACATTAATTAGGTCTTAATTCGGTCACGGAATCAACACTATCAGATAAGTCTCGAATAACTTTTGTCCTACTACTACATACAGCTGTAGAGCGTAGTTGTAATTTACGCCTATAAAAAATCTGGTTCTAGGACATTGCTCGCAAGATATATTGTATGTCACGAAAACAAAGAGATTATTAGTAAATTATCAACCAGCAGTACGTAAATGATACTTTTTATCAGACTTGTAATTTAAAAAAAATAAGTCACAATAAAAGAATGACAAATAATTGTCCTCGTCAATTATTATTGAATAAATTATATTTTTCATAAGTCTCGGAAGGCCAAGATTAACTTCATTCAGCTCATTGCACCAGCAATGTAGAAAATATTTTTGTGTAATATTGTCTTTTATCTGGTATGTATATTTTCTTTATGTATTTAATTAAATAAAAATATGATATTACTGAAAAGTGAACCTACCTATATAAATAAGGTATTAGAATAGCGCATTATCCTCCTACTCATGGATTCTAATATTTTAAAGTAATTTGTGTTCAGTTAATAGCCTCCTCTTTTAGGTATTAATGGAAGTCAGTTAAAAATTTAAAAGACAGAATATATATAGCTTTTAAAGCAGGTTTCTATAAAAGTTTGGTTTTAAAGAGTGAATATGTGAAAATGAATGTAATGGCAGGTACATATAATTATTATATTGGGAGAAGAGTATATCTATCTGGCTGCAAGCTGTTATTTTAACAGACCTAGAAAAAATCTAGTTAAGACTCCTACCTAATGTTTTTTATTCTTATAAATATACTTATATTATGAAATAAGCATTTTTACATATTTTTCTAGTGAATTGTGTATATCATTTATAAAAAGTAAAAACAAAAGAATTAGAATTAAAAACGACATAATATTGATGCAGGTATAAATAGAGATGTTGTTTATATGTTGGTTAATCAAAAATCAACATTGCATTGAAAAGTAAAAGTTATCTGCAAAAAACCGCATGGAATGACCGTCTCGACAACACTTCGTTAACAACGCGCGATCGTGAAACATGATTTCAGTTTTTTTCTCTGTCTTGATTTCATATATGACGCGAGATAAAAAAGGACAGCCTATACAACCACGGCACCTATTCATGTTAACTGTTCCACATTTTTTTACCTGCCAGCTGTGTAGAACAGCTGTTTCTGCCGGCAAATCAAGACAACGAATTTTTTGAAACTTGTTTGGATTTAAATAATAATATACTAATATATATCATTGTTATGAAAGAAAACATTACGTTCATGAAATACATCGATCCAGCTACTCATTACGTTAACTTAAAGCTGTGTTATTACACAAAAATACCATTGGGTACTTCAAGCACCTTAACAAGCTCAATAGTATCGTAATTATAAAATTAATTAAATTTATATAAAATCCACATTAAATATTAGAGGTACCATTTTGAAGTTGTCCTCCATGTTGCGAATCCATAAACGCGCCCATTTTGCACACTATTCTACCTTAATAGGTATGAAGATGAGTTACTCGGGTAAGTCTAAATCATTGTTTTAGCGAACATAATGTAAAAGGCGTTTCTTACCGACGAAAAACACATGTTAAAACAAAACACCGGCCGGCCAATTAAATAGACCTACCTTAACAAAGCTGATCGACGTTGTAGTCCCTTCGATGTCCAAAAGCAGAATTTTACATTTTTTCACGATATCGTTTATTTCTTTTAGTTCATTAGCCATCTTTCAAGCTGTTATAAGTATACTTTAGTAATTCTTGAGATTTTGTAAAAGACTACAAATTCTACCACACCGCACTACAACCCCACGGAAAAGGGCATCGATTGAACGGGACACGAGAAAACTGAGGACAAGAGGACGCGCGGGCTGCGGGTGCAGGTTACACGAGTGAGCAGGATGCATCTGTTTATCAAAGGTTAGAGTAAGATAAAAAACGGAAGGATACGCCTTATTACAGTTTAGCCAACTTGAAGATTTAATTTGCAAAAATTGCCAGTTTGAAATAAATATTAATACTTTTAAGTAATTCAAAAGAATTAAGTTTTTAACCCTTTAGTTGGTATAATATAATAGAATTTATGCTACACTTAATGTAAGATAATAATAATAAATATTTATTAAATTTTTCAAATGTAAACTGAACTTTATTGAATTTACTGACTCCTTTTCCCGTCTTTGATTATTTAATTGTAATTAATTATTTGCATGCAATCAAAAACTATTTTTAATAATGCCAAAGTATAACTTCTTACGCGCGTATAAGTACACGCACGCTTTTTTTTATATTTCAAATCTTGTTTTTTTTTTTCAAACTTCAATCCTTTAATTCATTATATAGGGGCCTCATAGCCTAGCGGTCTTATTAAGTGGCAGCTAGGTGACCGGTACCCCGGTTCGAGGGCAAGTTTTAATTTAATTTAAATTTGTTCTCGGCCTTTGGGAGGGTTGTGCGGTACTGCTTAAACTGTACATGGCGGACAAGCACGAATTACAAAAAATCCTATACTTGACGCTGGCTAATGCACAAATCGTGTCAGAGCCATAAAAAAAACCATTATATAAAACTACATAATGTGAACAGTATAGTAGAAGGTATAACTTGATAAATTTCTTATAAATAATAAGATTGCATATGTTTTGTGACCTTTTCAGAATTTTAGAAAGAAGTGTTGTGTCATGTTTTTATTTATAAAGAAAAATACATGTGAAAAATAAAAGTTTTAATCCTCTCACTTTAAGTATAAATATCAATGAGAATCTAAAAGATGCCTTGTCCGTCTTGCAGTAAAGATGATCATCAACGTTCTTCCAGTGCCAAATGTTTAAATAGAAAACGTCGTATACGCGAAACTGGTATAGACTCAGATCAAGAAATTTCCGTTTATAGCAGCAAGAAGGGTCTCACCTCTGTGTTGTGCCCGTTGAACGATTGTAAAGAAGCAATTGTTTGTGCCATACGTGATGATGTACGAGAAATGTCCAGATTATCAATAGAGCTATCGTATCTGGTAAACTTTTTCTACAAACACTACAGCACTCGTGATGATTTTCATGTAATGTTTCCTAAATTTGATGCATTGCAATTTACTTATGCATTGAAGGGCGCAAAACATAACTGGCGAAGTACAGGAATTTTTACATGTTCGAGGTATTGCCACTAGTAGAACTACAGCTTATAACCCTCAAGGTAACGGTCAAGTAGAAAAATTGAATTCTACTCTTTGGAGAACGATTCTTTTGGCGCTGAAGACGAAGAATCTTTCGGTAGAAAGTTGGGAGCAAGTATTACCACAAGCCTTACATTCAATTCGATCTTTACTTTGTACAGCCATAAATTGCACTCCACATGAAAGAATGTTTAGACACCCAAGACGATCTACTAACGGCACTTGTTCCATCGTGGCTTACAAATTCTGGACAAGTCTCGATGAAGAAATTTAATCGTACAAATAAATATCAGCCATTAGTAGTAGAGGTTGAATTGATACACAGCAATCCTGATTATTCATACATTCGGTTCCCAGATGGCCGAGAAACAACGGTGTCAAATCGTCATTTAGCACCATTGGGTTCAGAAGGGGTAGATCTGCGAATAAATAATGACTATCATAACGTCACAGAACCACGTACGGAAACAAAAGACCAAAACTTGGAAATTCCTTCATCTAATGAGACGGGACCTGTGGTACTTGATAATAGCAGAGCTAGAGACCGATCTACCATCATCGCCAACGCCGGAGCTAACACTTCGTAGATCTGTCACCGAGATACCATCATCATCACCGCCGGAGCCAACACATCGTAGATCTGGCCGCGTCCGTAAAAGATCAGAATTATTAAAAGATTATATTTTAAAATAGTGCGGGAGAATGATGTAAACTTCTTACATGAAACTATCAACCATAAACTGATGTCATGGTCAATCTGTTTTGTTAGTGTCTTTTTGTCAATGTATCAAATGTAACCTTATATTCTTTAAAGGTTTTCTCTTATTTCAATCCTGGAGCCAAAACACCGATAGTTACATGTACTCGTAAGGGAGATGATTTCTCGTACAAGGTGTTGAAAAAGGAATGTGTAGTATACGAATCAAAAGAGTGTCATAGAGTTCGGAAAAGATTGCGTTTCATCAGACATAGAGGAGCGCATACGAGTGGACAGTCGAACAAGAGTCGGGTGTCGAATTAACTAGATAATCTCGAAACGCAGAAGTTTTCACCAGATTTCAACTAGGCAAATAAGATTACAACGTTTAAAATTCGACAAATACATCAATGATCAAAAGATGTTGCATAAAATTGTAGACGATTATTTTGGAAAAGAGCCAGACACTTTGGTTGTATACGGCTTCGATTTAATGAACAAAGAAACCTTCAAAGGTCACAGGAAGTTTAGACATAATGATGTACTTAATATTATAAAACGAAGAAAGAATTTGTCAGTGTTTGTGATTAATGAAGCATTTACTACTTAAAATTGTAGTTATTGTCACGATCGAGAATCTGTTCAGAGAAAATTAAGTGTATCAAAGTCTCCAATGCTTCTGCCGCGTGTGGTGCCCCGTTTAGCAGCAATCACGTTACGTGCAGCTTCAGGTTCAGACTCAGATACGCTGGTGTCATCATGTTCCTCAGTTAGTTAAACTCCGGGTCAGATTATGTCGTTATCCTCGTTCCTTTTCTAGATCTTCCTGTCCAAAATCATCTAAATCTAAGTCGTTGAGAAACTCCTCTGTCTGCATTCAAATCTAAAAAAAATAACATACTTTTTATTTAAAACCGAATACTTTAAAACTACCCAATGTGACCAAATGATCACAAAAAAAATCTATATTTTTTTTTACCTTTGAAAATGCTTAGTGACATAAATAATCCTCATACGAAAAACTCGTACATTTTGTCTCTAAAGTATTGTACTGGATGTCACTGTCGGATCGAAGATTTCAGAAATAAATAAAGATAAATACTCACTTTTCGTGCGCCGATTCCCGTAGTTCGCCATTTTGCAATGAAAAGACTGCCTTCACGTGATTGGATTGCAATTTTACTTATGTCAAATTGACGTCTATGTTCCCATCAATCAGGAATACACAGATGATATGACATTCACGCGCCAATTTTGAAAATATTTTCGAAGGATTTATTTGTTCTCAAATGATCACAGTGGGTCTTAACTTAGGGATTAGAGATGGACAGGGCATATGATGAGAGAAAAGCAAGAAAAATGGACAAAACTTATCACAGAATGGTTCCCTTTAGACGGAAAGAGACATAGAGGAAGACAGGCTAAGAGATGGGAGGATGACGTTAAGAAAATAGCGGGTTCAACATGGACTCGCACTGCAAAAATGAGAAAAGACTAGAAAGCTTTAGAGGAGGCTTTTGTCGGAAGACAAGTTGTAACCGAACTACCGTTTGCCGATAATAAATATATAGTAAAATTGTTAGTATATTAGTTAAACTCTAGTTAATAGTCAAAATGTGTTTTTACTCATAAGTAAATTAATTTTAGGCACACGAAACTACTCTGTGTAAAACTTGTTAACAACAATAAAACTTTTATTTTAGTCATACCATTGGAGATACATTGGCTACACAGAAAAAAATGTGTATTGTGATTAATCATGTGATACTAAATGTGGGAGTGCGTCGGCGAAATTGAGTATTGTAAAAAGCAAAGCATATTTACAGTCAGTTTATTAAAAGATCTGTTACATCATTATCATCTATTATAAGTATTTACAAGTATACAAATAGTTCTAGTCGCGAAGTTGTTCAAACAGCGTTTTCTTATATTCTTCAGTTTTCATCTTTTTAATAAGTTGTGGTGTGCCTACAGTTGTTTCGGCTTTGCGTTTTTTAACCTGGAAAAAGAGATAAAAAAATCAGATAGTTTGTTAGAGATAGAGATCAAAATTCAGGAGCTATTCATAAAGCTATTTATTTATTAGTATTTTTTATAAACATATGTTTTGTATATTGCATTCTTTTTAACCTGTTTTTCCAGTTTTACTGAACTTATACTTGCGACCAGCAAAACCCGTAAGATGTTTTTTTATCATAACCTGATTTAAATTCCCTCCTAAACAATAATTGTTCTAGGATAGTCTCATTTTCGCATAGATTCTTATCAAAATTAATGAGAATCTATGCGGAAATAGAACTGTTGTGATATTTGAGGTTTTAGCAATGTTAAATTACCCTTTTGTGATGCTTTCAACACTGTTGTTAGTAATGTTGATACTTATTATGGAAAAAATGAAATGTTTTTTAAACCCCAAAATGAACTTGGTAATTGTATGAATTCAATTGCAAAAACCCAAGATAAAAATTTTGGGTAATTATTAACTTTACTAAAGCCTCTATAGAAGTACTAACAAAGTCAAAATAATTTTGTTACTTTGTATTTTATTTTAAATAAAGTATTCTATACCTTTGGTTCCTCACTCTTCACCGTGAAGACAAAGTTGCCTCGCGCCGAAGCGAGGACTTTAGGCGTTTCCTCGTCCACGACTAAAGGTGTCGCGAGAGCAGCCAGTCTTGCGAGCGCTCCACGACCTCGAGTTAAGAACGACCCGTGGTAGCTTTGCTGTAATTGCATTAAATACTTTATTTAATGTATGAAAATTATATATACATATAGATTATTTATACAATAAAAAAAGGGTGCGTGTACTTATGTACGCGCGTAAGAAGTTATACTTATTTGGCATTATTAAAAATAGTTTTTGATTGCATGCAAATAATTAATTACAATTAAATAATCAAAGACTGGAAAAGGAGTCATTATGGTCAATAAAGTTCAGTTTACATTTGAAAAATTAAATAAATAAATATTTATTATTATTCTCTTACATTAAGTGTAACATAAATTCTATTATTATTCGAATGTTATTTTTAAATTATGTCCAATGCCGTAGCATCTTCCGGGGGCAACTTCATTCTGTTAATTTTGTGTCACGGTGCGCGCGCATCGTAAAATTTCACTCTCATAAATTTTTCATAACGCGCCTAAAGAAGTATAACTTCAAAAATACATTATCGTTAGATTTATAAGAAAATTCCTCAAAACGGGTAAAATAATTACTATGGAAAACTATACTTTAATTAATGCCAGTTTTTAAATAAATTTCAATCATATTAAACTTCCCCGAGGTTTGGCAAAGCAGTCTACTTTAAATTGTAATAATTCTGTTTAATCCGGTATAAAATTTAAAAATATAGTTTTTATACATAAATAGTACCTTTAAAATGGAAAATGGTTTCTTAGGACTGGGTATATCTTTAGTTTTCTTCTCAATACATTCCTTTTCGGCAACCGGGCTCTGCTTGCTTTCAGCTATGAGGTTAGACATAGTCCTCGAAGACAGATTCGCTTTGATAATTGTTGTTCTATTTATACTCGTATCGAGATCTTCGCCATTTTCTTGCTGAAAATTCGGATGGATTTTGTATAATATATTCTTGTAAAGTACAAACTATTTATTATATTAGGGAGCGTTCAATTATTACGTCACGCAATTCTTGACCCCCCATGTAACGCGCCGTAACGTTTTTCTGTAACCAAGTACAGTACTGTACCCAAGTATAGTAAAACGTTTCGTGACCACCTAGTGACTCTCTAGTGACGTGTAAACTACTGGCGAGTCGAAAATAATATTAACAATAACGGCTTAATTAAATCCCGACCCCGTATCGTAACGTTTTACAAAAGGACCCCCCCTCAAATTCGTTACGTAATACTTGAACGCTCCCTTATACAATTCTTTCATCATGTTATTTTAATAGACTATTAGGTGATCAGCCTTCTGTGTGGGCTGTTTCCTCAAAATATTTACCGTAGAACGTGCTAATTGCGCATAAAAAGAAAAATAAATTTGTGCACCGTGATTCAAACGCTCGATCTCCAGGTTGAGAGTCGCACGCTTAAGTCACTACTGCTCTACAAAAGGTTATTAACCGATTCGACGTGTACTTTATTTAACTACGTTAGTAATAATTTCATAAAAGCTTTGTACTTTAACAAATTCAAATAATTTGTTTATCATAAAAAAGTTTTAAACTGCAATAAAATCAACTATAATCACGAGTAACGGTTTTTTGTATAGGGGTTTTTACCGTCCGTGATCTTATAATTTGCTCCTTCAAGACGAAATTCAAACTTTGTTTTGATCAGGGTAGAAATTTTAAATAAAATTTTTATGAATACCATTTTCTTCAAAAACATCTCCCTTTCGTGTCTCTGTTTTCGCCACATCTCCTCTGACTCAAACTCTTCTTCTTGCGTATCACACTCATCTGCTACCGTACCCGATTCTTCTTCACCATCTGAAAATAAGAGATTTTTAGCAACAAATGTAATGCTATTAACTTATTGAAAAAAAATTTTGTATACTTTACCACAAAAATACTTAACAAAAACAATCTAATAGACAGTTTAAAAAAAAACTTATAATATAAAAGGTTCTTTAATAAATATAATCTAAATGGAATATATTAAACTATCAAATTATTAAAAGTGAAGAAATTAATTTACTCAAATTTGAGGTATATATAATCTGTGAATCAGGTCCTATTTAAACATTTATTTTATTAAAAGTATACATACCAACATTCCTCCATTTAAATTTCCTTTGTCTATGCCCATCACCGAGATCTGCGTCTTCAAGTAACAACTCTTGTATGAGACGAACTTCCCTTTTGTCTTGATCTAATACTTCTCGCCTGTAATTAGTATTATTGTTAACAGAAGCTAAAGCTGGGAACTTTCCTTCCCGATTAAAAAGCATGTGTGGAGGAAGATTGTGTTTTTCCTCTGTACTAAAGGGATTTATATTTCTTAGATATTCAGAATTGACGTACTCGACATTAGTGTAAGAATTACATTAGTTGACGGACCTTTTTTTATTGTCCGTTAAGGGAATTGACCAAACTGCAACTTTGTTCATGCCTATATAATGATTGCTATTTTTTGATTGATAATATAGAATACGGGCCTTAAAAAAGATTCTTGGCGCGAAATATGAATCTTATACGTAGAAAATCCAATATGTTTTTGAAGTAATGACATCTTACATATGTATCTGTCCCAACTCGCTCTGCAGCTTCCCCTGGTGAAAGACATCATCGTCTCCCTCTTCCCTCTCCATCCGGTCAAGACCAGCCTCATCTTCATCACCAGACCCCGCCCATTCATCCTCAGATGTCAATTCTGCTTCATTTTCAAAGAACTCCATCTTCTTTTTTTTAGGCTGGATTACTTCTACCTATAAATAAATAATAAGCTATCTTTTGTAAATGTCTTGAAGATTTTGGAAACTATTATCATAAACCCTCTGGCAAGGCAAAGGTTTTGTTAAAAAAAAACCAGTGGCATCTCTTAGGTCTGAGCCTCAGATTTCTGTATCTGTTTCATGATTATTTGTTTTACACAGACAAGTTGGTGATCAGCCTTTCGTACCTGACCCACGCCGTCTACTGTATGAGTCTAGGCATGCCGCGCCGGTTTCCTCACGATATTTTCTTTCACCGTACGAGCGAGTGTTAAATGCGCACATAAAAAGTACATTGGTACACAGCCGGGGATCGCACCTACGACCTCTGAGATGACGGCACATGAGATGGGCTTAATTTGTTATTACCCCATCTTTTAAATTAAACTAACTACCTGCCCGGCCTTGTGTGAATTTCAAACATTTTGGTTACAAAAAATAGTTTGTGAGTTCATTTGTGACTACAATAAATTTTTCCTCTGAATTGGACATTTTCTTTAGAATTTAACTTACTTCATTCTCCTCTGAATCATATTCATAAACCTTTTCACCGACATCAGCATCTGATTCATATTCTTCATCGGTTTGTATTTCTTCTTCTTCATCATCTATGAAAATAATAAAAAAATAAACATTTTGAAATGGTACAAGTAAAGGAAAAATGTTTTTTAAAGTCCAAAACCCGTGGCTTTACATATTTTTCAGGGCAAGTATTTGATGATCTTCCTGTGCCTAGCCCAAAACAATTAAATTGTATTAGTGCGAGATCCGGCTGCAGGATTAGTGCGCTCATCGTTTATTTGCTAAAAAACCAATATATCATAATTAATAGAAAAAATAGATTCAAGCCAAGTCAAATCATTTATTTCAATTAGACCACCTAAAATGGCACCTTTGAACGTCAAATAAAATATAAAGAAGATTCTAGTTGCCCCTTCCAAAAGGTAGTTTCGTGTAAAGAAGAATGGGCCAGAAACTCCACACTTACTCTTTTAAAATAGCTTAACAATATTTTGTTTACATTAGTTAAATAATTATATGTGAAGACAATGTACTCTTAGAATAAAACTATAACTAAAAAAGTTCTAACTTCCTCACATATTTACAAATATCGAAACCGTAGAATATTATACATTAAAGAGTAATAAAAATAATTTAAAAAAACCACAATAAATCAGTGTGTGATTCAATTTGATATATCGAAATCATACCTGTTTACGCCTGGCTGCGACGTGCGATGTGATTTTTTAAAAATCTTTATGTAAATGCTATGTAGACGATATATTATTTAAGAAACAAGTGAACGAAATGTTTTCCCAAAAATCAATTCAAAATAATTTAATTAAAAATACTAGCGGTCAAATTTTGATAGACAACTTGGTAATTATAAATATACATAAAAATTTGGTTTTTAGCAAATAACCGATGAGCGCACTAATCCTGCAGCCGGATATTAGATTATATGTAACTAAACCCAAAATACAGTACCTCCAATGATTAAGCTGTTCCTTTGACCACCCCTAATCTAAATATAACCTTAATTAATATTTGATTGTTTTCTATAAAAGAAGGCTCATCTAATACCACAAGGCCGCATAATATTATTGCCTGTAAGTGCCTGTCACATTGAAGCTAGTATTTATTTATGTATGACAAATATGTGCCAAACATTGGTAACTTTTAAAAAATTGCGCTCGCAAGTGCGTTGTCGGCTTATCACGAATATATACTTTTATGAAGCTTGCCATATTGTGTTTTACCAAAATACACATACCTGATATTTGCAAAGCCCGAATCTCTTTTCTTCTCTTCTTTTTCTTTTTAACTTCTTTCTCTTTATCCATTTCATCATCTGAATCAATTACTAATTTCTTCTTAATTTCACTTGGTGGTGCGAAAAATTTATACTGCTTAGGTTTATCCAATTCTGGCTCATCTAATTCATCTAAAATAGATTTTAAGAGAGTCTCTTCTCTCTTAGTTTTTTGTTCTATATTTTTTATATTGTCTTTGGTACAATTTTCAATATCTTTCTTACAATTCTCTTTAAGCATATGCCCTAAATCTGACTGTATAGGAGTTGGCATGCCTTCGGTGTCCAAACTTGCAGTCGGCAGTAACTCCTTTAGAATTGATGCGCTTTCAGTGTCCAATGTCTCTGTTGATGTCATGTCCTTCTCATTTATTTGAGAAACAAATTGGTTATCATAGAATTTTCCTGTGCAAAGTGCGACAACATCATCAGAGAATTCTAAAGATGGTGTAAGTTGAGATTTCTGAGTTGGAACGATGATGCTTTGTGAGAAACTACCGGAGCACATACCAACTATATCATCCAAACTTGCCTGGAAAAATATTTTTTAATAATTAAAAAAAATCACAATAAATGTAGTATTTAAAGGCTTTCAGGCATGGAGTTATTTTTGTATCACGTTTTGTATATACCATTTTTTATGCGGCTTTTGCCAAGTGAGTAGAAATATTGTTTTTTGAAAATCAAACCTATGGTTTATAGTTTATACATAAGGCAGGTTAATTCATAATAATATAACAAAATCTACAGCAATTATTTAATTCAAAAATAAACTAAACTCACATTATCATTCTGGGTTTCACAAATAACAGATATTGGGCCACTTTCTTTATCAGTGTGTGAGAGTATTGAAAATGTGCCCAACTCTTCAGTATTCATTCCCTCATTATTTTTGCTTAACATCAGCACATCACACTCTTGACTGGGGAATAGATCTTCTGAAGACTTATTTGTTTGGGCTAATTGCAGTTCATCATCTGAAAATATTTAGTTAAAACTCTTTGATACACGCTTTGAAGACATCATTTCTGCTAGAGTTTGTGCGTCTGTGTTGACCTAGTGGCTGCAGCGTGCGACTCTCATCCCTGGGTTCGTAGGTTCGATCCCCGGCTGTGCACCAATGGACTTTCTATGTGCGTATTTAACATTTGCTCGAACGGTGAAGGAAAACAGCGTGAGGAAACCGAATGTCTTAGACCCAAAAAAAGTCGACGACGTGTGTCAGGAACAGGAGGCTGATCAACTACTTGCCTAGATTTAAAAACGATCACAGATTCAGAAGTCTGAGGCCAAGACCTAAAGGGGTTGTAGCGCCACTACACGATTTATTTATTTTTGTGCGTCTGTACCATGGTGAGATTTTAAGTAGCTAGATTATATTTTTTGTTGACCACGCTGCAGTTTACGGATATAGTTTGACAATAATATTGATAATACAAATTTAAAGAAGTCTATTAAGTATGAGGGTGTGCAATTATTTAATCAATTACCGTCTAAAATTCGTAATAACTAAAATCGTTTAACGGATTCAAAAGGGCATTAAATATCTTTATATATATAATTCTTCTGTGAGTGTGTATGTCACTGAACTTCTCTCAAACGACTGGACCGATTTTGATGAAATTTTTTGTGTGTGTTCAAGGGGATCTGGGAATGGTTTAGATTCACAAATTAGCCCGGCAGATGGCACTGCAGTCGGTACTTTCATACTTTGCTTAATATCCTAATCGCTTTAAATATCATGCAGGACAACGTCTGTGGGGTCCACTAGTATATATATATTATCAGAACGAGCCTCGTAGACTAAAATTGGGACGGTTTTAGCCACGTGTATCTAAATAAAAATACATTTTTTGTAATGACAAATAGTTCTTTAAACATTATAATAGTATGAAAATCTTGTGTGCGTTATGAAATTTGTTTGTGTTCAAGTGCATTCTTGAATGGTTTACATTTATAATTAGCCTCAATTATGTGTTTTTTAATATTTTTGTATTTAAGACAGTGTACAGGACGTCTATAGAGTCCGCTAGTATGTATTAAATAATTATTTTAAATAAACAACTAAAAAATTAAGATGTAATTGCAATGCATACAACTATAAAAAATTTATATCTCGCTCTAAAAATTATGTTTGTCTTATGGCCAAAACTCCTTTTTTTATCGTAATGTGACAGGAAATGAAGCGTGAATTATGAATGATATTACCTTGAGATATTTTATCGTCATTATGCTCCACAGGTAATTTATTTTCAACATCTTCATCATCCGAATCTTCAAAAGCCTTAAGGATCCGGCCTTTCTTAGCCTTTGGTTGTTCTAGTTCATCTTCTGATTCACTGCTACTGTCACTTTCCTCATCATCATTGGCCTCAATTTCTTCATCGGCTTCGTCACCATCCTGTTTATCATCATCAGATTCTTCGGCTTCATCATCAAGCATTGGATTACGCTTTGCCGGATTATCGGTCATATCAACATCATCTTCAACTAAATCTTCATCTTCATCGCCAACCTCATCAATATCACCATCAGCACTATCATCAATTTCACCTTCGACTGTATCCTTTTCTTCAAGACTTTCGAGTTTTGCGTCAATTTTGTCAATATCCTCGAAGGAATCATCTCCCAAGATCTCTTTTTGTTCTGACTTTAATATTTTTTCCTCTTCAAGCCGTTTAGCCCATTCCAGAGACCTTTGCTCAGCAATTTCTTCTTCTAGTTGTTGTTTTAATTTAGTATGTTGTGTGCCTGGCTTATATCTGCAAAATGTAAAAAATAACATTATATTAAATTTGTCGATAGATATTTTAATGTGTTTCATAATAAATAAAAAATTTGTGCTACCAAAGAAACTTGTTTGCAAAAAAATGAGGAACTTACTTTTTCTCTCTATCTTTCTCCATGTCCTCCTGGTTCTGCAGCTTAGCAAAATATGTAAACCTTTCTTTTAGTAGTTCTACGCCTGTGGGTTTTCCAGTAGAGTCATCATCGTCATCTAAGCTAATAACCATACCTGGAGCACCCATTAATTTGGGTTTAATTACAATACTTTTCTTTTCCTTGGCTTCATCTGAAAGAAATAGATTATTATGATATTAAATATTTTACAGTTAAATATTGAAACTATATTGCACTACTACTTAACTATAAGGCAGAGAGAAATATCCCTAAATAATTACATAACTATTATAAATTGTTCTGAATTAAACTTATAGTCTAGTTGTATAGTCGTATATAGTCAAGTCAAGTCAAGTCAAAGTCAAAAATCATTTAATCATATAGGTAACACAATGTACACTTATAAACGTCAAAAAAAAAGGGTGCGTGTTCTTATGTACACGCGTAAGAAGTTATACTTTGGCATTATTAAAAATAGTTTTTGATTGCAAGCAAATAATTAATTACAATTAAATAACCAAAGACTGGAAAAGGAGTCATTATAGTCAATAAAGTTCACTTTACATTTGAAAAATTAAATAAATAAATATTTATTATTATTCTCTTACATTAAGTGTAACATAAATTCTATTATTATTCGAATGTTGCTTTTAAATTATGTATGTGCAATGCCATAGAATCTTCCGTGGGCAACTTCATTTTGTTAATTTTGTGTAACTCTCATCAATTTTTCATAACGCGCCTAAAGAAGTATAACTTCAAAAAGAAATGTATATGAAATGCTTCTAACATGTATATTATATAGGAAAGGAATGTGGAAATGCTACTAATGAATATAGTATAAGATTATTTTTTTTGGATATTGGATATAGCCATAAAAATAATAGTAATTTAAATGTGTTCTATGTAAAATGTAAAATCACATCCATAGGGGGATCATCAATACATACTTTTTTGTATTATACATAAATGATTACCTTTGACAATCTCTGCATTTTCAATAAGAGTCTCTAGATCTTCACAATTTAAGTCACAGTCTGAGAATGTATCTATATGTTCATCAGTTTTCTCCTGTGCAGTATTGGTTTTTGTACATGCTTTTTCTGAATCAAAATTTATTGATTCATAATGCAATGATATCATCTGACTGTCATTATTTTCTTTGTCTTTAGGTTTATCATCTACTGGACTATGTGTTTCAATTTTGTCACTGACATCAGTATGTACTAAGTAATTTGATTTTTCAGTTGCAATATCTTCTACTATACTTTCTTGAGTATCTCTTTCTGAGATATGTTCAACTATATCAACATGCATATCTTGTTTGCAACTTTTTTCTAATTTATTTAAAAAAAAGGGAGAGGAAGACTCCTCTTGCATTTCACTTTTATGATTACTACTAGTTTCAACAGCAATTTGGTCAAAACTCGTATCATTCTCTTGTGCTATATTTTCTGTGACAGCTTGATCATGTTCTTTATTTACTTGATTTGATTTGTTTACATTTGAATTTTCTTTTTCTTCGTTATCTTCGTCAGACTCACTTTTACATAATTCCATCATTTCTTTTTGCCTCTCCTCTAACATCATTCTGAAAAGGTATGAATATAATGCCTATACAAAGTAGATCTTCCCTATTATTTTAGTAAATAATTCTTTGATCAAACACTATAGAATGCACTTTATAACTGCTGTCCTTATCAATTATACTATATTAACATTTGCAATTTAATAGTTAGTAATTAATATATTCAATATAGAATACTATGACTGTCAGCTAATCATACTGTGCTGCCGAGTGGCAGTGGAACTTTATTAGGTATCATGATAGTTAATAAAATGTTTCTTACGCATAGTGTTTTAATTGCTGCTCATTCATTTTAATAGGTAATGTCTTTCCATCACTGGAAACAGCTAGTTTTCTACGATTCATAATATCTTTAAGAGATAATGCCTTGGGTCGATGATATGGAAGAGTAACCTCTTTTTCTCTTAACATTCTGTTGGACTCGCTCTTAATTTTTTGCATGTTTATCATTGCTTCTTTCGCTGACATCTAAAACAATTAGATTCGAACTCATTAAAAATTGAGATACAATTATTTAAGCATTATTTTTATTAAGATCCCAAAACAGTGTATTTTAATATCTGTTATTATGTAAGCATGCCAGCATTTTTTGTAGATTCAATGTAACTAAATCTAGAGAATCACTATTAGTTAATGTCATTGTAATCTTTAAAGAAAATATCTAGAAATCTGTGATCCCTCTCAGGTTTCTAGGTAATTTATCAACCCTTTGGTTGCTTGCCAGTGCCTTTCCTACAAAAACTAGATAATTTTATGGTATTTTTATTTTCAGGGACTGATAAAATAGCTTATTTTGTGAAAATGTATAATACTTAATTCAACCAATTTTACTATAGTAGAATTCTTACTTACTCGTATTGGTTTTGATTTCACAGGTGGTAAGTTTGATTTAGAACCAATTAATTTCTTTATGGCTGTTATACTATTTCCTTCATCGTCAGATTCATCAGGATCACACACTGACAAATTAATGTGTACTGATGTTTCTTCAACATTCTGTAAAATGTTGTTTTATTATGAAATATGTATATATAAGAATCAATTAAAGAAGAAATTAAATAAACAAATACCTCTTTACATTGTGTTAATTCATCCCCAGAGTCATTTCCATTCAAAGTTTTTGAATGTGATTTCCTATTTTTAAATTTATGAAATTTCTCTCTAAATTTTTTTTTACCGTCACGCTTTACGACATTCTTCCTTTGGTCTTCTTTATCACTATCGGAGTCAGTATAATTGTTTTTAATTCTCGACTTACGAATTATTGTCATATGTTCTTGGCATTCGTCACTATTATGTTCATTGGAGCGTGCAGGCGATAAATTAATACTTTGGTTAGAATCTTCAGAGAAGAATCTTTTACGCTTCTTTACGAGATTGAAAGCATCTTCTTCATCACTCGACATGATGGCAAGGTTATCTTCAACACGATCGTTTGTAACCTCAGGGATTTTTTCATTCAACGTGACTATTTCAAGAATATCCATCACAGCATGTAAAATTAATAGTAAGCAATTTAGCAAATTGGCTACGTAAGACTTACATCGTATCCTTCGTTAACAGATGACAACATCTAGTAATTAGTATTTACCCTCAGTTTTAGTGATAAGACGATGAAACCTTTCTTTGTCGTACACAGTATTTTTTTATTTAAACATTTCTGTGTTAATTATTCATTAGAATTATCAATTAACTAAAAGTTTAAGTTTTACAATGCACAAGACAAAACAAAAAGTCTTTCGCGCGGTATTTGCTGTCAGATTAGGAAGGCGAAAATCGAAATTCTGACGATCTATGTGCGTTTTCCAATTACAGAGCATAATGCGACTCAGTGCCACACAATGCCGCATAATGCTGAAGCTTAATTGGAACGTGAATTAGTTTTCAAATGCATCAGCAGAGTGCGCTAAGTCAGTGTTGAAAAACAAAAATGTTAAGAGTAAAAAAGAGATAGCAACCTCATTAATGTATAAATAATGTGGTTAACAATAATAATTGGTTGAAAACTTTTTACGCTTATTTTAATAATCAAATTATTTCATTAACATTTTTTTACTGAAATAAGAGGTAACGTTTAAAGAATATAAGGTTTTAACAAGCTAAATTAACAGTAAAATATATAGTTTCATGTAAGAAGTTTACATCATTTACGTTTTGAGTAATTTTTTTTAAATGATTTCTAAAAAAATTATATACTTTTTCAAAACCATTGCAATGTTTACAAAAGTATAATCCTGTAAAATAAATTTGTTTACAGATCCGAATTTTAAAATAAAATTGTATTCATATTTTAAATGTGGAATATAAAAAAGTAACTATTTATACCTTCATCCATACTTATATTTTTTTTTTAGCAGTTTGAAATAACTTTAATTATTTTCAAAATCTACGACGAAACGAAAGCCTTACCAATTTTTCAACAATAAATAATATTTACTAACGAAAATTTCGATAAATGCCAACTTAAAGAAAAACACTGGTCAATTTTCTGTCACTGTGTTGATATTTATTGCGAGAAGCACGCGAGAGCATTCGTTTTGAGAGTGCTCAATTGTGCGAAGCGTTGCTGTAGTTGGAACATTCAACGTTGAGCATTATGCCGCATAATGCGCTCTAGTGCTGTAATTGGAAAACGCACTATATTCTTCAGTAATTTATACATTTTATTTGCTCCGATGAGTTACCATTGTTCAACAAAACTTGGGCTATGTCGTTACAGAAACTTTAAAATCTTTATTTAACAGAATCCTATCCCACAATTATTATATTTTGTATTGCTTGCACGCATTAATATAATAATATGTACCTTCTTTTTATCATATTAATTTTTATTACATTGTTTTATTAATTATATAACTTAATTTTACTTCTAGCTGTTATGTTGGCAAGTACATAAAATGTCGGTCGTAGGTTCAATCCACGGCTGTGCACCAATGGACTTTCTTTCTATGTGCGCATTTAACATTCGCTCGAACGGTGAAGGAAAACATCGTGAGGAAATCTGCTTGCCTTAAGCGGGCCATAGACTGACCGCATGTTGCAGTCAAGACCGACTCGACGCTTTAGACCCAAAAAGTCGAGGGCGTGTGTCGGACACAGGAGGCTGATCTGATAACCTACTTGCCTATAATTGCCATTGATTGATCATAAAACAGACTCAGAAATCTGAGGCGCAGACCTAAAAAATGGTTGTACGTCCACTGATTTATTTTTATTTTTAGTAGTCAGTGTGTAAAAAATTTATATAATTCATATTTTGGAATAACTGTGATCAACATAAAAGTCTAATTCATATGAAAGAAAATCTGGTGGATAGGGTAAACACGCAAGGAGCTTCGCACGACTGGACAGTAAGGCCAACCTACATAAAAGTTACTGTATCATTTCTCAGAAAAAAAATTTTTTTTTAGTTATTACCAAAAAAATGTATTATAGATCTTCGAACGATGAGACAATTATTAGACTAACAATTTTGACAAAAATTTTAAATACTAGTAATGGGTTACACAATTAAATTTAAGATCCTAATAAATAGTAACTCCTGGTGTGTCTGGCCCAAGTTTATTTGGCATTGGTTCTTTTTGGAATGGTAAGTCACACACAACTGCTTCAGCGGTAGTTAAAAGAGATGCTACCCTGCTAGCGTCTATCAATGCTCGTCTTACTACCTTTGTGGGATCAATTATTCCTTTTTCTATCATATCAACATAAGTATTGTTCAAAGCATCATAGCCAAAGTTTACATTGGTCAAGTTTTCAACCTTAGAAACAATTACTGAACCGTCATATCCAGCATTTGATGCAATTGTGAGACAAGGAGTTCTTAAAGCCTTTTTCACTATGTCAATACCTTTTTGCTGGTCTTCATTTACTGATTTTAAACAGTTTAAAATTGGTATACATCTTAAAAGAGCAGAGCCACCTCCTGGAACAATTCCTTCTTCTACAGCAGCACGCGTTGCATTGAGTGCGTCATTAACTCTATCTTTCTTTTCGTTTACTTCAACTTCGCTACTTCCACCTATCCGCAATACGGCTACCACCGATTTTAGTCGTGATAGTCGCTGCAGCAGCCTTTCTTTTTCTTTTTCATTTGCACATTCATTGTATTCTTCTTGGATCTGTGCGATTCTTTGTTTTATTTCATCTTTATCTCCCTGGCCTTTTAGCATTAATGTTGAATCTTTTGTGATTACTACTTCCTCCACTTTACCGAGACTTTTCAAAGTACAATCTTCAAGTCTCAAAAGGTTTATATCATCTTCGAAAATAACTCCTCCAGTAGCGATAGCCATATCAATTAATGCATTTTTTCTGTATTCAGCATATCCTGGTGCTTTTACAGCAGCAACTTGAAGTCCAATTTTTAACTTATTTACTATTAATATAGATAATGCTTCCCCATCATAATCTTCAGCAATAACAATAAGTGGTTTCTTTTCTGCGTTTGATATTTCTAGAGCAGGTACAATTTGTTTGGCGTGAAAAATTTTTTTTTCAGAAAACAGAATCAAGGCATTATTATACTCTACTTTTGGTCCTTTAGTAGAGTTGATAAAAAATGGTGAAACAAAGCCCCGTTCGAATTGAAATCCTTCAATTATTTCCAATTCATCATTTAATGTTCTTCCATCTTTAACAGTAATAATTCCATCTCTTCCCACTTTCTCCATGGCATCAGCTATTAATTTACCTATAGCTTTATCACCATTTGCAGATAAAGTCGCAACCTGTTCTATTTCCTTACGGCTAATTATTGGTTTTGATATATTTTTTAAATGATCTGTAACGGCTTCAACAGCAATGATTATGCCTTTTCTTATTTCTATTGGATTAGCACCCCTTGAAATATTTTCAAAGCCCTCTTTTGCGATGGCTCTTGCAAGAACAGTCGCAGTTGTTGTACCATCTCCAGCTTCATCATTCGTCTGTTTTGCTACATTCTGAACTAGTTTAGCCCCGATATTTTGAAACTTATTTTTAAGTTCTATTCCTTTGGCTACAGTTACACCATCTTTTGTTATTTTAGGGGGTCCAAACGTTTGCTCTAAAATTACATTACGTCCTTTAGGACCCATTGTAATCGCTACAGCATCTGCCAGGATATCTACTCCTTGCAACATTAAGGATCTCACGTCTGGCCCAAATCGAACATCTTTTGCATAAAATCTTTCCCAGTACTTTACTTTGATAATATTTTTCTTGATTTTGGTTACTTTTAGAATCTGAGACAACATTATAAAAATATAAAAATTTAAAATATTTGTAAAAGACGTCAACAATATTATGAAAGAGCAAATAAGACAAATTACAAAATTTATTTAAAATTAGAATATAGCAGTAAATAGTTTACAGTTTAGAAGATAACTCAAAAAAAAAACCTCTGTTGTGAGTTTTCAAGAGATCATATTTAAAGGTTGTGATTGATACCTGAACCTGATGTATATCTGCCTAGTTGAGGATAGTCTACCGATTACCGAATCTGCCTGACACTTGACAGTGCTGACACAAAATTGAAAATGCCGTTGCATTTGAATTTTTAATTTTTTTGTTTAAATAATAAATCAATTCTTGTTATTTTTTTAGTATAATATACAAAGATTATTCAATAAAATTAGTAGTGTATCCATTTTAACTCTTTAAAATGACTCAAAACATTGTATTTAATATAAATATAGGCGATCAGTTAACATCAATTTCTTGTGGCCATGTTATTGTAGAGCTAATAAAGTTTTTAGCATACCAAAGGCTTCAAATTCCATACACATATCAGTGGCTAAAACAAATGGTTAATAAGAAGAAAGATAATGAAAATGAAAAGGATACATACCAATCTGAAAGACATTTTCACGTTGCTTCTACAGCGTTAAATAACCTGGATTTTGTCCTTAAGGTACAGTGCAGTACACGCTGTAATTAATGTAATTTCTACTTGATGCATGAGTGTCTAAAGATTTTTTTTTAAGTTTTATAGTTATCAGGTTATTAGTAGTTATGTTATTAAGTGGTTCTTAAATAATTCCTTACCAAGATGGGTTAGATTAAATCAGTAGACATTTTGTAATTATAAATTATTTCAGAGTTTGTTAAAAGAAATTGGAGAGGCAACTCTACCACAAGAAGTATGTATAGCATTTGGTTCAAGTCCAATCTCATGTAAGGAGATTTACCGCATTGTCTTACCAACAGTGTGTCATAAGCCACAATGCCAATCACCTCATATTGCATCAGACAAAAAAATACAAAGCAGTGTATTTAGGTAATTCTTTTATTTCTCTTTAATTTAATCATAATTTTTTGTTCAGCATATAATATAAAAATTATTTTAGGAATCTGGTGACTTCAGAAAAATTGTGTAAAGTCTTTTTTGAGCCGCTATCACCTACTAACATGTATGTTTTCCTAAAAAAGGAATCATTAAGTAACCAGCAAGTTGTCTGCAGTGATACTTTTCTTCATGTTAATGGGTACAGAATGCCTAGGAGCTGTAAAGTTGTTGTTTTAAACTTTCCTGCCAATCCTAAAAACACTACTTGTTGTAATGATTTTAAGATCTTTGGTAATGCGCCAAGTGAAGATCTCTCAAAACTGAGCTTGGATGATTCTAGTGATGATGATTTTCATGAAATTGAATCTACTGATAAAGTGCAATGGTTTCAATCAACTTATGTAATGAAAGGTTTTAAAGATTGTGTTGTAAATGGTAGTTCTATTATTAACAGCTGGCTACATTAATGTTAGTCATCTTTTATTAGCTCAATTCAATAGTTAAATCATATATTTTGTAAGTGTAACTGTAGGATAAGATGTGTTTGATGATTTAAGTGCCACTAAAATTCTTATATATTTAATAATTAAACTTTGTTACTTGTTACATTTTGCCATGTAGCTAAAAATAAATGTTGACATATGAAACAACTGTTTGTTATGACTTATTTTCTTAACTTTAATCTTACTGGTATAAATGTATATTATCACAGAATTAAACATGTACAATTATTATAGGATTTAACTCATTTTTAACATTCCTATAAATTATAACACTATCTTATTTACTTCTGCCATTCCATCACTAAATATGGTCCTATCCCTTTTCATTATACATGTATCTTTTATATTTTGTTGGTCAGACCTAGAACAAGAAGTTTTACAATTCCTATAGGCATTGTTAAATTCGACTAATAAGTTATGTCTTCCACCATTTGGTCCTACAACATATTGGCATTGTATATTTTTTTCTACCATGTCTCTTATACAGCACTCTACCAATTCATAATATTCCAACCAAAAACCACTTGGCAATTGTTGTAGTTTGATATTAAGATACTCAGTCAAAATCCCTGTCACTAATATGTCATCTATCCAAAAATATGGATGGTATGGAGCCTCACTGCAAATTATTTCTGCAGTTTTAGGATTCACTATGTAAAACCAGCCAGAGAGATAAGCTGGGTATTTTTGTCTTGGGTATTCTTCTCTTGTAACAAACCATTTGTTATTACTATTCCTTCTCGGTAATGTGTTGTTCAAAATGTATCCCATAATAAATTGATCTTGGGTAGGAATGCTTAGTAAATAATCAACAGTTTTATCAAAATTAAAAACTGTGTCATCATCAACTTTTAAAATGAATGCAGTATTGCTACATTTTGATGATGCCCATTGTAGTCCCATAAGGTGCTTGTAGGTCAAATTTCTATAATTTTCATAAAAGGAGCCTTGCAGTATGTCTCCAAATGCTTTACTCTCATCTTCAATGGCCGCTTGTGTTATGTACCTGTGGATGAAAAGGTATATCATATAGAAAAATAAATATGGAATATAACATCAATTTTGAGATAAATAAATTAGTTGATTTGGTAACCTCTCAACAGAAGGTATTTTAGCTAGCAAAAATATTCTGGAAGCATTTTTGGATGCCAAATAATCTGAAGGCATTGCTTGGCGATGTGCACTGCGTAATTCAATATGGCCCACATAGGAAGTAACTATGATTAATATATGTAGAGGATCTGAAAAAAGTGATTTTTTTTATCGTTTATATCATAACTTTGTTTCCTTAAGTGTCAAGTAATTTATAAAAAAGCCTTACTTCTACATGTTGAGTTTGAAGGAGATATTATAATTGTGTTTGTGTATTGGTGATTCTGTTGTAATATTAAAATAGTATTTTCGTATTCTATATTTGAAGTACGATATATCCAGAAAGCAAGAGATACTAACAAGAAAATAATTACGTATAGGGCTTTCTTCTGCATTTTAGTTTATTTTAAATGCACTGTGGGCACAAGTCCTAGAAGTTACTTTTAATACTCAAAAAACATTATTTTTTGGTCCTTGCTTTTCGTTATTTATTTATGATATGTTGTGCTGTGCATTAAATTTGAATTTTGAAAGTTGAAACTGGCTGAAAGTTAAAACATTTCAATTTAAGTTTTGAGAGAGGAAAACCTTTCAGTGTCACTGTCTACTTTAGACGTTTTGCTTGACAGTTGACGTTTAGTTTAAACCAAGTGACTGTCTTGATAGTTGCGTACCTTTATTTAAAAAGCTCAAAGTTTTATCTCTTCCCTGTATAAATTATATTTTAGAAATGTCCTTATTCGTGCACGGAGACATACATATTTTTAAGTCGAAGTAATAAGTAGACATAAGAAGAAATTGGCTGTTCCAAAAATCAATCTGGAACTGTTTAGAATAAACACCTATTGTATGGCAATTAAAGTTTACAATAATTTACTTGTCTTTAAAAATCTAATTACTTTTGGAAAAAAAAAATATTATTCAATAAATGATTATTTGCGTGAGACACTGTAGTTGATATAAATTTAATAAGGTATGATATGATATGTACGATACTTTTTTTTTATTTTTTTATTTTAATAATGTAAAATGTAAAATTCCTTTACAGAAAAATTTCCGCGCCATTGTGTGTGGCAGAATATGCGAACTTACGATTGTACCAACTTACACATTTTTGTACCATATTCTTGCAATAAATTATTATTATAAATAACTGATTTTTTTAATCCGATTCTGAAGACTAAAGTCTGTATAATAGAAAACTGGAGAAGAATTTGGCGGTATAGACAGAGTCCATAGAAACATAGTGTTTTTCGTCTAAGAGTCTCACATTCTATATCTATACATAAATAATATTTAACAACAATATTTAAACACACAGTGCACATTTTATTTGTGCTTTCGATAGCCCCTATCATGCCTCTAAATCCACTTATGGATCTGAACCCTGCAGATACTTCTTCCTGTTCACGGATTGTTGCAGGCATTTTTATAAATTGATGATTTCTCCTAGCGAGGGCTTCTGCTACTTTTCGGCATATATTTGTAATTGACTGCTGACTAACCCCGTGTAAATCAGCAGCATCATCTTGAATCTTTAACAAGAACCTTTAAAAAAAATCAGATCAAATGACGCACTTTTTGTCTTTAATACACCCATTAAACTAGGCCTCTGCGTTGTTTAAGCATTGTACAAGTCTTCCTACAAACAAAACAATTGTTATAACAGCCGTATACATCAGACTTGGCAATTATTAAGGAATTATTAATAACATTTTTGTTATAACAGGCTTAATAATGTGCATAAATCTTTATTAGTAAGACTGATATTGTTTTAGTCGACTAACATATAAAGATAATTTCAGACACAAGTAAAATACAAAAAATATCAAAAATTGCTATATCGGTAAAAAACATAACATCGTACACAGATACCTTAATATTTTCTATTAATAAAAACAAACATTATAGCTAATTATTATGAATTCACATTAAATCTAAATATTTTGTT
>CAJOBZ010000022.1:4072500-4150000 GCA_905332375.1 Pieris macdunnoughi | reverse complement strand
AAACTTCTTCGTCGTTGTGCAAAAGCATCGTTGTGATTTGAAAGTCGATGAAACGAAAAAGCGACAGTAAAAAGAGACCCCACATAAATTCATAAGATTTAACGTGGGAGAAAATGAGATAGGATAATTAAATACACACTAATTTAAAGTTAATACACTGTATAATGCTTCCTATCTCATTTTCTCCCTAGTTAAATCTTATGTCGGTCTCTTTTACTGTCGCTTTTTGTTTCGTCGACTTTCAAACTTTAAATATTTTAGTTTTTATCAAAATTAAAGATTGATATTAAACCTAAAAATTAAAATTACTCTCGTCACATTATCTTGAAACCAAAATTTTTGAAGGTTTCATTTCTACCACGTGTGAATTGCACACAGGTTTTTTTTATAAATTCTGTGTCTGACCATGAAAATAATGTTGTGTGTGAATTAACCAACGCACATTGTCACCATACGCAGGCATGAACTTTGTAAATTATTATTTCTTTATTTAAACAAAGTAAATGAACTCAAGAATCCTTGGTCTCGTTTAAGGAATATACTTTATCAAGATTTTATCACACTATCAGTCAACGTTTAGACGAATTACTTATAGAAGTGCTTCAAATCTTTAGATTAGTAGCTGTTATTTTTATTTTATCTCATTGCTGCTAACGCGCCATCTGGCTATTTCGAAAGCACTTTTTGCTATATGCGTCCAAATTTTTTCCATAGCTTATTACATGTAAACTGAACTATTCAGTTATGACCTTATAATCACTAATATGACATTTGCATGCATATTTATATATGGACGTTTTATTTATAATTCATCAATATGGTACCATTTTCTTTGTAAATAATCGGTTTATTATTATTATTAAAATTTACGTGTTGAGAACCCAGGTCCTTCTCAACACTCGTTTATACTTTTCCCGCAGCTCCCATATATGGGGTGCCAAAAATGGAAGGCTTTTGTCAGGCATAGAAGGCCTGGACTACATAAATGATGAATGAAATAGACAGAGTTTTTATATTGAATGATAATAAATTGAATAGCCTATATTGGACTAAAATAAGGATTACATTAAATTTATGTCATATTTAATATAAGTACACAACCTTTGATGGAGTCAAGGTCTCCTCCAAATTCTTCCATTTCTCTCTAATCTTCGCTACTATCTTCCAATCATTCCCAGAAATTTCTTTAATTTCATCTACCCAGGTTTCTGGTGGGCGTCCTCTTTTTTCTTCCCACTGGGCCATTCCAAGTAAGAGTCTTTTTGACCCAGGTGGGTCTTTAATTTCCAACCGAAGAATAGAATGCTCAATAGCCCTTTGGCATACTCCAATCTTCTTTTTTAGCGTCTTATTAAAATATATTATATATATAAATGATAATTAAGTAATTTGTTCCAGGTATATGTTTGGTGCAGTATCAGCTCATAAATACATAATAGCGTTCTGCATTGGAGTTGAACTTCTCGCTGCCGGCACCAAGCGGTGGCTGTCTATCGTCTACATCTTCACATTCTCCTTTGTCTCTGCTCTTGGTATTGGAGTGGGCATACTTTTGGTGGGAGGAGCCGGGGCTGCGTCAGCTGGATTATATTCAGTTGTTTTACAGGTAAGAAGAGAGCAGTGTAAGCGAGACGGATACAGAGGAAAAGGAACTTTATAACTTATAGTTTTAGAGGGCTATTAAAAGTGAGTCAGAAAATAAATAGCAATATATCTGATATAAAGGTTACTTGGATTGACAAAAATTTGTGGTAATTGCTTTATTTATTAATAATTTAACTAATTTAAACATTATTTTCTCAGGGTTTGGCCTGCGGTACGCTAGTGTATGTGGTTTTCTTTGAGGTATGGAGACAAGACCGTACTGGAATCATGCAGTTCCTATGCGCAGTCGCAGGTTTCGCGCTTATGGTCGGTTTAGAAGCCGTCGCTGAATCATGTAAGTCAAAGTCAAAATATATTTATTAATGTAACTTATTAACGTCAAAAACTATTAGTCTAAATTTAGTCGGTTCTCAAATCAAGGGCGTAAATTCAAATTCAAAAATCATTTATTCACGTAGGTAACACAATGTACACTTGTGATTCATCATTAAAGAAATACATATTAATGCTTCTAATTTTACATTTACTGCCAGTTCTCAAATCAAGGGCGTAGAACGGAAGAGAAGAACTGGCAATAAACTCTCCGCCACTCTTTTTAATCGCCATGTTTTTTTACACAACGTTTGTAAGGAGCTGCAACCATTACACCATGTTCCACATAACATCTTAAGTAATTAATAATAATAACATAAATTAAAAACAAAGACTTGTCCTCTATCAGCAGGAGGCATGGTGAAATAGGAGCACGCACTTACATTCTCGTGGGAACAACACGCAAACACATAGTCGAAATAATTAACATCACCGCATACACGAATTCAAGTACGACCAGTCACCACAAGTAGCACCCGTTCACGAGTATGACGCATGGCCAGCCATCGGCCCCCTCGCCATATTGTCGTAGATCAGATAACCAGTATTTAGTGTAGCTTAAATATTTTAGTTTAAAACCACGAAGAAAATTGGGGTTTTTAATGGAATTAATATAAACGCCAGTATATCTTCCATATTTGAAGTGCCAAATTGTTTTTGTCTGACAAAAAGATACAAACTTATACATTTTTCTTTTACAGTTGTGTGACGATTATGACCTGCGCAAGCGGCGACTAATTAAGATATCTTCATAAGTATTATTTTGTATTATTGTTATTGTGTAATTAAGTGGTGTCAATAAATATGTTGTTTTATAAATACTATTTTTATTTCCTTAAGAACAGCACTGGCTTTACTAGGTTTAAACACAAATTATGTCGAGGTGAGCGTTCTAACTCAGGCTGATTACCGATGGATTTTTCTCTCTCCATCACTTGTTACTATGGTGTAAATAAAACATTATGACATAGAGGAGATGGGGGGAACTGGAGCCTACTAAGGAAAAAGTTCAATAAAAGGCAAATTTATTGATACTTTATTAACTTTACATTAGGAACTAAACTTATTCGACTATCATTTAATCACAGCGTTAACGTAACATAATTTGGCATTTTGACACAAATAAACTTTAAAGAAAAAAACAGGATCGCTCTCATTACCCGACTTTGCGTGAAATGAGAGCCTATAATTGCCTGAGTGGCAACTGAGTAAATACGAGCTGTAGTTTCGTCTTTAGGCGCACCGCTCCCATTAGCCTCGGTTCCCCTACTAATTGATTTATTAAAGTTCACCACATCATGCATAATGCTATATCTACAGTACGTAACAAGCTATCTTTTCTAAAATATATGACAATTATGATAAACATAAATATTACAAAAAATAAAAATACTAGCAAAACAGCGGATGAGGTATCAGATAGGTACGTAACAACGCTTTTTAAAAATTGATCAGCCCATTACCGAATATGTCACGCTCTGGATCTATTCCCTTCACATAAACAGAAAGTCGCGAAAAATCAACACGTGTATCAGGCAAGGGATTACCTAAATAATACTTTATTACATAAATTTATACTATATTTATATATACATTGTTATAAATAAAAATTAGATACTACTTGTGTAGTAACTCTGGATAGAAGGATATGAATGAATGCATCGTATCTTTTCATGTCCCAAGCCTTCCTCCACCAATTATCTGTGTAATGGGATATAAAAAAAAAATTCTAAGGTCTGCAACCTTCCCTTTGGCTCACTTCTTTATAGAACTGTTCACTTACGTATAAAATATTAAAACAAATTAAGAAGAAACATTGTTGTTGTCCGCTGCAGCAACCAATGAACCGATTTTAATTAATATCTTGATTAAACTTGGGAACTTGCGAACTACACACGTGGAAGCCTAAATTGAGCATCAAATTGAATAATATAAAATTTCAAATATATCACATAAATACAGGTATCTAAACGCATGTTTACTGCTCTCGCGCTCATACTCATAGTTGAGTAATTTTTGTGTTTAGGGGATGTTTGGTCATTACAATTTGTCTGACTGATTAAATATAACTTTGTAATACTTATTTGAATAACATATATAAAAATCAGACATTTAAAAATAAATTAAGTTCATTTATTTTTTGTAGAGCTTTAAAGCGTCTGACAAAAGTTCTGGCCCATGGAAAGCGTCTGACTTTTTTGATATTACTTCAGAGTAATATTCTACAAATTATATATAAAAATCAGTCATTAAAGTTTAACTTAAGTTACTCTGATTTTCAGTTACCTTTCTCACCTGGTACATGTGCAGGTTGCACCGAGCCAACTCCACAAGCGTACAGGTATTAAAAAGCACACCAGAGACTACTTAGAACCGAAGGTTCTATGCTTTAGAAAATAAGTTGTGTCTTATCGCTCTGGGATCTTACTCTATTACTTATAGTACTTTTACTCTTAAAGAAGTTTTATTTCAATCTGTAGTAGAAATGTAGCGACACCTACAATCTACAGCTCCAATCACTCACTACAGCTACTACAGCTGCAGTCAAACACTGAATCGCGTTATCAAAGTCATTCTGAACGCTAAGTATATATATATACTTTTCGACATTAGCCACTAGGGCCTTCGTGCCGGCGAGTCAGTCCTAAGAGCCGAGGCCGAGGATCCTCCATTAAGGTCGGAGGAAGAGCAGCATCTTCCTCTTTAAGTAGGTATTCCTATGTAGACTCGAACGAAACAGCGTTTAATTTCAGTGAAACAATCATTGTTTTGGGCTGTAGCCAAGTACACTGTTAGGTAAACAAACCTTATCTTTTGAAGTGAAAACTTCTTTAGCGGCGTTGTACACTTTTTTGGAATGGGTAAAAAATGTTAAACTCGCGTCAGGACACGTGACCTGATCGAAAATTCGTAAGATGGATGGAGATTAGACAGCTGGCGCGGAGTATTTAATGTAATATAAATTGTCATGTTTGTGTACGATAGCGCAATAAATAAATATTGTATTCTACCACATAAATGATAGTATTTTTATACTGATAAATCAAGCAATTCGTGCAAAATTATTCCCTAACCATTCCAAAATATCAAAAATGCGCAAGGTTAATATTCAAGTTTTCACTTCTGCCGGCACTCCCGAAGTGCAACCCGTCGTTTTTTTTATACAGAAGTGGACAGACATTTTGCCTTAATCCGACCTAATGCGGGCCATTGGAGGGCACCATTGTCCAGAAGATGTCTATTTAGCCGTCGCTTAAATGATCGCATATTTTAGTTCCTTAGTAGCAAGGAGTTCCAATCCTCAAGAAAAGACGATCCAAATCATGTAGTGCGTGACTTAGGGATGTCCACAACAATGGTGTGACACTCCAGCATGCTACTAGATGAGCATAGTTTGAAAGTTCCAATGTGTACAACTGAAGGGCCATAGTCAAGAATTGACTATCGCCCTTCAGTTATATAAGTATATAAGTGTTATGTAGAAATTATTATGTCAAGTAGGTACCGTTAACATGTCAAATGGAAGAGACAGTGCAATTTCTTTTTAACCAATTCCTTTTTTATCATAATAAAGTGTTTTATTTCATTCTTTTGTTTCTTAGATGTGACAAGGAGCATGATGTAGTTGCAGCTCCTTACAAACATTTTGTATTAATACCTACTTGTTTTCGATTTAGGTACTTATTATTCGATTGATAAAGTCAAAGTCAAAAATCATTTATTCATACAGGTAACACTATGTACACTTATGAACGTCAAAAAAAGAAATATACATTAAATGCTTCTCATTTTACATTAACTGCCAGTTCTCAAATCAAGGGCGTAGAACGGAAGAGAAGAACTGGCAAAAAACTCTCCGCCACTCTTTTTAATCGCCAAGTTTTTTGTTTTACAAATACATATTATGCATATAATATTGTTAGCGGACTAACGCCATCTTGTAGCAGAAACCTATATAAAGCATGGCAACACCGGCGTTGACTCACTTTTATTTCTAGACTTCGTGCGAACGGGCTTGTTACTAACCTAACCTCGGTAGATTTTAAAAGTCTAAAGTACCTACACGTTCTAATCTTTTGTGTTTCCTAATATCAGAAGTGGGATTTGAACTTTTCGCTCACTTCTCTTTTGTTTTGTTTTGAGTAATCTTTGTGGTTTAAATTTTCCTTCTCTTTGTGTCCGTAATGTACGAAGTCACGAGTGATTAACATTTTAAAAGTGCTCTTTGTGTAAAAGTGTTGTTTGTGTTTGTCATGAGAGTGCAACAGTGTCGCATTAAATTCGGGATCGTCTAGTCGGCAAGGTAGACGAGAGATGCTTTGACAGAGGACGGCCGAACGGTTGAAGAACAGTCAAATCAATCAGGACACTGTCGTTAATGTGGGTCGTAGACCCCCCCCTTGTAAATTCCAGAAGGATGATCTGGTCTTTGTTATTAAGAACATGCAAAGGTATGGGTTTCTGTTTTAAATTTTTGTGGTGCTAATGTGTTTAGACCACTTTGAGAACATACAAGTGTATGGGTCTCTGTTTTAAGTTTTTCTGGTGCTAATGTGTTTAGACCACTTAGAGAACATGCAAAATGTATGAGTCTCTGTTTTCAAAAATTGTCGCTTATGAGAGCACTAGGAGCCTGTCGATACGACGGTGTATTGCAAATATACTGAGTTTTATCTTTATTTGTGTTAAGTCTGAAGCTATCTAATTCTGTAATATTTGCTTTTTGAAAGATCAATGGACAGGGTAACCAGCCCCAAACCCTCAAGATCTTCCTGTATAAATGGTAAAAGATCAATGGACAGGGTAACCAGTCCCAAACTCACGATCTTCCTGTATAAATTGTAAAAAGATCAATGGACAGGGTAACCAGCCCCAAACTCACGATCTTCCTGTATAAATGGTAACAAGATCAATGGACAGGGTAACCAGCCCCAAACTCACGATCTTCCTGTATTAATGGTAAAAAGATCAATGGACAGGGTAACTAGCCCCAAACTCATGTTCTTCCTGTATGAATGGTAAAAAGATCAATGGACAGGGTAACCAGCCCCAAAGTCACGATCTTCCTTTATGAATGGTAAAAAGATCAATGGACAGGGTAACCAGCCCCAAACTCACGATCTTCTTGAGAAATAAGTACACCTTTATACCTTATGGTGACACTAAACTTGTAATTGTTTACACAAGTCCTTTACACATGAAAGTGATAGTTTGTTTCAAATCTTGTAAGGGTTATAAATAATCTTTCACTCATTCCTTGGAGTCTGATACTTTAAAGTTCCTTTCTATCTTTCATTACTTTGATTGTTTGTATTAAACCAAGTAAATATGTTCAGCTGCTGACCAAATAGACGACGCAATACCTTCCCAGAACTGTAATTTTCTAACGTTCTATTCTACTCACAGACATGACAGTATAGACGCTGGGACATCAAATCCTGACGAGGACGTCAGGGTGTCAGGAGAGGCCGTGTTAGCGGACTAACGCCATCTTGTAGCAGAAACCTATATAAAGCATGGCAACACCGGCGTTGACTCACTTTTATTTCTAGACTTCGTGCGAACGGGCTTGTTACTAACCTAACCTCGGTAGATTTTAAAAGTCTAAAGTACCTACACGTTCTAATCTTTTGTGTTTCCTAATAATATAATAAATTCTTACCTTTGAGGTAGGACGGACGGAGGTTATTATTAAACGGAAAACGGATGTCTGTTCTTATTACAAAAAAGAGCTGTCCGCGCTATATATAACCTAGGTCCTAGAGTTTCTCTCCGAGAGAAATTCAAAGAGATAAACATTCTGACTGTAACTTCACAATATATTTTTGAAAATTTACTTTATGTTCACAAAAACGAACCTGATTTTGTCAAATTGTCTGATCTTCACTCCCGAAATACTAGGAACAAAAATAATTTAACAGTTCATGCTACTCTCCTTCATAGAATAAGCAACTCGTTCATGGGTCAATGTATACGCTTTTACAATAAACTTCCTATGGACGTTCGTAAACTTCCCCTTAAGAAATTTAAATTTTTTATTAAATCAAAATTATTAACTAAAGGTTATTACAGGATACCAGGAATAATTACTAACTCGAAAGTTAGCGGACTTACACACTTTTACTTAATTCTGCGCAATGAGAAACAATAAATTTACTGATGCGCATCATTTGTTTGAAACAATATTCCTATGAAAATTCCAAAAACTCAATCAAAGTTTGCCACATCATCCCCTCTTCCGCGTGAGGAGGGACTATCAGGTACCGATCGGTCCACTGCGCATGGCTAAAAATCTGCAAGACGTGCCAACTCATTTTCCTGCTCCTATTTACTAACACTTGTCACCATAATTAAACAAGATGTCACACAACTGTAAGCTTTAAAATTGATTAATTTACTAATGGAGCCACGTTATCGAAGTAGTACAATAATTCATGACGATCGTTGAGCTCGAAAAATCTCCACGGCCAGTCTGTAAACATCAAAAGTCGATTAGTTGTTATAGCAGTCATAAATTTAATCATCCAATTAATTAAAATTAGCGAACATACCTAAGAAAACTTGGCAGCTTATCGTCGGTAACTCACAATGAAAAATAACAACCAACTCAAAACCTCCATCTTGTTTTGAACCCAACCATGTTCGTCATACCTACAAAAACTCGAACATGTGTATACCAGATGCCGCCACGTGACGCTAAAAAATCGTTAGCCAATGGAAAACGTCAAATACTACTATCTGCTTTGACGTCATTCGTACGCCTATGGAAATGTTTAAAATAATCTTTGGAATCAGTAGTATGTAATAAGAATCGCTTTAAATTTGCGATCAAGCCATTTTAGAAGCAGTGTCGAGTCAACAGTGCTAGCCACCACACTAGGTAATTCGTGTGTCTCATTTTCTTTAAACGAGTAACTTTAACGATGATCAGTGCAAGCAGACTACTACGTTCAATTCCAATACTCCGCACATTACAGTGTGCTGACGTCATTCCAAGAAGAGCAAGAGTCACTCGATCGAACTCGATAAATCTGCAATCAAGCCCTTCTACATGCAGTGTCGAGTCAACAATGGCAACAGTCAGGATTCAAGAAGGACTGGTCCGTGGTGCCGTCGACGTCAGCTGCTATGGCGTTAATTTCTTGGCCTTCAAAGGGATTCCGTACGCGGAACCTCCTGTGGGGTTCAGAAGATTCCAGGACTCGGTGCCAGTCGGGCCTTGGAATGGAATTCTGGAAGCAAGTGGTCACGCCGGAAAGTGTGGCCAAATAAACTGGTTCACCAGAAAAATCGAGGGTGGAGACGACTGCCTGTACCTGAACGTTTACACCCGGGGCTTGGCTGCAAAGAAGCCCGTGATGGTGGTCATCCACGGTGGGAACTTTGCCTTCGGCTCAGGAGATGACAACTTACTGGGTCCTGATTTCTTGGTGGAGGATCTGGTCCTGGTGACGATCAACTACCGCGTGGGGATCCTAGGGTTCCTGAATCTTGAAGACGAAGCAGCGCCGGGGAACCAAGGGCTCAAGGACCAGGTCCTGGCTCTCAAGTGGGTGAAACGGAACATCTCCAGCTTTGGTGGAGATCCGGACAATGTCACGATCTACGGGTACAGCGCAGGTAGTGCTGCAGTTCACTACCTGGCGCTTTCACCCCTGGCAGAGGGGCTATTCCACAAGGCGATCCTTCAAAGTGGGGTTGCAAGCACCCCCTGGGCCAGTGTTCCCGCCGAAAGCATGAAGGAATCTGCGGTGAAGGTTGCTAATCTCCTGGGACACCAGTCCAAGGACTTGGTCCAGGTGCTGGAGTTCCTGAAAACGGTTCAGGTGAAAGATCTCTTGAAAGCGGCGGGGTCTCTTTTCACCTGGAAAGTCAGCGTCAACACCTTCGGCCCTTCCGTGGACTCCCGGGCCAAGACTCCGTTCCTGACGATTCCTGTTGATGAAGCTGTCAAGCAGGGGATCAAAGTTCCCTGCATCCTGGGAGCAACCAGTCACGAAGCGATCATGCAGCTGTCTGTTCTGACTGAGGACAATTTGGCGTTGATGAATCAACACCAGCACCTGCTGTACCATCCAGCAACCAGGCGCTTCCTGGAGCAGCAGAATATCTCATTGGATGTCGTCCGGAACTTCTTCATGAACGGCAAGGACGTCTCCAGGAAGAACATTGAGAATTTCGTCGACCTGATGAGCTTCCTGCATTTCTTAGGAAATATTCACCATATCTTGGAGGTCCAACAGCAGACTGGTGTTCCAAGCTACTTCTTCAAGTTCAGCTACTTCTCGGAGGACTCAGCGATGGTGCAAAAGATTATGCGGACGGACTTGAAAGGAGCCGCCCATTGCGAGGAGGTTGGCTACCTGTTCAACATGAATGCATTCAAGAAGATTGGGATCTGCCCGCCCAAGAAGGGGACAGTCGAATGGGATGTTCATCGGAGATTCGTGGAATTTTGGACTGCTTTCGCTAGAACTGGAAATCCTAACCCTACAACCTCGAACGTGATAAACCAACCCTGGCTACCCGTCGATGGCCACAAAAATGGGTTCACCTGCCTTCAGATGTCTTCCACCCTCAACAGCACCCTAGAACCAAACTTGCTGACTCAATTTCGGAGCATGTCACCCTCGAAAGAATTTAAATAAATATTTGTCATGTCTTATTTATTTTTTTTTATTTTTCTTATCTAAGTTGGATGGAACTCTCTGGAACGCGACTAGTTTGGTTTGATTTGGTCAAGCCGTTTAAAAGTTATAAGAGGTTTACATACATACACACACACATACACAGACACAGTGACAACCTCTCAGGAGGGGTTAGGAAAGATTCATAGAGCCTCAAAACATCGAGATCTGTTGAAAACTCTTGAATTTTCATCATGCGCATCATTTGTTTCGAACAATATTCCTATGAAAATTCCAAAAACTCAATCAAAGTTTGCCACATCATCCCCTCTTCCACGTGAGGAGGGACTATCGGTCCACTGCGCATGACTAAAAATCTGCAACACGTGCCAACTTATTTTCCTATTCCAATTTACTAACACTTGTCACCATAATTAAACAAGATGTCACAGAATTGTAAGTTGTAGAATTGATTAATTTACTAATGGAGCCACGTTATCGAGGTAGTTCAATGATTCATCACGACCGCTGAACTAAACAACAAAAGTCGATTAGTTATCGTTAGCCAATGGTCAACGTCAAAGACTACTGTTTGCTTTGACGTCATTCGTACGTTCATGCAAATGTTCGGAATAATCTTTAGTCAGTAGTAGATGATACGGAACGCTTTGAATACTTTACAAGAATGTTTCTGTTGATCTCGTTCGGTATGAAGCGGTAAATACGCTTACTCAGCACAGTTTAAAAAAGCCTTTAATGAATGAAAAACGTCAGCGAGATCATCATCATGGAGTACGTTGTAGTTGACTACTCTTTATATCTTCAAGGTCAGACTGTTGAGTTGATTGAAATGTTGAAGAGCTCGTTGAATATGATAGCTGCTGTTAGGTACGAATGATGCAGGTCAATCACATTGATTGAATCAAAGATCCATCAATTTTTGACTCATCAGGGACTCAGTTTGAATTGATGTACTTGATTCAATCAATGACGATGCAACGACATCGATAGATGAGGATCGACAAAGAACGAAAATTAGTGACAGTCAGAGATGAACGATTAGTGGATTTGGAAAGCCTAGGTGGTCTAGAAGCTTGGTTGTACGATCCATGCAGAAGGACATCAATGCATGCAATCGTTATCGCATACATGTCGCGTAGTTTCTGTTACAATTATATTAATATTCTCTGTCATAATCAACTCTATCAAAATTATAGCTTTTCCTGGGAATTTCATAAAAATAAATTCCGAGATTGTGACTTGTCAAGAAAAAGAAATGAAAAATATGGCAAAAACATGTTTACTTTATTTGTTCCAAGAAATCTAAAGAACCAATTTAACCGATGAAATATTCCCGCATTATTTAGTGTATTAATTTTTTTTAACTTTAATGCATAGTGCTTGAGGTTATAAAGCCGGGCAATTTAATTTTCATTAAAAAAAACTCTATAATTTATTAAAGTAATTAATATTCAAAACTTAAAAAAATCCAATTTAAAAAATGAAAAGATACCCTTTTGAAATTCAGCTCTTCAATTGTTGAACAATGTTTTACTATAATTTCGCTACCGTCTACCGCAGAAAATTAGTGGTATTAATTACGTTTGTGTTTTTATAGATAAGTTTTCGCACCCGAACCAGTTAAATCTGCGATTAATTCGTTTTATAACACTTTTGACTTTTGAAGTTTCCTACTGTCATATTCACAAATTTAATAGCCGGCATAATGAACATTGTTGATAACTCCAAAGCGAGATAAGTGCAAACATGCAACCACCGGGGGTCAAACTATAATGTATGATAATGCAATGACGCAATATGTTTGTTAGGCCGCTAGTATAAAGGCGACTCAATCTTATCTGAGATGAGTCCTCAGTTGAATTAGCGCAGTTGATCAGCGCAGCGAACGTTGCTTCTATTGACTTTGTGCATTAATTATTGCAATGAGAGTATATTTTAGCGGGAACAAACTAGACATGCTATCATTTAAAAATGAGTAGAGCTTATCTTTTTTTTTTAGTGGAAATATAGTTATGTGATAACGGAAATTTTCCGATGATAAAATAGGAAGATATTTTTGTATCGTTTGGTATCGAAGCGGCTAGGAGGCCAGTGGGGTGAAAACCAATGAATGGTTGACCTTGAACGCGGCCGAGCATACGGAATCGGTTGGTTCGGTGATTAAACGAGTGTTTTTCATTTGATTCAGATGGAAAGTAATAGTAGAAATAGTGATCGATTCTGCGTTGTGCATTTCTTAAAATTGCCTTCCAGAGATGTTGATGACTGCGTATGTGTGCCGTTAGCATGGGTCATGTTTCAGAGGTCGACGGATCCGAAATGCGTTGTTGCATATCCCAACAATGAAACTCTTATCAAAACAAGAGAGCGTGCGAAAAGAATGGAGACATACGATGATAAGTGGAGGTTATATCTGGCTGAAATTAAATATAGAACAAGTAAGTTTTATTTTATGAATTCGTTGGTCATGCGTTATATTGTCAAAGCATTTTTCGTTTTAGAACAACTTTGAAATTAAGAGGAAATGATGTATTTAATTTTTTTTCAGATACTTATGAAGATGGAGAGCTTTGGATAACTACAAGAAGGACTGATGGGCCTTCGGTACCGGAGAATTCGAGGATAAATGGTAAGAATCAGACCATACGCGGAAAGAAAATTTTGTGAAAAATTACTATGATCATATCGTAATCCCGGACAAGACTTTTCTGATTGTCACCTTTGTAATGTAAAATTTCAGAAATTACTGTTTAAACCACAATTTTTACGATATTTATATTGTAATTTACTTTACCGACATTAATACGTTGCTATGGTCAATCATATACTTTAATATTTCAACATCGTAATTTCTGAGAGTATGTATGAGACTTTGTGTTATTTTGAACAGTATATTTTGTTAAATAGAATTTACGATGTAACATTGTAAAAATGATTACATTTTGATTCGAATCTAGGAGTACGATTTTTTATAAGAAAAATTAACATGTTCTCATTAAAATTTTTCGTAGATTTTTTTTATTATCTATCATATTTAAATTTTTTTTACAAAATAGTGATTAAAATTCCTATTTATAGGTGCGCAACCAGCCCCTCCGGTGAACCACGCAGTGGTAACCGGAATGATTCGTCAAAATCCACGGAAGATAAACCTCAGTTGACAGTGAAGCTGGATGAAAGTCTTCGGAAGCAATTACTAAACATGATGAATAAGAGACCAGCTTCGGCGGAACCGAAGCAACACCTTGATATGAAACAGCAAAAACCGATGAAAATCGCAGGTGCAAAAGCCAAGTGCGGTCTTATTCCGAACGCAAATCCACAGCCTGGAAGCTCAAGAATAAAACAATCGACCCCCAGAAACGACCAATTAATGAAAAGTGCTCAGCCAAAAGAAACTTCTGCAGGAACCAAAGGTAAAGAGAGTCATGAGCAAAGTACTAAATCTATAAACCAAAAAATTTTCAAACGTAGTAAACAAGAGCCAAGTATGCCGATACTAAACGAATATGAACCAACTAAAGCCATTAATATTGAACGACAAGACCAGTCTCAACATGATAAGCATCCGAGTAGAACTAATAGCAACATCCAAAATCATCTCACTAGTAATATGACGCCTGCATCAACGACTGCGCCGAAACCGCCCGCTATAGTCGAGCAGAATCCTCAGCCGAATCAACATAATAACCAAAAACATCCGCAAGACAGTGGTAATTCATCTTCAAACTTCCAACCGCGAATAACAGATGTTCGATCTATGGCAACAACTTCCAACAATCAAGAACCACGTGCTGGTGACGGTTCAAATAATGGATCATCTTCTGCTCAGCATACACCAGACACAATTTCTGCTAGACTGCAAGATATAATAAGGAAAGCGCCGTTTTGTGTACCGTCGCAACCTCCAATCAAGAAGAAAATGCGCCTTGAGAATATTACGAGAAATGTAGCTGTGCAAAACCGTTCGACTTTAATGGACGAAACCAAATCATTATCGGAGCCTCCAGCTAGAGAACCACCAGTAACCAGAATTCAGAATCGGTTGCTCGTCGACTATCAAGAAATTCAGCATGTGCCCAGAATAAATATCGAGAGACCTCACAGCGTGACTGCTGTGGATCCAAGAGTTGTTCATCAAAGTATCAACAATGTCGCATCGGCTTCACAAAACTCTTCAAGCACACCTCAACAGCGTCTGAATTTTACCAGTCAATTGAATGGATAGCAAAATTTACCAGCTTTGCAACAACATATGCAGCAAGCCACTCGAGGACAAAATTTACCTCAAAGATCCAGCGGATCACCAAGTGTTGATCAGAGAATAAACGCCACACAGCATCAGCCCAACAGACCTAACTCTCCAACGATCAGGATGAGGATACCATCTTTGGATAGGTATCCAGAGGGCAAACAAAATCGGATAATTGGAGGTCCCGAGCTTTCTGATCAAGCACAGCTGAAATTAATTCAACAAGAATCACGACGTCCACCAGGTAATCCAAGACCTGCTGGCGCTTTGCCCATACCCACCGTAGAGCGACCAAATGCTTCTAGAAAAGGGATCCTGAGAAAAGCGCCATCGCCTGTTTTGTCAGAAGTTCCGAAATCAATCATCGAAACACTTTTAACTACTAGTAACGACTATCTATCGAATGAGCAGCGACTGAAAGTCCTCATGAATGACAGTTACAAGCAGCTGCGCATTGCAGGTTTAGAAAACGTAATTCGAAACATCTCAGCAGCACAATCACGTGATACGCTCAGCTCCAGGATGCCTACCGGTTCACCTGATCAACAACCGAGAATGGAACCATATGTCTATGAAGATATGGCTCAGAAATCACGCATGCAGAAGCAGCTGGTTGATCAACCCAATGCCATGAATCTGAACTCTCAAGATGACATTGTGAGGTCCACTGCTGCTGGTGAATCCTCGTCGAGAGGAGTAGACAGGGAGTGTCATACAGACAGATACATGAAAGAAAAACCTGTGTCGCCAGCTAACGGGACGAATTCAGATTCAGGATGTGATACTGATCAAGAAGCAGCTTTTGGCCATGAGATGTTAACAGATGAGACAGTGAATGAGGCTGCGCAAAATGGTTCGTCAAGACGTGCTTTGGAGCAACAAATGTTGGACCAATTCGCTACCATCATTACTCAAATGGGCTCGACTTTGAATCATACGGCGAATATGTTCAATCACCTACGGGATTCGATGATGGAAACTGCTAAGACATACCAAACGTTGTTGAGTAATATCGAAAAATTCAACGCGATGGACAGTTCAGCAAGCCACGCATCTTCCTCTCTTAACGTCAGGCAGGAAGTCCCACTGGTTGCTCAAGGGATACCAGCCGCACTATTTGAAAGAGGAAACCGAGACAACGGCAATCAACCGAGCAATAACGCCGTCAATGAACCACCAGAAATAAATCACAATAACAGATGGAGATTCGTTCTACCGCCGGAATATGATTCTGAGGACACAAAATGGACCCTGAAGTATCGGGAATATAGGCACGGGCTAGTAGAACTCTTGCCTCGAAGCGGTATTTACGTCAGCCACGCAGAGCTCAGGCACAGCAAAGAAGAATCGAATAATTGCCAATCATTAGCGCAACGACTGCTAGTAGAAGTCTTCAATTTAACCGCTCTGAGTGTCTGTTTATCGATGACTGAAAAAGCGCAGATTGGTTACAAGATGCGCCCCGACGCAAGGCCCGATTTAGATGACCACGGATGTTTAGTCCTGCTCAATTTTATTCTGGAGTGCGGGCTAGAACGTGGTTGGAATACTGACTTGCTGCCTATTTTCCAAGGCTTAGACAATAAAGTTAAAGAGCTGCGGTACAAGCTCGGTGTGATATCTAAGCGCTCAAGCGCATCAAAATCGGTTGATGCGTTCTTGAGATATCGTTGTCGAAAAAAATCGAAAAAAGTGTTTTTTTGTAATAACTCCAGAATTTTCCGTCTGATAAATTTTTTTGTTTTGAATTTTTTATGGAGCTCGAAAAATTACATCGATCGCCGCCAACCACGTGAAAATCGGTTAATTAATTCAAAAGTTATAGCAGTTTGAAAATTAAAAAAATCGTGTTTTATCAAATTTATATTAGATTTAGAAAAGCATAGAACAGCTGCTTTTTGAGCTCGGAGAGTTCAAAATAAGAAAGATCTTACATTTTTGAGCTCGAAGAGCTCAAAAACATCATGCATCAACGCTTGGTACTGAAAATTAGCGGGAAGTTGCAGGGATGGCTTAGGGTCAACCGTTTTCCAGATTTTTTTTTTAGAGATCTTTGCGTTCTGGACAATTCCAAAGCGAATGGCAAAAAAAAATTTTTTTGTGCGCCCTTTTACCATAAATCCCTACTAACATGTAGGGATATGCCCTTTTACCTTTAGGCACGCGATATATGACAGCTTTTAACAAATGTTAGATCTCTCAATAATTTTGGATCTCTAATTGATTTAATTTTTAACATTCGACTTAGGTACTAATCCTGTATATCCGATTATTTAAATGATAGAAACGCCTGGGATTGAGCTGCTCGCTTATACAGCTATCGCTTGTGTTTTTTTTAAGCTGTCTTTCACTTTTTTTTATGCCAAGTGAATAATGTTTATATTACGATTATATTGTTCAATTTCATTATTTTTTCCTTGCTTTAAGGTACACCTTAAAAATACATTTTGTATCCATTGTAAGTGTAAACATTATGCGGGTATATCATAAACTCTTTTGCTTGATTTATAATTTGATACATTTTAGTCTATAGTTATTTTGGGCTGGCGATCTGAGTTGTTGCCCCACATATTTTTATGGTGCCACTGGCGGTATTGCTGTGTACCGGGTTGTGCAGCTCCCTCAAAAATGGTTGAGCTGCATGAGCTATTCGGGGCATGCTTGCCGTCTGCTGGCACAGGCTTGCTCAGATCGATCTGGTTCTTTCTTCCAAAGACCAGTCCACTAAATACTCTGCATTTGTTTGCACCAATTTATTAATTTATTATTGTATTATCTGGACTATAAAAGAGACTAACACCCCCGAGTTTGTTTCGACATTTCTTCTCAGGGCAGTCAGTTAGGAAATGTCGACTTCATCTAGTTTAGGATGACATTGTAAAAGTGATTTATATAGTCCTACTTGCAAGAATAAACTATTTCATTTCATTTCTATGTGTGGGAGTTACACTCCAATCCAATAGGTTTTTGACGGGTTCAGAGTCGAGGCATACTTTTGAACCCTTTGACTAAAAGTCGACGTAAAAACTGTAAGTTATGGAAGACTGGACATATAAGTAAAATGTGAAGGAAAAAGCCACAAGGGGTTAGCGCTACCTTCCTTATATAGCTTAGCTATAGGTTTGAAAACTATAAAGGTTTATTAATTTTAATAAAATCGTGTAAAACGAACCGTCTCAAGTTGTCCGATATATTATCGAATAATACTTTTGAGAACAAATAGAAAAAAGTCTGTGAAGGGAATTGCTTAGTTGTTAGTTACTCTCTGCCTTCCAGAGAAACGGAAATAATTAAAGTTTATTAATATCGTATCATCAGCGTTTATTGCGCTTTTTTGTCTGATTTATTTCAAGTGCCATTATGGACTTATCAGTATTCAAATCTTTAATATGTACGATAAACTTTATACGTGATGTGTATCGGCTTCTTAGGATATCTATAATCTCGGTTATTTTGAGGACAAAATATATATTTTTGGAAAGCTGTGCTATTATTTAATGGGTTTAATGTCGAACCAACAAGTTTCTATTTATTGCTTCGCAGCACGGCATTCTTCAACGCGTTTTCCAGAAACTTCAAAACTCGAGTTTTCTCAGTTATAATGCGTTTAACTCTATGGAGCAGGATTGTTAGGATAGGAACATGAAGGATTTAATACTTTGACTTATACAGACCTGGCATTCCAACGAGAGCGCCACCTTCGTCAATAATCTGTTCTTAGAAGCTATACATTATGTGCGGTAGGTGTAATATTCAACGCCAATGTGCTTTAAACCTAAGATTGTAGGGTGATGATAGTAATGCTAATTGTTTGGAATTATGACAAACACGGGCAAATGCATTTCCCTCAATAATAAAAAAGAAAAAAAGGGTTACCAAGGAAAACCTTAGGTTTGCTAAGAACCTATATTTTACTGCTCCAATTGTGTCCAGTTTGTGTTTCCACCACACCAACTTCTTTCTATTTAAGATAATGTATATAATAAATAAAAAAAAAATTAAAAAAAAAATTGTATAACTATTATATAATATATGACCCCCATTTTCGATATATTTAATAGAGTAGACTAAACATGATCTGTAGATAATATTTCAAAAGACCACTCCTGATTACAGTCGACAGTTGGAAATTTATATCCAATGATTGATGTCATAACTAATATTAAAGTTTTCTGTGCTAAAATATGATATAGTTAAAGAAGAAATTAGGTTTAGATTTGTCCAATTTGTAATTTAAATGTTTCATTTTTCTTTATTAAAGCACTGCCTGGACTGAACTACCGATTGTGTCCCTGTATAGGTAATATTTTTTTGTCATAGACAATAGATCAGCTTTCTGTATTTTTAAGCTCCTAATGCTTTTCCGGTAATCGAACCAGTACGATGTCTCAATACTCGTATCTGTCTGTATAATAATAGCCTTTCCAAAACTTAATTATGAGCGTAGAAGTTTCATTGATTTTGAATTAAAAAAAAATAACTTTTAACATTTGGTAAAATACACTTTAACATTTAGGAATCATCATTTGCTTGTCAGGTTTTGGTTTGTCCTGGTGTTGAGGTGTTGTTTGGACTCCTCCATCCGGTTCAAAACTTAGCTTAGAACTATGCTACAGTAAATGATTTAGAGCAATGTAAGTCTACCGACTAAACTACATTTTCTCTTGTAGATACGGCATAGGTAACACTGTTTAAGCGGCATTTCTTACCCAAACCTCGACGATAAATATGTGTGTGGTGTTCTCCTACCTAAAGGCTGAATCCTAGACAAGGCTTCACGAGTGACTGGCCAGTTCGAAAGCCCCAGTAGCTAAAGTCAAGAAGTTGTATATCCTTTGCCGGAATAATTTCAGAAGCGCGTTCTAGTGTATCACATCATCGCAGTGATTTTAGCTGTCGCTACAAGAGTCGATCGGTCGAACCATCTACTTACCAATAATGATAAAATGTTAAATGAAACAGATGCAGAAATAAGTGTGTTAAAAACAATTATAGAAGCCTTTAAACTCGCAGTAGCAGTATCTCAATGTATCTGTATCACAAATCGCGTAAAAGCATAATTTGAAAGAGATAACAACAATAGTCCTCAATCAAGATGCGTGTCCTTGCGTTAAATAATTAGCATCGACCTAAAAATATATTACGATTAGAAATAAAGACAAATAATCAAATAAACATGCCAATAAACTATAATCCCAATAAGGATATCATTGTCAAATAACGGCACGTAATATTTATCACCGCACGTATTCCATATCTTAAATTATCTTAACTTTCTCTGTGATGCGGCAAAAATGAATCTTAAAAATAACGATTGTTTCAGAAAAAATATGATACGTGCAAAGTTCTTTCATATTAAATACACCAGAAAAAACAGAATGAGGATCAGGGGATTCGTGACTTGGGTGTAATTATTGATAGAAAATTAACGTTTATATCTCAAGTTATTAATGTAATTCTTAAACGGAATACAGATTGTTTTGGCTGTTAAAATATAAATAAATCAGTGATGCTACAACCTCTTTAGGTTTTGGCCTCAGATTTCTGAATCTGTTTAATGATCATTTTTCAATCTAATAGGCAAGTAGGTGATCAGCCTCCTGTGCCTGACACACTACGTCGTCTTTTTGGGTCTAAGACATGTCGGTTTCCTCACGATGTTTTCCTTCACTGTTCGAGCAGTCTTCTCGACTTCAGTGTTAAATGCGCACACATAGAAAGAAAGTCCATTGGTGCACAGCCGGGGATCGAACCTACGACCTCAGGGATGAGGGTCGCACGCTGAATCCACTAGGCCAACACTGCTCTAACTTTTTTGGCTGTTAGTATTTACTAAAACAATTTTGTATCACGATTCACGCTCTAGTGCGCAGTCATATTGAATACGTTAGCATTATATGGAACCTCTTGTATCCGATCCCAAAGCATTGAATGTATTCAAAGATCATTCACACGACACCTTACATTCATTTGTAAATGATTTTTCTCATAGGCACCCTCTCAAGTCGATGATGGTTCAGCGACTTTAATTTAAAATGATGGTCAGAGATCTCAAGCCGGTGGAGTTCAACCTAGGAGTTCAGACAACTCGCGAATACAACGAAATAAATGCTACTTATTCAGAGCGTGACATATTTGGTAGGTGCCTGATCAATTAAAAAATAACAACAATGTTATTAGCGAACAAGTATTTTTCAATGGGTTATGTTAGGTTTTACTATTAAAAAATTTTATTTGTGTAGATGTAGCTGAAATTTTTAGATATTATTTGTGAAATTTATGTTCACCATAATTGTCATGTATTTTAAATATATATTGTAACTTATACTGTAAAAAATTCATTATATATGTCGTGGTGTAATTTAATAAATAAATGAATATCATTAAGTGAATGAGCCGAAAATCGCATCTTATCGCATTAAACATAGATACGGCCAGTATTATCAAGAACGTAACGGAAAATCGAATAGCTATCATAATAATAATCGAAATGGTAAGGCAAAGCGCTCCGTATTTAGTAAACGAATGTACTGACGTGATCGTTCGATTGGACGTGTAGTTAAGTATACAAGTTGTATTGAAAGACGCAACGTTCGAGCTTTCAAAAACTATTCTGCATTACTTTATTGCCAAACATTCATTTGAATATCATTGAACGTTGCCATTTAATAAAAATAATTTTGAAGTTTCCCTTGAAATCATTTGATATCTTAGGAGATATTATTAAAATAACGATCAAATAGGTGACATAGTTGCTGCAAATTGCATATTTCACACATTTCGCTTTTCCAAATGTTCTCCAGTTTTATAATGCAAGTTCTAAAATATTAAATTAAAGAACAGAGGGTTGTAAGATTAACCACAGAATGCAATACACAACTAAATCAGAGAGTTATTATATATAGCCGCTTCGGACGGCTGCACATTTTGTTAAATATTTTGGAACTAATTATAGCCTATATATTTACAAAGGGACAATATTCTTAAATCTAACGGAAAGAGAATTTTCGACATCGGTTCAGTAGTTTTTGAGGATTTTCAGTATAAAACATATAAATTTTCCGCAATATCTATTCTATGGTATAGTCTTCGACCGACTAACCCGGATCGAGTATTGATATTAACGAGGAAATGTGACAAGGATTAAAAAAAACAACCAAATAAAGTTAGTTTTAACAAATCAATAATTTAATTAGAAATTAACAGTTTACACTAACGATATACTCTATTTCATAATGAAAAATAATTTATCTATGTGTACAGTAGATATAATTAGGCTGATTATAAACGAATATATTTGCGCATGGTAAATATACACATCTATTGTACTTAAACATGTCTAGGATATTTTTAATATTGAATAAGATCAACCCTTAACTAATCGAAAGAGACAGAGGAATTTCGAAAAATGTATCTTAAATATTGGGATTTAACTACATGCATGAGCGATTGATAAGTTTTGTAGTTAAACCCCACAGACTAAGGCGGTTTTCGGATCTTACTTCGGAGCTTTACATCCGTCTGTATTCAATTCTATACATTATAATAATTTGCTTAGTAATCGAATTAAATAAAGAGTTTTCTTTCGTGTTTAAATGTTTGTATACGATTCATAGTCATATGATATAACTACTTATGCGATATATAGTTTTTATAAGGAAATTCTCTTAAAAAATGTATTGGACTAACTATTATTAATCAGTCACATTTGACAGTGACAGATAATTTGACAAAGACAGATTGGAGTCGTTTGACAGTGACTTGTCGTCCATCTGTAACGTCAACAGTATTTATCAGAAACACTGTCAAATTTGGAAATATAACATTCATAGCTATAGCTATAAAGCAAGATACCGTTAAAAAACCGCCTCATCCGTAAACAACACCAAGCCGTAACGTTCTATATACTCTAAGGCCGGTACTCGTCACTTACACGTATATATATACTTTAAGTAATAACGTTTTTAAATGCTCAACTATCAAATAGACTATTGCATTGATAATTAATCTATTTGTGATCTACCAAAGAGATTTATACATTTTAAAAATTTACAGCTTGTATAATAATTATTTGACTTTTAATTAAAGTAATAGTGTACAGCTATTGACGATATGTGAGAGTCTGGTACCTATATAGGGCTATAGAAGTCCTGTATTAACCGGTCAGCATATTTTTATTTGTATAAGTTATTGGAAACTCGCTCTACATATATTATGAAGTTCATATGAAATGAATACATATTAAATAAAGCTATTAAAGAAAAAGAGAGTCCCTCTATTACTCCTCCCTTAAAGGCAGGCAACACACCCACTAAAGGCGTCAATTGGATGTAGTGGCCGTCTTTAATGGCTGTCCCGTAGGCTTATAAATATATATTCGTAATGAAAAAGTAACATTATATTTGTATTTTTGTTTTTATTTCCAACGCAAAGAAGATGTAACAACTAGAAATGCTTTACACTTTAACATTATACATAATTAAAAATATGTCCTTTTGTATAAAACCCTTTGTAGACCACAATAACAATTGAAATGTTGGAATATATGTTAGCGAAACTAGAAACGATAGTAAACTAAAATTAATATTATTCAGGCACAAATCACTTAACCTAAAACGAATTACTAATTACAGAAATGCTTATAATCAATTATTATAAATTTTCGATTTTTAAATCATAAATAAGATAATAGAATGGACAAGCACAAAGCACCTTGTGAAGTGTCTTACGTTATGAAGTTGTTGCTTTCAATATCGAATTTATGTTATTTTAAATTTCGAACAATTTATCATTCTTATTTTAAACTATTCGACTTTCAAACTGATCTATTGAATATAATTTTTGATTCACATCGGCCATTACGTTTTCCGCCCAGATTTTATAAAATCCTAGCTGTGCAAATAAGACTAGCTTATAATAAATTTAAAGGAATTTATCGCGTGAAATAATCAAATTCTTTTGGCACATTAAAGAAATTTTGTGCATTATAGATCTACAAAACTTGACAGGATACGTTACAATAAGCATATAACAAAGTTATAGTGAATCTTTTCTAGAATTTAGATTTATTTTTCTTTATGGAATATGCTTGCGACAACATAGCTATCCGACAGGCGTGGCCCACTAACGCTAAACAAATTTATATTGGAATGACGTGACCATATTTATACAAATTTTGGTTAGTGGGTCACACCTGCCGAAAAGTAATGTCGTATCAAGCCTCAGGGTTGCCTTAAATGCGTTTGTCGTGTCGGAGTCGGCCAGAAACTGGGTTATATCTATAGTTATAACATCTCTATACATTATATCAATTCTTCTATTTATTGTATCCACGTTCCAACTACTTTTACTGTACTGTTTACAAAATGACGCTAATGCTGATATGTGAGACTATTTGCACTGAAAAACTTGGTCCAAGAAAAAATAACATCTATATTAAGAAATGGAAGAAAAAAAATATACCTAGAAGCTAAATGACACAGCAAAGTTTTATCGATAAATTCTAAAACGGCAATTCGGTTTTTCATTGTTACAATCCGATATCATGATTGTAAAATGGTCATACCAGAAATAATAGAACATTCGAGAAATTATTAGCGTCATTCTGCCAACCGTTGTTGTAATCTGTTTAAGATTTGAGTAGTTTATTCGCTCGCTGGTTCGCGACTGCTATACGGGTCTCGTTACTCTCACCCTAAAAATAGATTAATTCATTATCTTAAACGATTAAAATACGAAGGAATATACTGTAGATAATAATAAAAATCTTGGGCCCCCTTTGTTGAAATTAATCAATTTTAGACAAAGCGTTGCAGCACGGTGATTATATCAAAAGGAGTCAAAGATTAATTAAATTATCATTAAGTGTAGGTCCCTCTAAAATCCATAGATTCTTAAATCTTAGGGATCGTTTAAGTATTACGTAACGAATTTTGGGTGGGAGGGTCATTTTGTAAAACGTTACGATGCGGGGCGGGGATTGAATAACATGTCAATATTATTTTAGACTTTCAAGTACTTTACATCACATAATGGCAACTTTTAGGTATAAAGAGTCACCTAAAAATGGCGCGTTACATGGGGGTGGGGGGTGTAATAATGTCCAAAAATTACGTGACGTAATACTTGAACGCTCCCTTAGTAAATAAAGAGTGAAAGCTATTATTGTTTTAGTATCAAAACTATTAAAGATTGTATAATATAGATTTCATAAAGCTTGTCAAAGAAAATTCGGTAAACGAATGTTCGTTCGAAAACTAAGCTATTTGGTGCTTAATTAAAGCGTGCTTTATAGTAGAAAAGTGAAATATGTTATGTTTTATTAATAATGTATAAAAAATATTGTTAATTGGAACTAAAGTGGTTTATTTTAATAATGTTTGGCAGTTTTTTAACTCGTGTAACGGTTCGCGGCAGGAATATCTAGCGGTGACTATACGCGGCGATGTCGATACGATACTTGGGCGTGTATGCGGGGCGCACGAACCATGCGTCAGCGCTGATTGGCTGTCCAGTAGTGTGTCCTGTTATAAGTTCTGCATCCGTCTGTTAGGCTGAATTTAGTGTCAGGCGAGTGCACGTCAGCGATGGTCGAGATATATGAACTTCTGGAAGCGTTTTTGAAGACGGTAGCTATCAGCGGAGGTGGTCAGCGGCTGGGCCGTACGGTCGCGCGTCGGCGCCGTAGTTAGGTGACGATGTGAGCGCCTTTGCTTTCAGTGAGCGTTGTAGTGTCGAACGGAGTCGTAGCGTGTACAGTATGGCATCGGAAGTGGATACAGGTCGGTAGGCGGTCAGTACGATACTAAACGAACCACGTGAGCGTAGCGTGACGAACTACGCGTGATCTATGAGCGCTGACGGTGAGCGTGAGACTAAATTCAGCCTTACAGTCACCTTCTTAATTCTGTTAAATTTGCTTAATTTAAGAATAATCTATTCGCAATTCACATGTCAGCCTTGACAATGACTTGATTCATAAATATTTGGTAATATTACGATTTATATGTAGAGACAACAATTCCGTGCGATAGTACCCATGCGCATGTATCCGCTCTTCATTTCGTTTACCGTTAGACATTCGTACTGCTACTTATACGTAGAAAAAATATTTTAATTTATATGTATATATACAGAAGATGTTAGTGTAAATAATTATTTATATTCCGTACAATAATATTAAATATCAAGACAATAGAACCACCTTAGTTCCATCTTCAAACGATTTTATGTAGTTAGTCCAAAACCAGTGTTAATTTCAATTTTCTAAGTTGTGCGTTATTATAAAAAATAATACTTACAGTATCGTTGTCCGTAAATGTGTTAGTGTATGTGTGTCTGTCTCGTGGTGAGAAAACTACTCGACTATATATAGCGAAGAAATATTTTACGAGGTATTTATGTGCCTAAATCGTATAGGAATAAAAAAATTATCAACTAGCTAATTAATTTATTATGAAGCATATAACAATTACTCTAGCGTTGATTACTTAAAGTATATTTGTTAAAACCCGAAATGTAGACTTTTTAAAGGAACAAATTTCAAGACAAGAGTATTTATGAAATCCGTGTACGCGTATACGCGTATGTATACGCTTTTACTACGTATACGAATCCTTCTTATAACGCCTGCATTAAGTACTTGTATTCCAAGATTTTCTTTGCTTTCAGCAATCTATTTTCATATAAGACTTTTGCACTTTATACATATATTGACGACGGTTTTGGATATCTAATCTTCTAACACCGTTATGGGCTGGTTTCGACCTGCCTTGTTGCTATTTGTTTCCGATTTTTTCCAAAAACACTTCAGGTTTCGTATATAAACAAAATCCTATCTAAATGTAATCTCGAATACAAAACTAAGAAAAGTTTTTTGTAATAAAAAGCCGTTTCATACAAAGCATTTTCTAAGAAATATTCCATAGAAGCAGGTGTGTTGAGATATGTAGTACGTTTGTGGGTATTACGGGTGGATATTTTGCATAGAACATAAATGCTCCTATGAAATATATTAACCTAACTCCAACTTATCTTCATATTATCACAATAGCCAATCCTTACGATATTCTTAAAGTTGACTACAAAATCCTATATTATTAGAGAAAAGTTTTTTTAACACTGGTCAGAGTAACATTTTCATATAGATTTATAAAAAAAATAGGTATCAACAAATAATCGGAGCGTTTAACAGGTAAATTATTTAATATAGAAAGGGGGTTTAGCAATTATATTGCATTAGATTTTTATGCATTTAACAATAATTCCTTCAAGCAAAAGTCTTGATCCTTCCCTTTAATAAATAACATTATTCTATACAACTTCAAATGTCTACATATTATTACAGATAAAGATTACTTGGATAATGTCACTAAGCAGAATACTGGTTCTTTAAATCGGTTGCAAACACTTAAACTTAAAAATATAACCTTCAAATTGACATAATTAAAAAATTATTGTAAAAAATTCCAATTAAAAAAAATAAAGTCCTTTTTCGTGTTGTTAAGAGTTTGCAATCGACTGTACCACGAGACGTGTGTGTGTTTGTGTGTCGCCGCCGCCGTTTACTTGAGGAGCTCGTGTGCGCGCTGGTTGGCGACCTTTATTCTTGTTTCATTCGAATCACCCTATAGAGAAGTGTTTCTTGTCTTTGTAACAGGTACATATATGTAATGAAGTTTGTGATATCTAATCTAACGTTAATGCCAGTTTGACGTTTGACAGTGACAGAACGACGAGTGCGTTAAGTGTCAAATATCTCAGACTTTCATTTGTAAGTGTCAGAACGTCAAATTGGCCCTTATAGACGTTTGACAGTCTTATGTTAGCTGTGTGTTTGTCTCTGTCTAGTGAAACAAACGTATGGTGGTGTATTGTCTATGAAATGTGTATCTTTTATGATTTATGGATATCCAATTATCAAATCATGCCAAATGAAATTATACTAAAAATGCATGCGTAATTTTTATATAAAAAAATAACGCAAGATTTGACAAAATTGAGCATAAAAATTGCGAATTTTGAACTAAATCCCCTAAACTACATGGCAAAGTGAATATGTTAATGCATCTAATAGCTACAAAGTTATATGAACATGTGCATGAATTTTTCTTTATTATATTGATGTAGATCCCCCACTGGTTGGTTATATTCATTTCACAAATTACTAAACTTTGTATACCACTTTTGCCACTAGATGGCGTTCAAACCAATACTATAAATGCGAAAAATTTGGGGAATACTTGTTTAAAGTTACCTCAAATATATAATTTAAATTGGCACAATTTAGTTTAAAAAAACAAGTTATTAGGTTATATTAATGAAATCTCGTGAGATGTTGAGATTATATTTATTACTTTTGAACCTTTGTACTTTTTGAAGGAAATGCGCGAAATTACTAAAAAAGAACAGTAGTTTGTTTGTTGGATGAAATATTGTTGACAAAGGATTAAGATTTCGAAGGTCATTGGACATTGCTTCGATAGTAAGTTGAAATTGTTAAACTATTAATTTAAATTAAGTACTTTTTAAACTTCAAATATTTACAACATAGAATAAACAAAGTTTCGTAACTAAAATGAATATAGAACCAGGCATTATTCATCAAGCGATGGTGCGGTCATCTCTCACGATTATGTCTGACACTTGTGCAAAGTAAAAAAGCTCACATCGATCAATCTATATCTTGTGCGACAAGAAAATATTTGTGGTATTTTCATCAAAATCGCTAGTAAAAAGCTGATCACCATTGTTGATTTGATTTTCGAATCGAATATAAATTTAAACTACCTTAGACAGCCATGTTTTTTTCAGCAAGTTGTTGTCATAGACTTTTAACAGTTTTAAATATCGAACATAACAAATGTTGCAAATGTTACATTTAAATTTAGAACGTACAGTTGCATTTATAATTAAAGTTACCAATATCAATATATTTTTTGAAATTCGAACGACTTTAAATCTTTTTATTTTTGAAACAATAGACAACCGAATTATGAATATATGCGTTACCTTGCGGTTGATACGGTCGATCTGCCTGTTCTGGTTCTCAAGTTCAGAGCCCATGTCAATAGCCATGTTACGCAAGTTACCGATCATAGTATTCACTTGCCCCATGTTCTCTTCCATCTCATCTTCGCGAGCGTCGTTTGTTATCCTGGAAGTTAATTCATTTATTATGATTTGAAAATCAATATCATATAATTACATGCTCGTAATCCCCCCTATAACACGGTAAATGGTTCCGCGTTATAGTAAACGCGTTTCCCCGCTTAAGGCGCTTTTATGACCCCATATAACGAGTTATGTGCACATGATTCACATTTAGCACGAATATCGAAATATAGAAGAAAAAACTATGGTATGTTCGAAATATGTGCGTACAAATCATTATAAATTTCACAGTACAGGTATAAAAAATCCCTCGTTATATGCGGGAATACTCGTGTTATACAAGGAACTGAAATTGCATAACAGAATATATATATTTATAAATATTGTGTTATAAGGGGGATTACGGTATATTGCTAGATTTGGATAATAAATAGTGCGGCATTGCCTCTATAAGTGGCGTACATATTTAAGAAATGAAAATGAATTAACCTAGTATCTTTATATATATATTAGCAGACCGGCCAAGCGTTGCTGTGGCTAAGGTTTTTGTTATATTACATAGTAGTAAACTATTCAAGGGAAACGGTAGGAGAACTTATGTGAAAGGTAGATAGCTTTTATGAAACGTTGGTAGTTTTAACACAGCGCCATCTGTTAGAATTGTATTAAATAATAAACAAATATTTTGCAATAAAATAATATTGCGAGTATATATTGAGATGTAAGCTATCCTATCTTTTAAGTTGGATCAAACTAAACACGGTGTGCAAATTTGATTGATATTGGTACGGTAGTTTAGGAGTCCATAGCGGACAAACAACGTGACACGTAATTTATATATATTAAGATAAATGTACTGTACGTATGTATGTATTTTTTTGTATGCGTTTGGATGGCGCCCTGGATGGTTAAGATTTACAAAAACCATCGAAATTAAAAAAATATTTGCCTTTCATTTCATACTTTGTTTAATATCCTAATCGGTTGAAATATCATGCAGGACAGCGTCCGTCGGGTCCCTAGTATATATATATATTAATTTATTCATTTATTTATACCCTTTTATCAGAAATACAAAATATATACATTATAACTATTGATTTTCTTAATCTACGATAACTGATTCTGTGTGCCTACGGGCAAACTGCAAAGGCCTGCCCCATTGTTCTCCATTTTTCTTTATAGTATATCAAACTCGTCCAGGTCTTAGTCTTTCCAGCCATTTACATGATTTGGATGAAATTGGTATGGTATATTTATATATATATATACATATACGTATTTAAATTTAAGCCTTATTTATAACTGCGCTAACTTCAATTCGAATTGAATGAATGATTCCTTCTCCTCACAGACGAATCCCGTATTATTAGGTAGCTAATATAATAAAACATATTATACCTGCCAATGTATCCAGCTTGCGGTCCAATTCCATTGCGCTCGTCCATCACCCGTTGCGGCTGGTTGTTGACTACCTTACCGTCATCGTTGCCCTTCCATGTACCGTCATCTTCCTTGAACGATGCTCCCCTGAAACCGCAACACCAATGCATGTATGTTTTGTGACATTTGGGTTTTTAGTTGAGGTTTTATCTAGCAACCCCCGCATGGAATATATATAAAAGTATAATTAGATACAGATAGATACATTAAGATGAATACTATAACATGTATAATGTATATACATAAACCTTCTTAAATACTTCTTTACCCTAACTTTTAAAGACACACATCTCTTTTACACCAAAGTTAGCGAAATTAGTCCTTAAGCACAATATATTTATACGATATTTAGTTAGAAATAAAAACGCGTTTTCAAATAAACGTACTTGTTACAAGGCAACACGCAGATACCACAGCACTTCTCCATTCCAGACAGATTCTTCTCGGCCTCACGCATGTCTGCGTTTATCTGGTCCATCCCCTCCTCAATTCTATCCAATTGCTCTGTTTACACAAATGATTACTAAGTATCGTCCCTTCAAAAGCTTCAGGTATAAAAGCATGTAACATTTTTCGCGACACTTCGTGTTTTCGTAAATTCTCAACGCTCTCGACAAATACCAGAAAAAGTGTGAGACATTCTTCAAATTCCTTTTATAGTACAATCTGTTTTTGAATAATTCTTTACGGTGTCACAGTCATTCTGGTTTAACAAAATCTAATTTTACTTTTACCTTGATAAAATGATGTATGTGCGGAATCTAAGTGATATCAAATACTGATAACTAACATTTAGATCAAGTAGTAAGTACTACTCATGCAGTCAACAGCTTAAAATCGTGCATAGCTAGATGCGTGAGAGAAAAACAAAAAAAATGATTTTTCAATTAAATCTCCACACCTTCGGAAGTTCATTTATATCTATTTTAATATATGGTGATGACATTTTACCTCTAGTTATCCATATATTTTATTGTTAGCATATTTCCAATCGTAAAATTCAATGAACTTTCATAAACTGGTATTTTAGACAAAGCCTTACTAATGAGGAAGTAGTTCTACTGGATGCTTACCGCCCTGTTCATCCAGCATGACCAGGGTTTTCATGCCCACCTCGTGACTCTACAACACAACAATGACGTCACTATAGCTCGCCAATGAGAGGGCAGGCTGCGACACCTCGCCCCGCATCTCGGTATAGTAAACTTAAAATGATAACAAAAAAAACAAAATACATGAATATGATCACGGTGAGTCGCAGTTCGGCGGGCGGCCGCTCCTCTGTGAAATGATCTGAGCAAGTCAGCGTTAAAGCCATTATTGGATGAGTGATAGCAAGTGGTTCGTGGGCGGGGCCGCCCGCCGCAGACACTGATCGCATCGAGCTAACAGTAACAGACCTACTGCACTAACATTAATATAATACTGCTAGCCATGTAGATGAAGGCGGATACCATAAATACTCTACACGTCAACACACAATCGGTCAACGCGCAAACATATACCGCATAAAGAGAAGAGAGATTCGAAAAGATAAATAAATATACCTATAAAAAGCGTTCCGATCGACAATAACGGAAACTAAACAGATTGCGCAGCTCATTCAAATTAAATCTTCAGCAAAGGATAGATAGTAATAGTTTTGGCGACAATTAGCAACGAACGGCCATCGGGCTTCTCTATTTACACTATGTTGTCATAATCATCCCCATCGAAACATAGAAACATACGCAACATCGATCTGAGATAAGTCGTTAAGAGAAACGTCAAAGAAAAACAAAGAGATTAATTTATTATACTGCACATTCAACACAGACGTTCTCACGACTCGACTACCCACGTTCAAGTTAACTCTTACCGCCCTGGTGACTCAACATATGAAGCGCTTGCCCCCGGCGTCCTCGCTCTATACATAAAATACAAATCAAAATAATATCGCAGGAGAGAGTATCGGGGGTGTTGGGTGGGTCGGGTGCTGAGTGCGCGGTGCCAGAGAGGCCGCACGGGTGCTGCGTGCGCGGTTCAGCGGCGGTCAGCGGCGCGTACGCCCTACGCGGCGTGCGGCGTGCGGCGTGCAGCGAGCGCTGAGCGACGCGCGGCCGGCGGACTTCTTCCTCTCTCCGTCGTTCTTCTTTTGCCCCTCCGCCGACCGCGACCGCTCGGCGCTAACACACACTACTCGAACAACATGCATGCAGTGAAGCTTGCAGGTAAAACCAGATTAAAGTCGTATTTGTGCTCAGTTTTCCATGATTTATGAATAATTTTGTGTGATGTTAAGAGTCGTGCGTTGAGGAGAAGCGTTTCGAATTTACTTCAGACGATTTTTTCGGTTATGTGATTTAAGTAAGTCGAGTTTATTATTTGATATGCGGAATGTAAAAGTATCGTACGATCGGATAACAATTAGCTTGTATGTTTTTATTCGAATAGGCCGGCGTCGACGTTGGAAATAGCACTCGCTGTCGAGTTGTGCAAAGTTGTGTAACTACATAACGAAAAAAATATGCAGAGATGGAGGCATTCCTGTTTAGAGCGGTTTAGATGTAAAGTTAATGTAACAGTTTCTCGGAAGCCAGCATCTTTGCACGAAAAATACAAAATGTAATCTTTAAATAGCGGTGAATCTCCCCTTGATTATTACCAAACCCATTTCGGCTGAGCGATCCAACATGGTTAGCGAAAGGTAAAATAGACAAAACTGTAAGTAACTTAGTGTTGCAATTTGCATTTCACTCACCTCCCTGGTCATCTAGAGCGACCAGAGTTCGTATGCCGGCCTCCTTGCTCTAAACCAGCCGCAGAAACAAAAAAGTCAGAGAGCATGTTAGTTGTGAGGGGTATAGTGGAGTGAATGGACAGTGGACGGACGAGGTGGCTCGACGCTGCGGCACTCGAGCATCAGTGTTCAGTACTTGGTATTTAGTGTTGGAAGGGCATTTCCGACTGCCTCAACGTAACAGTCTGAAGATGCCCTAAGTCTGAACAGTGTTGAGTGATGCGAGTTGGCACTGTGTCTTCGGAACATTAGTACAGACAAGTTAGTGATACATATTAACACAATACATCTAATGTTACAAAAACAAATCAAATTATATAATATACGTGAACGATAAAATAGGGATCAAACAAAAATATCTATTAACGATAAAGTATTCGACTGTTCTGTATTTGTTGTGAGAGTTTGCAAGGTGTAGCTCGATATATCTGTTGGAGTCGTGGCACGTGTACTGCCCACACATGTGAATGTCGAGAAGGCATGAAATCATACATAAAAGATACAGTCAACAACAGACAGCAGCCACTACACAGAGACCTAGGACAGAAACTAAAAGAAGAAAGAAACAATAGACATGTTGGATTATTTGTTAAATTTGAGATTTGAGAAAATAATCGGCAGAAGTTGCCAGTGATAATCCAACTCAGGAATAAAGTGCATTCGGAAGGTGTAATGCCAGAACGGCAGACAGTGGAAGATGGCTTCAGAAAGATTTTATTCGGAAAGCAAGCCCAAGCATTTAAGACTATGTTGAAAGAAAGCGCAATTTCGAACCAAATCTTGGCTAGAGGGTTGATAGACGCTAAAGGGAACTTGGATATTTCTATGATGGGCTGTCATGCTATGGAGAGAACTAAACCGGTCAATAGGATTTGACAGTTAAATTATTCTTAGTGTATATGTAAATTTGGATTCTAATTACAAAAAATTAACTGTCAATTCCAAAATAGAAAGAGGATATGCCAATCCACACGTAGTTTTGGTTAAACACTACGAACAACACAAAGGGCTAAGAGATTCTACCATTTGGACACATTTAGGCACGGATCATGCAACACCCATTAACGATAAAATAAATATTTATAATAAAATAAAATATGCATAAGAACGAAAAATAACTGTATATAAATCAAATAAACAGCTAGAGAATATACATACACATCGAAATAACACTAGCGACATCGAAACACAAAGGCCAAGGATAGCAGAGGCTGCGCCCTAGGGTTCGGGGGGCTTTGGGGCAAACCGAATGGGGATACGGGCTACCCAAGACACTTCCGCAATACCCCTCACTCCCTCGCATCGAGAACACCTCTCTCACAGATGGTCAAATAATCACATAACCAATGGAATAAATCAACAAAACTTGGGAACTATCGGGGAAACAAAATTTACGGAAAATGAAACACGTCTGAAGTAACAAATCCAAATCTAGCAATTTAATCGATTCTTCTTATTATAGACATTATCTGAAATTTCGAACTGCATATTAAAGAAATTGTAGGGTCATTACGTAAGGTATTCTCGACTGCCTTTACGAGAATTGATAATTATAATCTATCGGCAGATTATTTATCCAATATTTATTATCAAGTTAATCTTAAAGTTAACACATATAATGTGGAGAGAGACGTACCTCCTCGCATAGTTGCATCATACGCCGAGTTGATTCCAGTGACTGAAATTCAGAGAAAATCGATTACTATGGAATATTAAATGATATATTTATATATTATACAAGCCTATATACTTTTACGTATGATATTGTTATGAAAACTTTTGATACTCGAAATTTTTAACCACCTAAGTGATTTCAGTCGCTTGATTTGTTCAGCACCTTGAGTTCATCAATTTTTTGTATTGGAAACGGAAATATATTTCGTGCTTCACTTGGGAATTTTGTGACTACTTTTTCAGACACGATTTTCTCCCTTCTGACCACACTCACCACCCTAATTTTCTCCTTCCTTGTATTGTACGTGTCCATACAAATCGTTAAAATATTTGACCAAAAGACTCAACACACAAAGAGTTTTTAGTTTACCTTTCTTTACTTATAAGTATGGCTTAAACTGGATATATTGTAATATGTAATATGGCTGTTAATATTCATACCTCATCAGTAACTTCTCCGGCTCGTAATTGGAGTTGTTCCAACTCGCTGCGCGGCGCGCCATTTTCGGCTGGTGGTGTGGCTGCAGGCATCCTGAAACAAACAGCATGTGATATTAGTAAAACAGAGAAATATTTGTTATAAGTAGATTAGTTCTAAAATAAATAATAGTTTAAAAAAACACGCTTTTAAAGCACATCAAACTAAAAAGTGAAAAATAATTCTTAATTTAGGCTGAAAATGGTAATGAACAAAAAATTCTGGTATTATTGTGAAAAAGCGTGGGTTGCTCGATAGACGAAAAATATGGCACAGAGCGCCATTGAATGAAATGAAAAATTGAATGATTGGATATACGTAATAAATGACTTACGCCATCAATTACTCAGGTAATGAGATTACACATTGCGTAAGCTTAGATTTGCTATGGTTCTGGGCTCGACTTCGATGAATTTATATTTCCATTATTTTACCCGATCTTCCTAAATTCCTATTTGAATAAATTTATTGTTTTATCCGCAGAAAAGATAATTAAGCTGAAACTTTCTCTAAGTTTGTCTATATCGATGCGATATTACTTTATGTCATTTCAAACCCTTTTTTAATACATTTCAATCATTTATATATACCAATAATATTCAATCTGTTACAATACAGCCTTGTCTACTATGTTGCTGACATTCTAAAGTCCCATCGAGAGACTAAGAAAAATACAAAGTTGTCCAGTATCATCCGTCACGGACATTGCCGCTCAATCGTAATATTTTAAATGTTATAAACACCAATGCCGCAGTAATTAGGATGATGAAAAAAGGTAATACATCTTTCTGTTAGGACTGACCCAATCATTGGGTTTAAAAAAATGTGTTAAGGAAACAAATGAACTTTATAGGATTCACAAAATATTTGAAAAATAACATTTAAAATGCAGTGTTGGCCTAGCGGTTTCTACGTACGACCCTGGGGTCGTAGGTTCGATCCCCGGATGTATACCAATGGACCTTCTGTCTATGTCGGCATTTAACTCGCTTGTACAGTGAAAGAAATCATCGTGAGGAAACCGGCATACCCAGGGCTTAGACCCAAAAAGTTTCGACTTGCCTATTAGAAAAGTTCACAAAACAGATACAGAAATGTGAGGATATCTAAAAGTTTGTAGCGCCAAAGTATTTTTTGGAGTATTCAAATACAATTTTTGAATAATGAACCCCTAATACCTAATACTCACGGGAGATGCCGTGCCTACGGTGTAATCGACACGCCAAGGTAACATAATTTATCAGTCTGGTCAAAATGGCTTTTTATTTCATAAATTACTAGCTGGCCTGGCGAACATCGTACCGCCTAACAGTCGATTCTTTATTTTTTTTTTAAATACTTATTCTGCTATTCGGGACACTGGTCTAGCTAGTAAGATAAAAAAATAAAGTTGATAAGACAACAAATACATTATGTCAAAAAATTAAAATTTACCTTCCCGGAACCCCTCCACTAACATTTGAACTTTATGATATGGTATTAAAGTTCAAATTGACTTTTAAGTATTACGAATATTTTGTATGGGAATATAGAAAAGTGTGTTTTTAGACTTTTTCACTCAATTTTTTTTAATTTTTCTCTCCGTAAGAACCATCCTCGTACTTCAAGGAATAGTATAAAAAAGAATCAGACAAATCGGTCAAGCCGTTTTCATGTTATGTCGTGACAACGGAAAATGGGTTTCATTTTTATATATATAGAAGATAACCTTAACTACTTTAATTGTGACTGGTTATCACAATCGATTAACTTACTATTTAGATCATATGCAGTACTAAAGCCTATGCAAGAGGACTTTTCGGAAAACCAATACAATCATTATTAATTATAAATAGAATAACTGAAGGTAATTTAAAATAAAAATACTATTACATATATTTTGAAAAAAGTTTAAATTAACATGTGAAAGAAACACTAAACTTTTTTACCGAACCATAATAATTACAGTCAAAACCGGTTATAACGACATTGAAGGGACCGTATAGTTGCCGACGTTATATCCGATAGTCGTTATAAGCAATGTCATATACACAAGTACAGTACATATGTATGTACATAGTTATCGATCTAGAATAGGTAGGTATGGGTTGTAATATGGTATGTTAATATTATTATATGTAAACGAGTCAAAAAAGAAACAAAAATATTTATTACGAAATAATTAGGTACAAAAGTAATCAGTCAGTCTGTTTTTTTTAGCCCAGTCTCAAATATTTTTTGCATTTTACGTTTCATACTCTTCAAGGTATGAGTATCACCAGTATCAAACTGTTCGTTAAAGGCAACAAATTTTTGCAAAATCGTTACAGCGTTAAGAGCCTCGGAAATCGTTGTTGGCTGAAACTGTTCGTTGGGAGAAAGTGCGTAGGTAATAATATGCCTAAATATTCATTCAATGCTTATAAATAAAATTTAAAATCGTTTGTATTGTTTTGTTTTACTGAGACAAGAAGCGGTTGGTCGTTATATCCGATGAATATCGATAAACTTTCGTCGTTGTAAGCGATATGTCGCTGTATCCGATGTTGTTATAAGCGGTTTCTTTACTGAACAGTTTACTAGGGATTCGGACGGGACCATACAATCTGGTTGTAATAACCGATAGGTCGTTGTAAACGATGTCGTTATAAACGGTTTTGACTGTAGTAACAACCAAACGCGTTTTTCGAAGGAAACAAGCAAATCGACTTCATTTTTAAAATCACCTAAAAACGCACACTTATACACCACACCTTAAAAAGCAAACTATTTGTTTTTTTTATATTTAAAAACTGTAAATATTATCTTCATTTAAAAAAAATATGTGGGTTATCAATAAAATGTTAACAAATAGTTTTTTGAGATTTATTTACACGCGAGATATTAAGTTTCTTTGTGTAGATATGTGTCTTGTTTCAGAGGCTCGCTTTGAGTCAGCTGCAAAACACGAAAGGAAGTACGAAAATAAATATAAATAAAGCTTAGGTTTCTTAAAGACAGACCGGAAAATAAAAATAAAATAGGCATAGGTATAGGCCATTATGGAATAAACGCACTGAAAGTTTTATCCTGGCCTCTTAATTTCAAAAACAAAGGTTTCGTCTTAGAAGCTGTTCTCACTTGGCTTTGGCCCGTGTACTACAGTACAAGGCTCATTAATCGATCCTTAGATAAAGTAAACGGCTACCAAACAATAATAATAAGGACCAAACCATATTTACTATAAAACTTTGACCTATAAATGCATTGTGATTTTATTTCTACGCCAACAAAGTTGTTGGTTATGAAAAAAATACAAAACGCCCGCAAACAATATGAAAAGCCTGAAATAACGTTGCTTGTTCTATAGCAGACAGTTTCATTATAACTCAAGACTTAATAAAACGTCAACATTGAACTTGATAGTGAGATACTGCGTCATAACCTGAATGACAATTCGAGTATATTTCCACCCCTTTCATAAATTTGCGAAATTATTATTATATAGCCTTCGTGACTTAGTTAACACTCGTGGCAAATAACTCAAAGGTCAGCGCGATCAATTGTTTCGGCTAGAGACACATTTTCCAATGGTTCCCAGACTTAAAATTACAACGAAACAGACGCAGAAATGTATAATATTCAAAATTCAAAATCATTTATTCATATAGGCAACACAATGTACACTTATGAACGTCAATAAATATATATAAAATGCTTCTAATTTTACATTTACTGCCAGTTCTCAAATCAAGGGCGTAGAACGGAAGAGAAGAACTGGCAATAAACTTTCCGCCACTCTTTTTATGTCTTATATGTCGCATATGGTCTGTGAACGAATTACTGTTGTATATGTATTAAATTATTCATTTTATTAACTACATGTCTCTTGGGCTGACTCGAGCAAGCGTTTGGTTCAGTTAATTCGCTGCGTTTATCCCTAGTTTGGGCTACCCTTTAGCATGTATAAAATGAAATATTAAGAGGCTACTATAAACGTAAGATTCAGAGTCTTAGGCTGATATTAAAAAAACAAGACTTGTTTTTCTAGGAGGTTACGGACTTCACGCACGCACACGGAAGAGCGGAACCTATTTAATAGTTAATAAAACCGTTTAAATAATAAAACCCCATTTAACGAACGAATTACACCTGTGATATCTGTGATAATACAATTTAAATCATTTGTTTTTCGTTAAAGTATCCTTTTTTTTTTTAATTTAATCATAAAACCAACCAATTCTTACTGTCACTATTAAACAGAACAGCGTAAAAATCATTAAGAATTTATTGCCAGTTCTTCTCGTCCGTTCTACGCCTTAATACTTGAGAACTGGGTAAATGTAAACTTAAAAGTGGGCCCTATATAAGTCGTGTTAACACAAACAAGGAAACAATATAATATCCCATTGGACTTGAGTTCGTGACTTGAAAAGTAAAACCATAGAATAGCAAATCAAAAGGGAAAGTTAAGATTTACGAAAACAAGCCGTCGAGTGTTTGCTCCTAAAATTTTCAGCATGCAATGGCGTGCTCTCGACCCGACCTTTGAATTTTAATGACGGAAAGAACAACTTACAGTTAATTTAGTTGGCTTTGACTTATAAACTTAACTGTAAAATAAAATTTGTAAGAAAATATTAAAGTAATATTTTTTTAAGTATGTTCATGATTTTTTCTAGTTATGTATGTATATTTTTAATAAGTGTTAGTCTAGGGTTAGCTAGTATAAGCCTGCATGTCCAGGAAAATTTTACTTCCGCTGTTAGAAGACGGTACTTTTATTTTAACAAATTTCTATACTAAATACTTGCGTCTATCAAATCAAATACGTTTTTGACATACGAGACTCACACCAAGGGTTAAATTTACTATATATGAGGGTACATCTTACTTTTAAATCGTAAAAGCTTACTTAGAGAGGTGAACATTAAACATAGTTGTTTCACACAACACCAGAAAAGAAATTAGGATATGAAATGAATATAGATAATTGCAACTATAGTATCATAAATCGTATTTAGTTCTAACTATTTATTTAGGAAACAAAATAGATACATATCTATAAAATAAAACATAAAATTAACATATTGGATATATCCACAAAAAGTTTCACTGATAAAAATAAGATACAAAGCAAATCATGACAGCAGAACGTTAGCTAAGTAGACAATACAACACAAACTAATTAAATCAGGACAACGATATATAATAAAGAGGAAAGATACAAAGGCTTAGGACAATAATAGTTGTTTTAACTTATTCTTAAATGAGGCAGTAGAGGAGTGCGAAAATATTAGTGGTACTCGATATTAGTGGCAGAATCCAAAGTAGAACACATTCTGTGAAGAGGCTCTCGGAACCCAATGTTGGTTCTGGGAGTCGGAAGGTTATCTTTCGGTGCAAGCGTAAAGACTATAGGTATGAGGAATATTTTACATTTAAAATATGTACCAATAATAACGTCATAGAACCCTCATCATAATAAAACCTTGACCTTGACAAGGGAGAAATATCCTTTCATTTCGGGCTAAATTTACTGCATTTTATAATATACGGAAACTGAATTCATGAAAACATACTTGTGAAATAGTCTCAGCTAGAGATGGCACACGACTTGTGTAAAATCAATAGACGCGCGCATCGCCCCCAGGCAAACCTCAACCTCCAACCACTTCAATAGCACAACCTTTCATGCACTTATTTATAAATTTATCTTTCCTGCTTTCAAATTAAACTCTTATTCGTTTTTTAAACCTCTAATTTGCTTTTACGAATTGAGGCTACAGATTTACGTGTAAATTTGTTGTTTATTGAAAATACATTTGAATTTGTCGAATTCCGGATCGCAAATTTTAATTAAATTTGTATTTTGTATTTTTGGAGGTAAAGTAAGACATAGCGGGTTCGGGGTCTTTTGAGAAACGGGTATGGTCAAATACGTATGTAGCAAGCATTTCCGTGTTCGGTAATATGCTTGGGTAGAATTCGAGGTCAAACTTCGATCTTGATGGCCTTATTCTAGCTAGACTAATATTTTTAAGTCCAAAGTTGATGTATTAAATTATTTTATTTAACCGGCATATATCTTATAAATGATATTTTATGTATGTGGAATCTCAGTATAAAATTTAAAACGAATTCAGTTCTAAGCTCGCATACTATTTTCGCGCTGCCACTGAGTTACTGAATGTTTATTTGCGAAAACGCGAGAACCATGAATATTTCGTTACACAATAAATTTTATCAGTGTAAGTTTTAAAGCAGATAAGCTACAGTCGACTCTCGATAATTTGACACTCGTTAATTTGAATCTCTCGATAATTTGAATATTTTTTCCGGTCCCTTGAAAAATACTCGATAAATTGAATAAAATCAATGATAATTGGTCCCTTCGGTAATTTGAAGTTGAAAAAGTATTATCTTGCTCGCCAACATGCGATAATTTGAAATCCGGTCTTCCCTACTCTCTATAATTTGAAGCGTTTATCATGCACATACCTGTCGTTTATTTACATACATGCACAGACTTGTCAATTGTTTACATAAATGAGTCACTCACTCAAAAAAACATACAGACTTCTTTTCAAAATAAAAATTTGTGAATAATTGTTAATACATAATAAGAATATAGAAATAATAAGTAACAAATTTTGATCTTATTCTTATTTCCTTCCCCCTCGTGGTTATTCAAACACTTGTTATTTTGAACTCTTGATAATTTGAAATTTATCTCTGGTCCCTTGAGTTTCAAATTATCGAGAGTCGACTGTATTGTCATATGTATTTTCTTTGCGCAGTGTTGACCTAGTGGCTTCAGCATGCGACTCTCATCCCTGAGGTCGTAGGTTCGATCCTCGGCTGTGCACCAATGATCAATCATGATCATATCGATTACATTATTATTACTATCGCCTCAATTTACTAATTATCTTTTAAATTAGAATATATTTGTTGCAGATAGCATGCAGGTTCGTATGTTCTATTGGCAAAGAGTTTTTTATGTGTGAATTGATTAAATGTATAAAATAATTTATAACATAAATAAAGGAAATGGGTCTCGGTAGTTACAAGTTACAACGCCTTTTTTCCGAAGGCATGTCAATTTTAAAGATTCTAATAAAATTTCATTACGGATTGATACGATCGCTTCCATATTTAGCTGATTACACTATATATTATATTTTGTGCTATCAAACATATTTGTGGGTTATGGTGCAGCGACATAATAAATAAATAAAAATAAATAAATAAAAAGCCTTTTATTTCTTGCTTTCTATAAGTATTACAATTTCATAACAATACTTAATTTAATGTTTTTTTAGCAAGAACCCTCTCCATGAAAGGTAAAGGCCTCCTCCAGAGAAGACCAGTATTCTCTGTTCTCTGCCGCTCGTAACCAATGAGTGCCTGCCACTTTTGTGATGTCGTCTACCCAGCGTGCTTTTGGTCTTCCTCTCTTTCTTTGTCCTAGTGGGCCTGTCCATTGTGTTGTCTCTCTTGTCCATCTATTATCGCTTAGCCTCGCTACGTGACCCGCCCATCGCCATTTGAGCTTTTGTGAGTAATTGAGGGCGTCAATGGCTTGAGTTTTCTGTCTTATATGAGTGTGGCGGATCTTTTGGATTTTCCTTATTTTCAGAATGCTCCTCTCCATACTCCTTTGGCTGGATATAATTTTATTTTTTACTTTTCTAGTAAATTTCCAAGTTTGGCAGGCGTATGTTAATGAGGGCAGTAGGCAGGTGTTCATAACTTTCGTTTTCATTCGTATAGTCATTTTACTTTTGAGTATTTCTTTGAAGCTCCAGAACTTTTTCCATGTGATGTTGATTCTTCTCTCTACTTCTTGTTCGTTGTTTTTTTGGCTAAATGAAATTTGCTTTCCCAGGTAAATGTAGGCGTTTACATATGTAAGGGGTGAGTTTTCCAGGTATATTGGTCTTTCAGTATGGTTCGTCATGACGTTAGTTTTTGTTAGGTTGATTTCCAAGCCCACTTTACGACTTTCTTCGTGTAGAGCGTTAATCATTCCTTGTAGTTGGTTTGTATTTTCTGAGAGCAGGACTATATCGTCAGCAAATCTTAAATGGCTCAAGTAACGTCCTTTTATATTTATGCCAACTTTTTCCCAAACTAGTTTACGAATGATGGCCTGTAGCACCGCTATGAAGATAGTTGGCGAGAGTGGGTCTCCCTGCCGTACACCTCTGCTTATTTGTATGGGTGGTCCTGTAGTCTCTAGCTTGACTCTGCTAGTACTGTTATCATAGATATTTTTTATGACTTTTATATAGTCTAGTGGTACTTCTTGAGAGAGTAGCGTATCCCAAATTGATGAATGGAACAGAGAGTCAAACGCTTTTTGGTAATCGATAAAGGCAATATAGAGTGGTCTTTTGAACTCTTGGTATTTTTCTATCAACATCTCTAGCGAATGTATGTGATCCACTGTTGAAAAATTTCTTCTAAAGCCGGCCTGTTCTATAGGTTGGTATTTTTCTGTGCTTTCTTTTATCTTTTTCTCGATTATTGAGGAGAACAGTTTATATAGTGAAGGTAGTAGGCTTATCGGTCTGTAGTTATTTATGCTATTAGGGTCTCCTTTTTTATAAAGCAATATAATGTTAGACTCTGACCATTGCCGAGGTGTATTTGAGCTGTTCAGTATCTGGTTAAACAGTAGAGTTAGTGGTTTTGCTAGGAACTCGCATCCAGTTGTTATGATTTCGTTGGCGATACCGTCGGGGCCTGGGCTTTTCTCCGTTTTTAGTGTTTTAATCCCTTTAATCACTTCAGAATCTTCTATGCTTGCTCTCGTCTCTCCTCTATTTGTGTCTGGTAATTTATATCCATATTGGCTCGGTGTGCTGTATAGTTTCTTATAGAATGTTGTTGCTATTTTCAGTATATCTGATCTATTTTGGGTATTTTTTGTTTTATCTTTCAACTCTTCAATCCATATGTTGTGTTCTCAGTTCTTTGTATGCCTTCTTGACGCTGTTTGAAATATTAAGGTGTTTTTCGAAGGTTCTTGTGCGGTGCGCCTTGTAGTCTAAGTAGATACATTTACTAATGAGTTTGTAGAGTGCTTTTAGTTCGTTTTTCATGGCTCTTGATTTTGGTTTTGTCTTTTGTAATTCTTGTCTTCTATAAATTAAGGCCTTTGTGCGTGCTGATAGTATCTGGTTTTTCCCTTGATTTGTATTGGGTGAAACCTCGTAGGCTTTTTTTAGGCTGGTGTCTATTGCGTTTATAATATTATCGTAGTGATTTTGAACGGTGTCCTCGTCTCTCCAGTTCTTAAGTAAGTTTGTTATGCAACTATTCAGCGTTTGTTTGTAGGCTTGTATTTCTTCTTCGTTTTTTAATTTGGATCTGGAGCATTGGCCGAACATACACCGACTTTTTGTTATGGGAAGAATGTTAAGTGTCGCTCTCATAGGTCTGTGATCCGAGGGGTAAGTGATGTTTAAAGACTGTATGTTGGATATGTTTTTGTGTAAAGTTGTCAAGATATAGTCTATTTCGTTTTTTGTTTTGCCATTAGGAGATCTCCAAGTCCATCTTTGTTTACTATTTTTTTTGAAGAAGGTGTTCATGATAGACAGATTATTCTCGTGCGCAAAATCAATGAGTCTCTCTCCTCTACAGTTTCTATCTCCGTAGCCGTGGTTGCCAGTAGCGGCTTCATTAGGATTGGTTTGTCCTATTTTGGCGTTAAAATCTCCCATGACTATGATATTGTTATCTGAGAGTTGTATAGCTTTGTCGACAGTACTGTAGAAAAATTCCGACTCCTCGTCGGTCGACGCCTCCGTTGGAGCGTAAACTTGAATGATACTTAATTTTAAGTTATTGATATTCATCCTTAGCAACGCTACTCTTTCTGATAGTCCTGTGAAGCTTATGATGTATCGTTTTAGATGTTTTTTGACAATAAATCCTACTCCATACAATCCTGGCGTTTCTCCAATGTAGTATAAAATAAACTCGTCGTGTTCTTCAATCTTGTTTCCAAGTTTTCTAGTTTCTGATAGACCAATAATATCAAACTTTATATTTTTCAAACACTCTGTTAATTCCAATAATCGTGAGTATGTCGACAAAGTTTTAACATTGTATGTTATTATGTATAGGGTATTATGATTACTGTTTTTTGTACTGTTTGTTTTTATTTTCTCTGGAGGGTTTTGGTCGTGATCTTCCTCGGTGACCGGCCGGCTTGGAAGATTAGTTGGGGGAGTGAGGTAGTTTTTTATTTTTTTGTTGTTATTGATAATGGTTTCAGTTGTTAGTTTTTTGGTCGTTCTGTATTGGTTTGTACGTTTTCTCTCCTTATAAAGTTGAGTAAATTTTGGTTATTTTTCTTCTTTGCAGTTGGCGCTGGAGATATGCTTAGTTGTTTAGGAGGCGACTCAGAATTATTTCTTTTCCTTTTTCCACCGCCGAAGTCCTTTACTATGAGATTATCTCCCCTAAGAAATGCAATCCTCCCATTCCTTCTTTCTTCTTTTAATTTCGGCAAAAGTTGTTTTCTTTTTTCTAAAGTTTCTTTTGTAAAGTCCTCTTCGATATATATAAAAGGAGGTAGATTTTTCTTATTCTTAATTATCTCATTTCTTTTCCAGCATGTAACAAATGAGACAAGAATAGGCCTGGGTTTATCACGTTGCCGTTGTTCTTTTCCGATTCTAAAAGCGTTGTTAATTTCGTTACTTTCTATTGTAACTATTTTACGTAGGGTGGATACGATGGTTTTTACTGTAGAGTTTTGGGTTTGGTCTTCTTTTAGTCCATATACTATAAGGTTATTCCGTTTTTCGTATTCTTCTAGATGTTTAACTTTGTTTTCTAACTTATCTACTTGAGTTTTCAGCAAACTGTTTTCATCTATCAATATCTGCAATTTTTCTTCTAGCATTTCAGTGATATTTTTGGTTACTGCTATTGTAATGTCTTTGGTTTGTGTTGCCATTTCCTCTTTAATCTTACTCAAAAATTCCCTCATATCAATTTCCATTTTGTTTTGTATTCTTCAGTTCCAATTTTTATTATAATTTTATTTAGGAATATTGTATAAAAACAATGAAAAAAATAAAAAAGTAAAAATATAAATTTAGGACTAAGACGGATTGGAACCCCGACTTCGGAGTGCATGTAACCACTACGTGTCTCTCCGAGCCACGCGTCGTTAGAAATATCAATTGAAATTAATGTTCATATGACTTCGTAAGTCGCGCTAAGTTAAAGCTGACTCACAGTTGTTTACTGCGTGCACTTTGTTCACGAATAATAAAATTATTTCATCACATTGATTGACGTTAATTCATACAAAACCTTAATATCCAACACTAACCCTATGCTATATTCTAACAATATTTATTTGTTATGATACAAGTATAAAGATACGAAGATGTACATAGTTAGTTAATGTTTTTATATTATACTATAATTAACTAATGTCCTAAATTAACTAAATCTAATGTCCAATCTCCTATTATTTCGGCGATGTTAAACTTTGTAAAATAAATTGCACAGCAGTTATTTTGTTTTCACTAACAGTTAATTATATTCTGATAATTTTAAAAGTTTATTGCATAAATGTTATCCTCAGGTAGTTTACTGTCCTCCGATGATAATGTCCACTTCTTAGTTCTTTACCTTGTACGATTTTAGTGATTGGTATTGGTAACGCCCTCTATTGTCGGACCTCTGAAGTACTTATAAAACTTGACCGTCGATCGATCGAGACGATCAAAGTGGACTTTGTTGTTATGGTACAGGCACTCTATACTAGATGGCGTTATCGACTATGCGCTATTGTTATCTTTTTGCATTCTCATTTAGCAAAAATAGGTTATATTTTTATTGATTTTGTTGTAAAAGTTCACAAATCTATAATTGATCGACACTTTAAATTTTCAGTAACTAATTTTGATAAAACCACTGTTATTTCGCTTCGACTGGGTGTCTCTTTTGATAGCACTTCGACTACTTTTTGATATTGCACTTTTTCACAATATTTAGCACTGAGACACTGAATAAAAAGCTTTGCCCACACTGTATGTTAATAGATGATTGATTATTTTCCACTTTTTGGTCTATACACTGGGTTAGGGTACACAATTATTTTTTAATGTTTCGATAAATACGGAGCTGATGTTGACAGCGGCATATGCGATCTACCCTCCTCCTCATACCTCATACATAAGAGTAACGTACATTTTTGACATACGTCAATGAAATAAAAATATTCATTTTGTCAAATAAATAATGATTTTATAAGGTAGTCATAGTAAAATTAAATATGTTTTTGACGTATCCAAGTCATACTACATGTATTACATTTTTTAATGAGGTTTTTGCATGTATATCTTTAAAATTTGATATTTTAAAAGGGCTATTTGCTTGAAATAAAAATCAAGGTTTTGTCAATAATATTTCATACAGAATGTTATTTATATTTCCCGACAAAAGTACTTCCTGTTGGTCAGGAACTAAAAAGTAGTCTTATATAAGGCCACTTGAGCTAGACCTGGTGTCTGATGACCAGGGCAAGGCAAACTGGCTGATATAGGGAAACGTTCTGTAACAAAAATAAAATAGGTAAAAGGGACATTTTCCAATTAAAAATCGTGTCGATTCTGATGATTCTAACTGAAAATTCGCTTAAATTTAGCTTAGTTATTTACAGTATTTTTTTTTATATAACTGGGACACACGGGATGCTCACCTGATGTTAAGTGCCGCCCATGGACTCTCGCAAGTGCGTTGCCGGCCTCTAAAAATTTTGTTTAACTGAATAGTTTGTATTTTTAGTTGAATTGTGTCAAATTAAATTTTCTAATAATAGAAACATCACCATTACTTATACCTAGATGACCGGAGGTACTTAAATTAAGTTAATTAAAACTTAACCTATTGATTCCTGCAGAAACAATTGCAATGGAGTACTTTATCGCTTAACCGACTAAAACGTATCCGAAGGGATAACGAAAGGTCTTCGAACTCCGTCATAAAAATAGATTTTTATAATTTGTTTTTTTTTCTTTTATTGCAAAGAAAATATATATATACTTTTGGATTCGCAATCAAAATTTTATTAAGTAATTTTTAAGTTAAAAATTTGAACGTGTGAGACGTGAACTAAATCTATAAGAAACGAAACAGAAGAATTGTTTTTTATTATATCTATAATCCATTAGAGAGTATATGTTTGCCTCATTATCGCTAATTAAAGTCATACAAACAATAATTGTAGGTATAGTGTCTAGACTTCCAAGACCAACTTTATATATTTAAAAAGTTTTTATATCTAACAAGATAACGCCGGTTTAGTATAAAAAGAATATCATAGTCTAAGATTATGTAAAAGTAAATATTGTCCGTAAAAGGTCATGAACTCGCCAGCCATTGTGTCTACCCATCACTTAACATCGCAGCATCTCGCAGCATCTCGCCCTTTTGTCTTTATAAAAAGAGAATGCGCAAGAGTGCACAATTATTTTAAATAAATAATTGACAATGGAAATTATATTCGTTCTTACAACAAACTCCCAAGCGAAATTAGAGAATTATCACTAAATAATTTCAGTTTCAATTTCAAGTTAATTAATCAATAAAGCTTTTTATAAATTTTACGAGTACTTAAATGATCCTAATCCTTGGGATTGATTTTCTCCAGTTCTAACAATTTGTATGACTCAAAACTTAGCGATTAAAAAGAGTGGCGGAAAGTTTCTTGCCAGTTCTTCTTGCCCGCTTTACGCCCTTGACTTGCGAACTGGTAGTAAATGTAAAATTACAATTAATTTAACTTCTTTTTGACGTTCACAAGTGTACCTGTTTACCTATATGATAAAGATATTTTGAGTTTAATGACATTTAGTGAGCATGATGTACTATGAAAAAAGCCAAAGAAACGGTATTATGTTTTTCTTTAAATATTTGTGCATGATTAATTTATTGTTTACCGTGCTCTTATTTTCATGAGATTTATTTGATAGCCAAAGTTTTTAATTAAGATATATTAGAAAAGTAATTTACGCAGATTTTTGTAATATATCTTAGGATAATTTCCATCAATTAATATTATTTAAATTACATTTTCTCAACAACTAATAGTTAATCTCTGTTATAATGAATCTATTTTGTTATAAAGGACGGCAGGTTGCCAGAGTTGCCAATATACCTCGCGGCCCTCATCATGTGTAGCGGATTCTTCATGATGTACCTCGTCGAAGAGCTAGTCCACGTCTACATTACCAGCAGAGAGAACAAGACTGCGAATACCAGTTTTACAAGAGTTTTAAGTATAAGAAGAAATAACGATGAGGAAGAGGGGGAAACGCAAGTTATCAAAACGTTAGAAACTTCCCAAGGACATGGTCACAGTCATTTGGCCATTCAATCTGATGATACAATTGTGTCAGCGCTTAGAGGACTTCTAGTCGTGTTGGCTCTGTCTATTCATGAGCTTTTCGAGGGTCTTGCTGTTGGTTTGGAGGCGTCAGCAAGAAGTGTCTGGTAAGAGAATTATATTTTCAACATTTGAGGCACTTTTGGTATACAATGCGACATATTTGAGTATATAAGAAGTTTTACTGTTTCAATATGCTTTGAGATTCATAATTTTACCCTTCCATTCTTGTATATATAATGCTTACGCTATAACGTATTTATATAATTTTTAATACGGACTATGTTTTCTATACATATCATTATTTTGTTTATAAATTCATTTGTTATTGCTATGGAACACGGTCATAGTTAAATGTTTTTCGTTTGGACTATAATTACTTATTTAATTTATTAATCAATAATAAATTATTATTATAATTAAAATCCTATTAAGTTTTCATTGTATCACGGAATCTTAAGATTATATATTTTTACTGCGGATCTGACACATCGTAGAACTTATTGACAGATCCTTTCCCACTCAGTCCAGTTTGAATAGAACTTTATAAATAAAGCTGAGGTTGACATCTCTCTATATGAGATTAAGATAGGAATTGGATTACATATCAGGTCATGTATAAAAGGGATGTATTTAAAAGCAAGAATTAACTTTCTGGACCTTTTTAAATAAAATCCGCGAACAGAGTATTTAACATCAGCTACGTATTTTTGTTCTTCTTTTTTGAAGCTATTTTGGTGCGTTAGGGAAAAATGATGAGAGTAAATTTTTACGATGCACATCGTCACAAAAAACCGACACCCTGAATATTTGTTCAAACGTCGGTAAAACAGTCTGGGCCACTAGTTGGCGCTTGCACTGTTTAATCGACAAGTTGCATTGTCTGTCATGGTGTAGTGTTTTTCAGAGTCGTGTTTATTTAAACCAATAATGATTAATGATTTCTATACGAGAAAACCCGTTCTAAAAAAAACACTATGTTTTTTACAATAGTAGAATATCATATCGATTGGAAGTAACCATTAAAATTGACATGAAAAATGCAATTCGAAGAGGGAAACGTCCCTCTAAAGTGCTCAAAAAAAATAATTACGCCAAAGAAGTATAACTTCTAACGCGTGTACACTGTACATACACACGCTTTTTTTTCATTTTTATCCTCGTGCCTCCCGTTAATAATATAAGATAATGGTTTATTTCCAGTGTGTGTTTAAGTTATAAATAACGGCCATGATGTAATGCATCTGTAGGTGGGGGCAATTGTTATAAATGAAATCGGAGACATTCGAATTTAGATAATAAAAAAAATTCCTTTAAAAGAGAATGTTTTCAGAGAATTCAGGATCTCTGAAGTCCGCTAATATATATTTGATAACCGCCTTGTAACATCTTTAATATTGAGCAGTGGCTTCAGCGTACTCTCATCCCTGAGGTCGTAGTCCGAACCCCAGTGCACAACTGGAGTTTCTATATGCGCATTTAACAATCGCTCTAACGGTGAAGGAAAATATAGTGAGGAAACCGGCATCCCTTAATACCATATGGAAGCAGAAGGCTGATTATCTACTTGCCTATTAGATAAAACAACTGATCACGAAATAGATACAGAATATGTCTTAGACCTAAACTGGTTTTTTATTCATATGTAAAGGAATGTATTTAAAAATGATTTAATGTGAGATTTTTATTGCTTTGCTTATCCGTTGCTCTCTCGTAACTTATATGTAATAAATATATTTTTGAAGTACAAACTTCTTCGTCGTTGTGCAAAAGCATCGTTGTGATTTGAAAGTCGATGAAACGAAAAAGCGACAGTAAAAAGAGACCCCACATAAATTCATAAGATTTAACGTGGGAGAAAATGAGATAGGATAATTAAATACACACTAATTTAAAGTTAATACACTGTATAATGCTTCCTATCTCATTTTCTCCCTAGTTAAATCTTATGTCGGTCTCTTTTTACTGTCGCTTTTTCGTTTCGTCGACTTTCAAACTTTAATTATTTTAGTTTTTATCAAAATTAAAGATTGATATTAAACTTAAAAATTAAAATTACTCTCGTCACATTATCTTGAAACCAAAATTTTTGAAGGTTTCATTTCTACCACGTGTGAATTGCACACAGGTTTTTTTTTATAAATTCTGTGTCTGACCATGAAAATAATGTTGTGTGTGAATTAACCAACGCACATTGTCACCATACGCAGGCATGAACTTTGTAAATTATTATTTCTTTATTTAAACAAAGTAAATGAACTCAAGAATCCTTGGTCTCGTTTAAGGAATATACTTTATCAAGATTTTATCACACTATCAGTCAACGTTTAGACGAATTACTTATAGAAGTGCTTCAAATCTTTAGATTAGTAGCTGTTATTTTTATTTTATCTCATTGCTGCTAACGCGCCATCTGGCTATTTCGAAAGCACTTTTTGCTATATGCGTCCAAATTTTTTCCATAGCTTATTACATGTAAACTGAACTATTCAGTTATGACCTTATAATCACTAATATGACATTTGCATGCATATTTATATATGGACGTTTTATTTATAATTCATCAATATGGTACCATTTTCTTTGTAAATAATCGGTTTATTATTATTATTAAAATTTACGTGTTGAGAACCCAGGTCCTTCTCAACACTCGTTTATACTTTTCCCGCAGCTCCCATATATGGGGTGCCAAAAATGGAAGGCTTTTGTCAGGCATAGAAGGCCTGGACTACATAAATGATGAATGAAATAGACAGAGTTTTTATATTGAATGATAATAAATTGAATAGCCTATATTGGACTAAAATAAGGATTACATTAAATTTATGTCATATTTAATATAAGTACACGACCTTTGATGGAGTCAAGGTCTCCTCCAAATTCTTCCATTTCTCTCTAATCTTCGCTACTATCTTCCAATCATTCCCAGAAATTTCTTTAATTTCATCTACCCAGGTTTCTGGTGGGCGTCCTCTTTTTTCTTCCCACTGGGCCATTCCAAGTAAGAGTCTTTTTGACCCAGGTGGGTCTTTAATTTCCAACCGAAGAATAGAATGCTCAATAGCCCTTTGGCATACTCCAATCTTCTTTTTTAGCGTCTTATTAAAATATATTATATATATAAATGATAATTAAGTAATTTGTTCTAGGTATATGTTTGGTGCAGTATCAGCTCATAAATACATAATAGCGTTCTGCATTGGAGTTGAACTTCTCGCTGCCGGCACCAAGCGGTGGCTGTCTATCGTCTACATCTTCACATTCTCCTTTGTCTCTGCTCTTGGTATTGGAGTGGGCATACTTTTGGTGGGAGGAGCCGGGGCTGCGTCAGCTGGATTATATTCAGTTGTTTTACAGGTAAGAAGAGAGCAGTGTAAGCGAGACGGATACAGAGGAAAAGGAACTTTATAACTTATAGTTTTAGAGGGCTATTAAAAGTGAGTCAGAAAATAAATAGCAATATATCTGATATAAAGGTTACTTGGATTGACAAAAATTTGTGGTAATTGCTTTATTTATTAATAATTTCATTAATTTAAACATTATTTTCTCAGGGTTTGGCCTGCGGTACGCTAGTGTATGTGGTTTTCTTTGAGGTATGGAGACAAGACCGTACTGGAATCATGCAGTTCCTATGCGCAGTCGCAGGTTTCGCGCTTATGGTCGGTTTAGAAGCCGTCGCTGAATCATGTAAGTCAAAGTCAAAATATATTTATTAATGTAACTTATTAACGTCAAAAACTATTAGTCTAAATTTAGTCGGTTCTCAAATCAAGGGCGTAAATTCAAATTCAAATTCAAAAATCATTTATTCACGTAGGTAACACAATGTACACTTGTGATTCATCATTAAAGAAATACATATTAATGCTTCTAATTTTACATTTACTGCCAGTTCTCAAATCAAGGGCGTAGAACAGAAGAGAAGAACTGGCAATAAACTCTCCGCCACTCTTTTTAATCGCCATGTTTTTTTACACAACGTTTGTAAGGAGCTGCAACCATTACACCATGTTCCACATAACATCTTAAGTAATTAATAATAATAACATAAATTAAAAACAAAGACTTGTCCTCTATCAGCAGGAGGCATGGTGAAATAGGAGCACGCACTTACATTCTCGTGGGAACAACACGCAAACACATAGTCGAAATAATTAACATCACCGCATACACGAATTCAAGTACGACCAGTCACCACAAGTAGCACCCGTTCACGAGTATGACGCATGGCCAGCCATCGGCCCCCTCGCCATATTGGCGTAGATCAGATAACCAGTATTTAGTGTAGCTTAAATATTTTAGTTTAAAACCACGAAGAAAATTGGGGTTTTTAATGGAATTAATATAAACGCCAGTATATCTTCCATATTTGAAGTGCCAAATTGTTTTTGTCTGACAAAAAGATACAAACTTATACATTTTTCTTTTACAGTTGTGTGACGATAATGACCTGCGCAAGCGACGACTAATTAAGATATCTTCATAAGTATTATTTTGTATTATTGTTATTGTGTAATTAAGTGGTGCCAATAAATATGTTGTTTTATAAATACTATTTTTATTTCCTTAAGAACAGCACTGGCTTTACTAGGTTTAAACACAAATTATGTCGAGGTGAGCGTTCTAACTCAGGCTGTTTACCGATGGATTTTTCTCTCTCCATCACTTGTTACTATGGTGTAAATAAAACATTATGACATAGAGGAGATGGGGGGAACTGGAGCCTACTAAGGAAAAAGTTCAATAAAAGGCAAATTTATTGATACTTTATTAACTTTACATTAGGAACTAAACTTATTCGACTATCATTTAATCACAGCGTTAACGTAACATAATTTGGCATTTTGACACAAATAAACTTTAAAGAAAAAAACAGGATCGCTCTCATTACCCGACTTTGCGTGAAATGAGAGCCTATAATTACCTGAGTGGCAACTGAGTAAATACGAGCTGTAGTTTCGTCTTTAGGCGCACCGCTCCCATTACCCTCGGTTCCCCTATTAATTGATTTATTAGAGTTCACCACATCATGCATAATGCTATATCTACAGTACGTAACAAGCTATCTTTTCTAAAATATATGACAATTATGATAAACATAAATATTACAAAAAATAAACATACTAGCAAAACAGCGGATGAGGTATCAGATAGGTACGTAACAATGATTTTTAAAAATTGATCAGCCCACTACCGAATATGTCACGCTCTGGATCTATAGTCTTTATTCCCTTCACACAGGGCCGCGCCGCCTATGTGTGCGAAGTGTGCGGTGCACACAGGCGCTGATACAATAAGGGCGCCGCCACCGAAATTATTTATACTACACTACAATATTCTTACGTACGTTTGAAGTTTCATTTTACGCTTTAGGTTTTAGTTTACATTAATTACTCAGAGCTTAGCGAATCAAAAGAAAGGCCGCTGGTGACCGCCGTGAGTTTTTTGAGTGTGTTTATGTCTTATGATTTCAATAATATGCCGACATACCTTGATAAAATCCAAAATGAACTATTTTTTATACTCGGTAACCAAATTCAACATTTTATTTTAAATTTATGTCGAATTAATAAATATTTTTCAATAATACTGGATTGTACTACTGACGTTTCACACGAAGAGCAAATTAGTATGATAATAAGATTTGTCAACTTTAACATGTAAACTAGAAAGTTAAGAATAAGAGAGCATTTCCTAGCTTTCCAATTTATAATAGCACTTTCTGCTCAATCGTAGATACAACTGGCGCTGGAGTAACGTCATTTATAATAGAAAAACTAAACGAAATTAATTTGGACATAAAGAACTTAAGGGGGCAAGGCTATGATAATGGCTCAAATATGCGCGGTAAGAATATTGCGGGATGTACGAGTAAATCTCCGCACTTTTTATGTCCGTGCGCCAGTCATAGTTTAAATTTAATAATAAATGACGCTGCACATCTCATACACGACTGCGTTTTTTAATATTGTGCAAGAACTATATAAATATTTTTCGTCCTCTACTAAAAGATGGGATTTATTACAAAGATATGTCATAAATCTGACCTTAAAAACGGTTAGATAAAAATAACATCATAAATAAACTATGTAACAATTTAATTCACGTTTTATTTTTCACGGCAATTGGCCAGCGGACGTTTTACCTATTTAAGTGGATTAAACTAAAGAAAAATTTTCTTTCAGTCAAAATTAAAAAATACATTGAAACTTGAAGATTCTTAAAAAATAGGCCGAAATATAGAAGGAGTTCCCTCAAAGGCCTGCAACACACCCGCTAAAAATGTCTATGAGATTCAATGACTGCCATTTTTTTCCGTCCCTAAGGCTCGTTTGACCCCTATAGAAAAAGGAGGCGCTTCATGGGTTTCGCACACAGGCGCTGCCGGGGGTCGGCGCGGCCCTGCCTTCACATAAACAGAAAGTCGCGAAAAATCAACACATGTATCAGGCAAGGGATTACCTAAATAATACTTTATTACATAAATTTATACTATATACATTGTTACAAATAAAATTAGATACTACTTGTGTAGTAACTCTGGATAGAAGGATATGAATGAATGCATCGTATCTTTTCATGTCCCAAGCCTTCCTCCACCAATTATCTGTGTAATGCGATATAAAAAAAACATTCTAAGGTCTGCAACCTTCCCATTGGCTCACTTCTTTATAGATCTGTTCACTTACGTATAAAATATTAAAACAAATTAAGAAGAAACATTGTTGTTGTCCGCTGCAGCAACCAATGAACCGATTTTAATTAATATCTTGATTAAACTTGGGAACTTGCGAACTACACACGTGGAAGCCTAAATTGAGCAACAAATTGAATAATATAAAATTTCAAATATATCACATAAATACAGGTATCTTTAAGTCCATCAAAAAGAATCAAAGAAACAGATGCAATCTGAGGCTAAATTTAATCATGGAATTACCATCTTATGATAAAAGTACTATAAGGCTTACTTATAGTACTTTTACTCTTAAAGAAGTTTTATTTCAATCTGTGGTAGAAATGTAGCGACACCTACAATCTACAGCTCCAATCACTCACTACAGCTACTTCAGCTGCAGTCAAACACTGAATCGCGCTATCAAAGTCATTCTGAACGCTAAGTCTATATACTTTTCGACATTAGCCACTAGGGCCTTCGTGCCGGCGAGTCAGTGCTAAGACTGGCCTAGGATCCTCTATTTAGGTCGGAGGAAGAGCAGCATCTTCCTCTTTAAGTAGGTATTCCTATGAAGACTCGAACGAAACAGCGTTTAATTTCAGTGAAACAATCATTGTTTTGGGCTGTAGCCAAGTACACTGTTAGGTAAACAAACCTTATCTTTTGAAGTGAAAACTTCTTTAGCGGCGTTGTAGACTTTTTTTGGAATGGGTAAAACATTTTAAACTCGCGTCAGGACACGTGACCTGATCGAAAATTCGTAAGGTGGATGGAGATAAGACAGCTGGCGCGGAGTATTTAATGTAATATAAATTGTCATGTTTGTGTACGATAGCGCAATAAATAAATATTGTATTCTACCACATAAATGATAGTATTTTTATACTGATAAATCAAGCAATTCGTGCAAAATTATTCCCTAACCATTCCAAAATATCAAAAATGCACAAGGTTAATATTCAAGTTTTCACTTCTGCCGGCACTCCCGAAGTGCAACCCGTCGTTTTTTTTATACAGAAGTGGACAGACGTTTTGCCTTAATCCGACCTAATGCGGGCCATTGGAGGGCACCATTGTCCAGGAGATGTCTATTTAGCCGTCGCTTAAATGATCGCATATTTTAGTTCCTTAGTAGCAAGGAGTTCCAATCCTCAAGAAAAGACGATCCAAATCATGTAGTGCGTGACTTAGGGATGTCCACAACAATGGTGTGACACTCCAGCATGCTACTAGATGAGCATAGTTTGAAAGTTCCAATGTGTACAATCTATAGATGACTGAAAGGCAGGCAACTGAAGGGCCATAGTCAAGAATTGACTATCGCCCTTCAGTTATATAAGTATATAAGTGTTATGTAGAAATTATTATGTCAAGTAGGTACCGTTAACATGTCAAATGGAAGAGACTAGCTGCCCACGACACAGGGAATCCTAGAGTGGGGTTAGTGCAATTTCTTTTTAACCAATTCCTTTTTTATCATAATAAAGTGTTTTATTTCATTCTTTTGTTTCTTAGATGTGACAAGGAGCATGATGTAGTTGCAGCTCCTTACAAACATTTTGTATTAATACCTACTTGTTTTCGATTTAGGTACTTATTATTCGATTGATAAAGTCAAAGTCAAAAATCATTTATTCATACAGGTAACACTATGTACACTTATGAACGTCAAAAAAAGAAATATACATTAAATGCTTCTAATTTTACATTTACTGCCAGTTCTCAAATCAAGGGCGTAGAACGGAAGAGAAGAACTGGCAAAAAACTCTCCGCCACTCTTTTTAATCGCCAAGTTTTTTGTTTTACAAATACATATTATGCATATAATATAATAAATTCTTACCTTTGAGGTAGGACGGACGGAGGTTATTATTAAACGGAAAACGGATGTCTGTTCTTATTACAAAAAAGAGCTGTCCGCGCTATATATAACCTAGGTCCTAGAGTTTCTCTCCGAGAGAAATTCAAAGAGATAAACATTCTGACTGTAACTTCACAATATATTTTTGAAAATTTACTTTATGTTCACAAAAACGAACCTGATTTTGTCAAATTGTCTGATCTTCACTCCCGAAATACTAGGAACAAAAATAATTTAACAGTTCATGCTACTCTCCTTCATAGAATAAGCAACTCGTTCATGGGTCAATGTATACGCTTTTACAATAAACTTCCTATGGATGTTCGTAAACTTCCCCTTAAGAAATTTAATTTTTTTATTAAATCAAAATTATTAACTAAAGGTTATTACAGGATACCAGGAATAATTACTAACTCGAAAGTTAGCGGACTTACACACTTTTACTTAATTCTGCGCAATGAGAAACAATAAATTTACTGATGCGCATCATTTGTTTGAAACAATATTCCTATGAAAATTCCAAAAACTCAATCAAAGTTTGCCACATCATCCCCTCTTCCGCGTGAGGAGGGACTATCAGGTACCGATCGGTCCACTGCGCATGGCTAAAAATCTGCAAGACGTGCCAACTCATTTTCCTGCTCCTATTTACTAACACTTGTCACCATAATTAAACAAGATGTCACACAACTGTAAGCTTTAAAATTGATTAATTTACTAATGGAGCCACGTTATCGAAGTAGTACAATAATTCATGACGATCGTTGAGCTCGAAAAATCTCCACGGCCAGTCTGTAAACATCAAAAGTCGATTAGTTGTTATAGCAGTCATAAATTTAATCATCCAATTAATTAAAATTAGCGAACATACCTAAGAAAACTTGGCAGCTTATCGTCGGTAACTCACAATGAAAAATAACAACCATCTCAAAACCTCCATCTTGTTTTGAACCCAACCATGTTCGTCATACCTACAAAAACTCGAACATGTGTATACCAGATGCCGCCACGTGACGCTAAAAAATCGTTAGCCAATGGAAAACGTCAAATACTACTATCTGCTTTGACGTCATTCGTACGCCTATGGAAATGTTTAAAATAATCTTTGGAATCAGTAGTATGTGATAAGAATCGCTTTAAATTTGCGATCAAGCCATTTTAGAAGCAGTGTCGAGTCAACAGTGCTAGCCACCACACTAGGTAATTCGTGTGTCTCATTTTCTTTAAACGAGTAACTTTAACGATGATCAGTGCAAGCAGACTACTACGTTAAATTCCAATACTCCGCACATTACAGTGTGCTGACGTCATTCCAAGAAGAGCAAGAGTCACTCGATCGAACTCGATAAATCTGCAATCAAGCCCTTCTACATGCAGTGTCGAGTCAACAATGGCAACAGTCAGGATTCAAGAAGGACTGGTCCGTGGTGCCGTCGACGTCAGCTGCTATGGCGTTAATTTCTTGGCCTTCAAAGGGATTCCGTACGCGGAACCTCCTGTGGGGTTCAGAAGATTCCAGGACTCGGTGCCAGTCGGGCCTTGGAATGGAATTCTGGAAGCAAGTGGTCACGCCGGAAAGTGTGGCCAAATAAACTGGTTCACCAGAAAAATCGAGGGTGGAGACGACTGCCTGTACCTGAACGTTTACACCCGGGGCTTGGCTGCAAAGAAGCCCGTGATGGTGGTCATCCACGGTGGGAACTTTTCCTTCGGCTCAGGAGATGACAACATACAGGGTCCTGATTTCTTGGTGGAGGATCTGGTCCTGGTGACGATCAACTACCGCGTGGGGATCCTAGGGTTCCTGAATCTTGAAGACGAAGCAGCGCCGGGGAACCAAGGGCTCAAGGACCAGGTCCTGGCTCTCAAGTGGGTGAAACGGAACATCTCCAGCTTTGGTGGAGATCCGGACAATGTCACGATCCTCGGGTACAGCGCAGGTAGTGCTGCAGTTCACTACCTGGCGCTTTCACCCCTGGCAGAGGGGCTATTCCACAAGGCGATCCTTCAAAGTGGGGTTGCAAGCACCCCCTGGGCCAGTGTTCCCGCCGAAAGCATGAAGGAATCTGCGGTGAAGGTTGCTAATCTCCTGGGACACCAGTCCAAGGACTTGGTCCAGGTGCTGGAGTTCCTGAAAACGGTTCAGGTGAAAGATCTCTTGAAAGCGGCGGGGTCTCTTTTCACCTGGAAAGTCAGCGTCAACACCTTCGGCCCTTCCGTGGACTCCCGGGCCAAGACTCCGTTCCTGACGATTCCTGTTGATGAAGCTGTCAAGCAGGGGATCAAAGTTCCCTGCATCCTGGGAGCAACCAGTCACGAAGCGATCATGCAGCTGTCTGTTCTGACTGAGGACAATTTGGCGTTGATGAATCAACACCAGCACCTGCTGTACCATCCAGCAACCAGGCGCTTCCTGGAGCAGCAGAATATCTCATTGGATGTCGTCCGGAACTTCTTCATGAACGGCAAGGACGTCTCCAGGAAGAACATTGAGAATGTCATCGACCTGATGAGCTTCCTGCATTTCTTAGGAAATATTCACCATATCTTGGAGGTCCAACAGCAGACTGGTGTTCCAAGCTACTTCTTCAAGTTCAGCTACTTCTCGGAGGACTCAGCGATGGTGCAAAAGATTATGCGGACGGACTTGAAAGGAGTCGCCCATTGCGAGGAGGTTGGCTACCTGTTCAACATGAATGCATTCAAGAAGATTGGGATCTGCCCGCCCAAGAAGGGGACAGTCGAATGGGATGTTCATCGGAGATTCGTGGAATTTTGGACTGCTTTCGCTAGAACTGGAAATCCTAACCCTACAACCTCGAACGTGATAAACCAACCCTGGCTACCCGTCGATGGCCACAAAAATGGGTTCACCTGCCTTCAGATGTCTTCCACCCTCAACAGCACCCTAGAACCAAACTTGCTGACTCAATTTCGGAGCATGTCACCCTCGAAAGAATTTAAATAAATATTTGTCATGTCTTATTAATTTTTTTTATTTTTCTTATCTAAGTTGGATGGAACTCTCTGGAACGCGACTAGTTTGGTTTGATTTGGTCAAGCCGTTTAAAAGTTATAAGAGGTTTACATACATACACACACACATACACAGACACAGTGACAACCTCTCAGGAGGGGTTAGGAAAGATTCATAGAGCCTCAAAACATCGAGATCTGTTGAAAACTCTTGAATTTTCATCATGCGCATCATTTGTTTCGAACAATATTCCTATGAAAATTCCAAAAACTCAATCAAAGTTTGCCACATCATCCCCTCTTCCACGTGAGGAGGGACTATCGGTCCACTGCGCATGACTAAAAATCTGCAACACGTGCCAACTTATTTTCCTATTCCAATTTACTAACACTTGTCACCATAATTAAACAAGATGTCACAGAATTGTAAGTTGTAGAATTGATTAATTTACTAATGGAGCCACGTTATCGAGGTAGTTCAATGATTCATCATAAACAACAAAAGTCGATTAGTTATCGTTAGCCAATGGTCAACGTCAAAGACTACTGTCTGCTTTGACGTCATTCGTACGTTCATGCAAATGTTCGGAATAATCTTTAGTCAGTAGTAGATGATACGGAACGCTTTGAATACTTTACAAGAATGTTTCTGTTGATCTCGTTCGGTATGAAGCGGTAAATACGCTTACTCAGCACAGTTTAAAAAAGCCTTTAATGAATGAAAAACGTCAGCGAGATCATCATCATGGAGTACGTTGTAGTTGACTACTCTTTATATCTTCAAGGTCAGACTGTTGAGTTGATTGAAATGTTGAAGAGCTCGTTGAATATGATAGCTGCTGTTAGGTACGAATGATGCAGGTCAATCACATTGATTGAATCAAAGATCCATCAATTTTTGACTCATCAGGGACTCAGTTTGAATTGATGTACTTGATTCAATCAATGACGATGCAACGACATCGATAGATGAGGATCGACAAAGAACGAAAATTAGTGACAGTCAGAGATGAACGATTAGTGGATTTGGAAAGCCTAGGTGGTCTAGAAGCTTGGTTGTACGATCCATGCAGAAGGACATCAATGCATGCAATCGTTATCGCATACATGTCGCGTAGTTTCTGTTACAATTATATTAATATTCTCTGTCATAATCAACTCTATCAAAATTATAGCTTTTCCTGGGAATTTCATAAAAATAAATTCCGAGATTGTGACTTGTCAAGAAAAAGAAATGAAAAATATGGCAAAAACATGTTTACTTTATTTGTTCCAAGAAATCTAAAGAACCAATTTAACCGATGAAATATTCCCGCATTATTTAGTGTATTAATTTTTTTTAACTTTAATGCATAGTGCTTGAGGTTATAAAGCCGGGCAATTTAATTTTCATTTAAAAAAACTCTATAATTTATTAAAGTAATTAATATTCAAAACTTAAAAAAATCCAATTTAAAAAAATGAAAAGATACCCTTTTGAAATTCAGCTCTTCAATTGTTGAACAATGTTTTACTATAATTTCGCTACCGTCTACCGCAGAAAATTAGTGGTATTAATTACGTTTGTGTTTTTATAGATAAGTTTCGCACCCGAACCAGTTAAATCTGCGATTAATTCGTTTTGTAACACTTTTGACTTTTGAAGTTTCCTACTGTCATATTCACAAATTTAATAGCCGGCATAATGAACATTGTTGATAACTCCAAAGCGAGATAAGTGCAAACATGCAACCACCGGGGGTCAAACTATAATGTATGATAATGCAATGACGCAATATGTTTGTTAGGCCGCTAGTATAAAGGCGACTCAATCTGTTATCTGAGATGAGTCCTCAGTTGAATTAGCGCAGTTGATCAGCGCAGCGAACGTTGCTTCTATTGACTTTGTGCATTAATTATTGCAATGAGAGTATATTTTAGCGGGAACAAACTAGACATGCTATCATTTAAAAATGAGTAGTAGAGCTTATCTTTTTTTTTTAGTGGAAATATAGTTATGTGATAACGGAAATTTTCCGATGATAAAATAGGAAGATATTTTTGTATCGTTTGGTATCGAAGCGGCTAGGAGGCCAGTGGGGTGAAAACCAATGAATGGTTGACCTTGAACGCGGCCGAGCATACGGAATCGGTTGGTTCGGTGATTAAACGAGTGTTTTTCATTTGATTCAGATGGAAAGTAATAGTAGAAATAGTGATCGATTCTGCGTTGTGCATTTCTTAAAATTGCCTTCCAGAGATGTTGATGACTGCGTATGTGTGCCGTTAGCATGGGTCATGTTTCAGAGGTCGACGGATCCGAAATGCGTTGTTGCATATCCCAACAATGAAACTCTTATCAAAACAAGAGAGCGTGCGAAAAGAATGGAGACATAAGATGATAAGTGGAGGTTATATCTGGCTGAAATTAAATATAGAACAAGTAAGTTTTATTTTATGAATTCGTTGGTCATGCGTTATATTGTCAAAGCATTTTTCGTTTTAGAACAACTTTGAAATTAAGAGGAAATGATGTATTTAATTTTTTTTCAGATACTTATGAAGATGGAGAGCTTTGGATAACTACAAGAAGGACTGATGGGCCTTCGGTACCGGAGAATTCGAGGATAAATGGTAAGAATCAGACCATACGCGGAAAGAAAATTTTGCGAAAAATTACTATGATCATATCGTAATCCCGGACAAGACTTTTCTGATTGTCACCTTTGTAATGTAAAATTTCAGAAATTACTGTTTAAACCACAATTTTTACGATATTTATATTGTAATTTACTTTACCGACATTAATACGTTGCTATGGTCAATCATATACTTTAATATTTCAACATCGTAATTTCTGAGAGTATGTATGAGACTTTGTGTTATTTTGAACAGTATATTTTGTTAAATAGAATTTACGATGTAACATCGTAAAAATGATTACATTTTGATTCGAATCTAGCAGTACGATTTTTTATAAGAAAAATTAACATGTTCTCATTAAAATTTTTCGTAGAATTTTTTTATTATCTATCATATTTAAATTTTTTTTACAAAATAGTGATTAAAATTCCTATTTATAGGTGCGCAACCAGCCCCTCCGGTGAATAGAGAACCACGCAGTGGTAACCGGAATGATTCGTCAAAATCCACGGAAGATAAACCTCAGTTGACAGTGAAGCTGGATGAAAGTCTTCGGAAGCAGTTACTAAACATGATGAATAAGAGACCAGCTTCGGCGGAACCGAAGCAACACCTTGATATGAAACAGCAAAAACCGATGAAAATCGCAGGTGCAAAAGCCAAGTGCGGTCTTATTCCGAACGCAAATCCACAGCCTGGAAGCTCAAGAATAAAACAATCGACCCCCAGAAACGACCAATTAATGAAAAGTGCTCAGCCAAAAGAAACTTCTGCAGGAACCAAAGGTAAAGAGAGTCATGAGCAAAGTACTAAATCTATAAACCAAAAAATTTTCAAACGTAGTAAACAAGAGCCAAGTATGCCGATACTAAACGAATATGAACCAACTAAAGCCATTAATATTGAACGACAAGACCAGTCTCAACATGATAAGCATCCGAGTAGAACTAATAGCAACATCCAAAATCATCTCACTAGTAATATGACGCCTGCATCAACGACTGCGCCGAAACCGCCCGCTATAGTCGAGCAGAATCCTCAGCCGAATCAACATAATAACCAAAAACATCCGCAAGACAGTGGTAATTCATCTTCAAACTTCCAACCGCGAATAACAGATGTTCGATCTATGGCAACAACTTCCAACAATCAAGAACCACGTGCTGGTGACGGTTCAAATAATGGATCATCTTCTGCTCAGCATACACCAGACACAATTTCTGCTAGACTGCAAGATATAATAAGGAAAGCGCCGTTTTGTGTACCGTCGCAACCTCCAATCAAGAAGAAAATGCGCCTTGAGAATATTACGAGAAATGTAGCTGTGCAAAACCGTTCGACTTTAATGGACGAAACCAAATCATTATCGGAGCCTCCAGCTAGAGAACCACCACTAACCAGAATTCAGAATCGGTTGCTCGTCGACTATCAAGAAATTCAGCATGTGCCCAGAATAAATATCGAGAGACCTCACAGCGTGACTGCTGTGGATCCAAGAGTTGTTCATCAGAGTATCAACAATGTCGCATCGGCTTCACAAAACTCTTCAAGCACACCTCAACAGCGTCTGAATTTTACCAGTCAATTGAATGGAGAGCAAAATTTACCAGCTTTGCAACAACATATGCAGCAAGCCACTCGAGGACAAAATTTACCTCAAAGATCCAGCGGATCACCAAGTGTTGATCAGAGAATAAACGCCACACAGCATCAGCCCAACAGACCTAACTCTCCAACGATCAGGATGAGGATACCATCTTTGGATAGGTATCCAGAGGGCAAACAAAATCGGATAATTGGAGGTCCCGAGCTTTCTGATCAAGCACAGCTGAAATTAATTCAACAAGAATCACGACGTCCACCAGGTAATCCAAGACCTGCTGGCGCTTTGCCCATACCCACCGTAGAGTGACCAAATGCTTCTAGAAAAGGGATCCTGAGAAAAGCGCCATCGCCTGTTTTGTCAGAAGTTCCGAAATCAATCATCGAAACACTTTTAACTACTAGTAACGACTATCTATCGAATGAGCAGCGACTGAAAGTCCTCATGAATGACAGTTACAAGCAGCTGCGCATTGCAGGTTTAGAAAACGTAATTCGAAACATCTCAGCAGCACAATCACGTGATACGCTCAGCTCCAGGATGCCTACCGGTTCACCTGATCAACAACCGAGAATGGAACCATATGTCTATGAAGATATGGCTCAGAAATCACGCATGCAGAAGCAGCTGGTTGATCAACCCAATGCCAAGAATCTGAACTCTCAAGATGACATTGTGAGGTCCACTGCTGCTGGTGAATCCTCGTCGAGAGGAGTAGACAGGGAGTGTCATACAGACAGATACATGAAAGAAAAACCTGTGTCGCCAGCTAACGGGACGAATTCAGATTCAGGATGTGATACTGATCAAGAAGCAGCTTTTGGCCATGAGATGTTAACAGATGAGACAGTGAATGAGGCTGCGCAAAATGGTTCGTCAAGACGTGCTTTGGAGCAACAAATGTTGGACCAATTCGCTACCATCTTTACTCAAATGGGCTCGACTTTGAATCATACGGCGAATATGTTCAATCACCTACGGGATTCGATGATGGAAACTGCTAAGACATACCAAACGTTGTTGAGTAATATAGAAAAATTCAACGCGATGGACAGTTCAGCAAGCCACGCATCTTCCTCTCGTAACGTCAGGCAGGAAGTCCCACTGGTTGCTCAAGGGATACCAGCCGCACTATTTGAAAGAGGAAACCGAGACAACGGCAATCAACCGAGCAATAACGCCGTCAATGAACCACCAGAAATAAATCACAATAACAGATGGAGATTCGTTCTACCGCCGGAATATGATTCTGAGGACACAAAATGGACCCTGAAGTATCGGGAATATAGGCACGGGCTAGTAGAACTCTTGCCTCGAAGCGGTATTTACGTCAGCCACGCAGAGCTCAGGCACAGCAAAGAAGAATCGAATAATTGCCAATCATTAGCGCAACGACTGCTAGTAGAAGTCTTCAATTTAACCGCTCTGAGTGTCTGTTCATCGATGACTGAAAAAGCGCAGATTGGTTACAAGATGCGCCCCGACGCAAGGCCCGATTTAGATGACCACGGATGTTTAGTCCTGCTCAATTTTATTCTGGAGTGCGGGCTAGAACGTGGTTGGAATACTGACTTGCTGCCTATTTTCCAAGGCTTAGACAATAAAGTTAAAGAGCTGCGGTACAAGCTCGGTGTGATATCTAAGCGCTCAAGCGCATCAAAATCGGTTGATGCGTTCTTGAGATATCGTTGTCGAAAAAAATCGAAAAAAGTGTTTTTTTGTAATAACTCCAGAATTTTCCGTCTGATAAATTTTTTTGTTTTGAATTTTTTATGGAGCTCGAAAAATTACATCGATCGCCGCCAACCACGTGAAAATCGGTTAATTAATTCAAAAGTTATAGCAGTTTGAAAATTAAAAAAATCGTGTTTTATCAAATTTATATTAGATTTTTGAGCTCGAAGAGCTCAAAAGCATAGAACAGCTGCTTTTTGAGCTCGGAGAGTTCAAAATAAGAAAGATCTTACATTTTTGAGCTCGAAGAGCTCAAAAACATCATGCATCAACGCTTGGTACTGAAAATTAGCGGGAAGTTGCAGGGATGGCTTAGGGTCAACCGTTTTCCAGATTTTTTTTTTAGAGATCTTTGCGTTCTGGACAATTCCAAAGCGAATGGCAAAAAAAAATTTTTTTGTGCGCCCTTTTACCATAAATCCCTACTAACATGTAGGGATATGCCCTTTTACCTTTAGGCACGCGATATATGACAGCTTTTAACAAATGTTAGATCTCTCAATAATTTTGGATCTCTAATTGATTTAATTTTTAACATTCGACTTAGGTACTAATCCTGTATATCCGATTATTTAAATGATAGAAACGCCTGGGATTGAGCTGCTCGCTTATACAGCTATCGCTTGTGTTTTTTTTAAGCTGTCTTTCACTTTTTTTTATGCCAAGTGAATAATGTTTATATTACGATTATATTGTTCAATTTCATTATTTTTTCCTTGCTTTAAGGTACACCTTAAAAATACATTTTGTATCCATTGTAAGTGTAAACATTATGCGGGTATATCATAAACTCTTTTGCTTGATTTAAAATTTGATACATTTTAGTCTATAGTTATTTTGGGCTGGCGATCTGAGTGAGTTGTTGCCCCACATATTTTTATGGTGCCACTGGCGGTATTGCTGTGTACCGGGTTGTGCAGCTCCCTCAAAAATGGTTGAGCTGCATGAGCTATTCGGGGCATGCTTGCCGTCTGCTGGCACAGGCTTGCTCAGATCGATCTGGTTCTTTCTTCCAAAGACCAGTCCAGTAAATACTCTGCATTTGTTTGCACCAATTTATTAATTTATTATTGTATTATCTGGACTATAAAAGAGACTAACACCCCCGAGTTTGTTTCGACATTTCTTCTCAGGGCAGTCAGTTAGGAAATGTCGACTTCATCTAGTTTAGGATGACATTGTAAAAGTGATTTATATAGTCCTACTTGCAAGAATAAACTATTTCATTTCATTTCTATGTGTGGGAGTTACACTCCAATCCAATAGGTTTTTGACGGGTTCAGAGTCGAGGCATACTTTTGAACCCTTTGACTAAAAGTCGACGTAAAAACTGTAAGTTATGGAAGACTGGACATATAAGTAAAATGTGAAGGAAAAAGCCACAAGGGGTTAGCGCTACCTTCCTTATATAGCTTAGCTATAGGTTTGAAAACTATAAAGGTTTATTAATTTTAATAAAATCGTGTAAAACGAACCGTCTCAAGTTGTCCGATATATTATCGAATAATACTTTTGAGAACAAATAGAAAAAAGTCTGTGAAGGGAATTGCTTAGTTGTTAGTTACTCTTTGCCTTCCAGAGAAACGGAAATAATTAAAGTTTATTAATATCGTATCATCAGCGTTTATTGCGCTTTTTTGTCTGATTTATTTCAAGTGCCATTATGGACTTATCAGTATTCAAATCTTTAATATGTACGATAAACTTTATACGTGATGTGTATCGGCTTCTTAGGATATCTATAATCTCGGTTATTTTGAGGACAAAATATATATTTTTGGAAAGCTGTGCTATTATTTAATGGGTTTAATGTCGAACCAACAAGTTTCTATTTATTGCTTTGCAGCACGGCATTCTTCAACGCGTTTTCCAGAAACTTCAAAACTCGAGTTTTCTCAGTTATAATGCGTTTAACTCTATGGAGCAGGATTGTTAGGATAGGAACATGAAGGATTTAATACTTTGACTTATACAGACCTGGCATTCCAACGAGAGCGCCACCTTCGTCAATAATCTGTTCTTAGAAGCTATACATTATGTGCGGTAGGTGTAATATTCAACGCCAATGTGCTTTAAACCTAAGATTGTAGGGTGATGATAGTAATGCTAATTGTTTGGAATTATGACAAACACGGGCAAATGCATTTCCCTCAATAATAAAAAAAGAAAAAAAAGGGTTACCAAGGAAAACCTTAGGTTTGCTAAGAACCTATATTTTACTGCTCCAATTGTGTCCAGTTTGTGTTTCCACCACACCAACTTCTTTCTATTTAAGATAATGTATATAATAAATATAAAAAAAAAAATAAAAAAAATAATTGTATAACTATTATATAATATATGACCCCCATTTTCGATATATTTAATAGAGTAGACTAAACATGATCTGTAGATAATATTTCAAAAGACCACTCCTGATTACAGTCGACAGTTGGAAATTTATATCCAATGATTGATGTCATAACTAATATTAAAGTTTTCTGTGCTAAAATATGATATAGTTAAAGAAGAAATTAGGTTTAGATTTGTCCAATTTGTAATTTAAATGTTTCATTTTTCTTTATTAAAGCACTGCCTGGACTGAACTACCGATTGTGTCCCTGTATAGGTAATATTTTTTTGTCATAGACAATAGATCAGCTTTCTGTATTTTTAAGCTCCTAATGCTTTTCCGGTAATCGAACCAGTACGATGTCTCAATACTCGTATCTGTCTGTATAATAATAGCCTTTCCAAAACTTAATTATGAGCGTAGAAGTTTCATTGATTTTGAATTAAAAAAAAATAACTTTTAACATTTGGTAAAATACACTTTAACATTTACGCTACAACCTCTTTAGGTTTTGGCCTCAGATTTCTGAATCTGTTTAATGATCATTTTTCAATCTAATAGGCAAGTAGGTGATCAGCCTCCTGTGCCTGACACACTACGTCGTCTTTTTGGGTCTAAGACATGTCGGTTTCCTCACGATGTTTTCCTTCACTGTTCGAGCAGTCTTCTCGACTTCAGTGTTAAATGCGCACACATAGAAAGAAAGTCCATTGGTGCACAGCCGGGGATCGAACCTACGACCTCAGGGATGAGGGTCGCACGCTGAATCCACTAGGCCAACACTGCTCTAACTTTTTTGGCTGTTAGTATTTACTAAAACAATTTTGTATCACGATTCACGCTCTAGTGCGCAGTCATATTGAATACGTTAGCATTATATGGAACCTCTTGTATCCGATCCCAAAGCATTGAATGTATTCAAAGATCATTCACACGACACCTTACATTCATTTGTAAATCATTTTTCTCATAGGCACCCTCTCAAGTCGATGATGGTTCAGCGACTTTAATTTAAAATGATGGTCAGAGATCTCAAGCCGGTGGAGTTCAACCTAGGAGTTCAGACAACTCGCGAATACAACGAAATAAATGCTACTTATTCAGAGCGTGACATATTTGGTAGGTGCCTGATCAATTAAAAAATAACAACAATGTTATTAGCGAACAAGTATTTTTCAATGGGTTATGTTAGGTTTTACTATTAAAAAATTTTATTTGTGTAGATGTAGCTGAAATTTTTAGATATTATTTGTGAAATTTATGTTCACCATAATTGTCATGTATTTTAAATATATATTGTAACTTATACTGTAAAAAATTCATTATATATGTCGTGGTGTAATTTAATAAATAAATGAATATCATTAAGTGAATGAGCCGAAAATCGCATCTTATCGCATTAAACATAGATACGGCCAGTATTATCAAGAACGTAACGGAAAATCGAATAGCTATCATAATAATAATCGAAATGGTAAGGCAAAGCGCTCCGTATTTAGTAAACGAATGTACTGACGTGATCGTTCGATTGGACGTGTAGTTAAGTATACAAGTTGTATTGAAAGACGCAACGTTCGAGTTTTTAAAAACTATTCTGCATTACTTTATTGCCAAACATTCTTTTGAATATCATTGAACGTTGCCATTTAATAATAATAATTTTGAAGTTTCCCTTGAAATCATTTGATATCTTAGGAGATATTATTAAAATAACGATCAAATAGGTGACATAGTTGCTGCAAATTGCATATTTCACACATTTCGCTTTTCCAAATGTTCTCCAGTTTTATAATGCAAGTTCTAAAATATTAAATTAAAGAACAGAGGGTTGTAAGATTAACCACAGAATGCAATACACAACTAAATCAGAGAGTTATTATATATAGCCGCTTCGGACGGCTGCACATTTTGTTAAATATTTTGGAACTAATTATAGCCTATATATTTACAAAGGGACAATATTCTTAAATCTAACGGAAAGAGAATTTTCGACATCGGTTCAGTAGTTTTTGAGGATTTTCAGTATAAAACATATAAATTTTCCGCAATATCTATTCTATGGTATAGTCTTCGACCGACTAACCCGGATCGAGTATTGATATTAACGAGGAAATGTGACAAGGATTAAAAAAAACAACCAAATAAAGTTAGTTTTAACAAATCAATAATTTAATTAGAAATTAACAGTTTACACTAACGATATACTCTATTTCATAATGAAAAATAATTTATCTATGTGTACAGTAGATATAATTAGGCTGATTATAAACGAATATATTTGCGCATGGTAAATATACACATCTATTGTACTTAAACATGTCTAGGATATTTTTAATATTGAATAAGATCAACCCTTAACTAATCGAAAGAGACAGAGGAATTTCGAAAAATTTATCTTAAATATTGGGATTTAACTACATGCATGAGCGATTGATAAGTTTTGTAGTTAAACCCCACAGACTAAGGCGGTTTTCGGATCTTACTTCGGAGCTTTACATCCGTCTGTATTCAATTCTATACATTATAATAATTTGCTTAGTAATCGAATTAAATAAAGAGTTTTCTTTCGTGTTTAAATGTTTGTATACGATTCATAGTCATATGATATAACTACTTATGCGATATATAGTTTTTATAAGGAAATTCTCTTAAAAAATGTATTGGACTAACTATTATTAATCAGTCACATTTGACAGTGACAGATAATTTGACAAAGACAGATTGGAGTCGTTTGACAGTGACTTGTCGTCCATCTGTAACGTCAACAGTATTTATCAGAAACACTGTCAAATTTGGAAATATAACATTCATAGCTATAGCTATAAAGCAAGATACCGTTAAAAAACCGCCTCATCCGTAAACAACACCAAGCCGTAACGTTCTATATACTCTAAGGCCGGTACTCGTCACTTACACGTATATATATACTTTAAGTAATAACGTTTTTAAATGCTCAACTATCAAATAGACTATTGCATTGATAATTAATCTATTTGTGATCTACCAAAGAGATTTATACATTTTAAAAATTTACAGCTTGTATAATAATTATTTGACTTTTAATTAAAGTAATAGTGTACAGCTATTGACGATATGTGAGAGTCTGGTACCTATATAGGGCTATAGAAGTCCTGTATTAACCGGTCAGCATATTTTTATTTGTATAAGTTATTGGAAACTCGCTCTACATATATTATGAAGTTCATATGAAATGAATACATATTAAATAAAGCTATTAAAGAAAAAGAGAGTCCCTCTATTACTCCTCCCTTAAAGGCAGGCAACACACCCACTAAAGGCGTCAATTGGATGTAGTGGCCGTCTTTAATGGCTGTCCCGTAGGCTTATAAATATATATTCGTAATGAAAAAGTAACATTATATTTGTATTTTTGTTTTTATTTCCAACGCAAAGAAGATGTAACAACTAGAAATGCTTTACACTTTAACATTATACATAATTAAAAATATGTCCTTTTGTATAAAACCCTTTGTAGACCACAATAACAATTGAAATGTTGGAATATATGTTAGCGAAACTAGAAACGATAGTAAACTAAAATTAATATTATTCAGGCACAAATCACTTAACCTAAAACGAATTACTAATTACAGAAATGCTTATAATCAATTATTATAAATTTTCGATTTTTAAATCATAAATAAGATAATAGAATGGACAAGCACAAAGCACCTTGTGAAGTGTCTTACGTTATGAAGTTGTTGCTTTCAATATCGAATTTATGTTATTTTAAATTTCGAACAATTTATCATTCTTATTTTAAACTATTCGACTTTCAAACTGATCTATTGAATATAATTTTTGATTCACATCGGCCATTACGTTTTCCGCCCAGATTTTATAAAATCCTAGCTGTGCAAATAAGACTAGCTTATAATAAATTTAAAGGAATTTATCGCGTGAAATAATCAAATTCTTTTGGCACATTAAAGAAATTTTGTGCATTATAGATCTACAAAACTTGACAGGATACGTTACAATAAGCATATAACAAAGTTATAGTGAATCTTTTCTAGAATTTAGATTTATTTTTCTTTATGGAATATGCTTGCGACAACATAGCTATCCGACAGGCGTGGCCCACTAACGCTAAACAAATTTATATTGGAATGACGTGACCATATTTATACAAATTTTGGTTAGTGGGTCACACCTGCCGAAAAGTAATGTCGTATCAAGCCTCAGGGTTGCCTTAAATGCGTTTGTCGTGTCGGAGTCGGCCAGAAACTGGGTTATATCTATAGTTATAACATCTCTATACATTATATCAATTCTTCTATTTATTGTATCCACGTTCCAACTACTTTTACTGTACTGTTTACAAAATGACGCTAATGCTGATATGTGAGACTATTTGCACTGAAAAACTTGGTCCAAGAAAAAATAACATCTATATTAAGAAATGGAAGAATAAAATATACCTAGAAGCTAAATGACACAGCAAAGTTTTATCGATAAATTCTAAAACGGCAATTCGGTTTTTCATTGTTACAATCCGATATCATGATTGTAAAATGGTCATACCGGAAATAATAGAACATTCGAGAAATGATTAGCGTCATTCTGCCAACCGTTGTTGTAATCTGTTTAAGATTTGAGTAGTTTATTCGCTCGCTGGTTCGCGACTGCTATACGGGTCTCGTTACTCTCACCCTAAAAATAGATTAATTCATTATCTTAAACGATTAAAATACGAAGGAATATACTGTAGATAATAATAAAAATCTTGGGCCCCCTTTGTTGAAATTAAGCAATTTTAGACAAAGCGTTGCAGCACGGTGATTATATCAAAAGGAGTCAAAGATATTACCTCACAGTTATCATTAAGTGTAGGTCCCTCTAAAATCCATAGATTCTTAAATCTTAGGGAGCGTTTAAGTATTACGTAACGAATTTTGGGTGGGAGGGTCATTTTGTAAAACGTTACGATGCGGGGCGGGGATTGAATTACATGTCAATATTATTTTAGACTTTCAAATACTTTACATCACATAATGATAACTTTTAGGTATGAAGAGTCAACTCGGTGGTCCCGAAACGTTTTACTATTGGGTACAGAAAAACGTTACGGCGCGTTACATTGGGTGTAATAATGTCCAAAAATTACGTGACGTAATACTTGAACGCTCCTTTAATAAATAAAGAGTGAAAGCTATTATTGTTTTAGTATCAAACTATTAAAGATTGTATAATATAGATTTCATAAAGCTTGTCAAAGAAAATTCGGTAAACGAATGTTCGTTTGAAAACTAAGCTATTTGGTGCTTAATTAAAGCGTGCTTTATAGTAGAAAAGTGAAATATGTTATGTTTTATTCATAATGTATAAAAAATATTGTTAATTGGAACTAAAGTGGTTTATTTTAATAATGTTTGGCAGTTTTTTAACTCGTGTAACGGTTCGCGGCAGGAATATCTAGCGGTGACTAACTACGCCGATGTCGATACGACACTTGGGGGTGTATGCGGGGCGCACGAACCATGCGTCAGCGCTGATTGGCTGTCCAGTAGTGTGTCCTGTTATAAGTTCTGCATCCGTCTGTTAGGCTGAATTTAGTGTCACGCCGACCGCACGCGCACCGTCAGCGCTGATGGTCGAGATATATGAACTTCTAGGAAGCGTTTTTGAATGACGCGTAGCTATCAGCGCGCACGGTGGTCAGCGGCTGCGCGGCCGTACGCGTCGCGCGTCGGCGCCGCGTAGCTGTCAGCGCTGACGATCGCTAGAGCGCCTTTGCTTTCAGTGAGCGTTGTAGTGTCGAACGGACGTCGTCAGCGTGTACAGTCATGGCAAATCGCGAAGTGGATACAGGTCGAGTAAGGCGGTCAGTACGATACTAAAACGAACCACGCTGAGCGTCAGCGCTGACGAACTACGCGCTGATCTATGAGCGCTGACGGTGAGCGTGAGACTAAATTCAGCCTTACAGTCACCTTCTTAATTCTGTTAAATTTGCTTAATTTAAGAATAATCTATTCGCAATTCACATGTCAGCCTTGACAATGACTTGATTCATAAATATTTGGTAATATTACGATTTATATGTAGAGACAACAATTCCGTGCGATAGTACCCATGCGCATGTATCCGCTCTTCATTTCGTTTACCGTTAGACATTCGTACTGCTACTTATACGTAGAAAAAATATTTTAATTTATATGTATATATACAGAAGATGTTAGTGTAAATAATTATTTATATTCCGTACAATAATATTAAATATCAAGACAATAGAACCACCTTAGTTCCATCTTCAAACGATTTTATGTAGTTAGTCCAAAACCAGTGTTAATTTCAATTTTCTAAGTTGTGCGTTATTATAAAAAATAATACTTACAGTATCGTTGTCCGTAAATGTGTTAGTGTATGTGTGTCTGTCTCGTGGTGAGAAAACTACTCGACTATATATAGCGAAGAAATATTTTACGAGGTATTTATGTGCCTAAATCGTATAGGAATAAAAAAATTATCAACTAGCTAATTAATTTATTATGAAGCATATAACAATTACTCTAGCGTTGATTACTTAAAGTATATTTGTTAAAACCCGAAATGTAGACTTTTTAAAGGAACAAATTTCAAGACAAGAGTATTTATGAAATCCGTGTACGCGTATACGCGTATGTATACGCTTTTACTACGTATACGAATCCTTCTTATAACGCCTGCATTAAGTACTTGTATTCCAAGATTTTCTTTTCTTTCTTTAGAATCTATTTTCATATAAGACTTTTGCACTTTATACATATATTGACGACGGTTTTGGATATCTAATCTTCTAACACCGTTATGGGCTGGTTTCGACCTGCCTTGTTGCTATTTGTTTCCGATTTTTTCCAAAAACACTTCAGGTTTCGTATATAAACAAAATCCTATCTAAATGTAATCTCGAATACAAAACTAAGAAAAGTTTTTTGTAATAAAAAGCCGTTTCATACAAAGCATTTTCTAAGAAATATTCCATAGAAGCAGGTGTGTTGAGATATGTAGTACGTTTGTGGGTATTACGGGTGGATATTTTGCATAGAACATAAATGCTCCTATGAAATATATTAACCTAACTCCAACTTATCTTCATATTATCACAATAGCCAATCCTTACGATATTCTTAAAGTTGACTACAAAATCCTATATTATTAGAGAAAAGTTTTTTTAACACTGGTCATAGTAACATTTTCATATAGATTTATAAAAAAAATGGGTATCAACAAATAATCGGAGCGCAGGTAAATTATTTTAATATAGAAAGGGGGTTTAGCAATTATATTGCATTAGATTTTTATGCATTTAACAATAATTCCTTCAAGCAAAAGTCTTGATCCTTCCCTTTAATAAATAACATTATTCTATACAACTTCAAATGTATACTTATTATTACAGATAAAGATTACTTGGATAATGTCACTAAGCAAAATACTGGTTCTTTGAATCGGTTGCAAACACTTAAACTTAAAAATATAACCTTCAAATTGACATAATTAAAAAATTATTGTAAAAAATTCCAATTAAAAAAAATAAAGTCCTTTTTCGTGTTGTTAAGAGTTTGCAATCGACTGTACCACGAGACGTGTGTGTGTTTGTGTGTCGCCGCCGCCGTTTACTTGAGGAGCTCGTGTGCGCGCTGGTTGGCGACCTTTATTCTTGTTTCATTCGAATCACCCTATAGAGAAGTGTTTCTTGTCTTTGTAACAGGTACATATATGTAATGAAGTTTGTGATATCTAATCTAACGTTAATGCCAGTTTGACGTTTGACAGTGACAGAACGACGAGTGCGTTAAGTGTCAAATATCTCAGACTTTCATTTGTAAGTGTCAGAACGTCAAATTGGCCCTTATAGACGTTTGACAGTCTTATGTTAGCTGTGTGTTTGTCTCTGTCTAGTGAAACAAACGTATGGTGGTGTATTGTCTATGAAATGTGTAT
>CAJOBZ010000022.1:3985000-4067500 GCA_905332375.1 Pieris macdunnoughi | reverse complement strand
TGTACCGTCATCTTCCTTGAACGATGCTCCCCTGAAACCGCAACACCAATGCATGTATGTTTTGTGACATTTGGGTTTTTAGTTGAGGTTTTATCTAGCAACCCCCGCATGGAATATATATAAAAGTATAATTAGATACAGATAGATACATTAAGATGAATACTATAACATGTATAATGTATATACATAAACCTTCTTAAATACTTCTTTACCCTAACTTTTAAAGACACACATCTCTTTTTACACCAAAGTTAGCGAAATTAGTCCTTAAGCACAATATATTTATACGATATTTAGTTAGAAATAAAAACGCGTTTTCAAATAAACGTACTTGTTACAAGGCAACACGCAGATACCACAGCACTTCTCCATTCCAGACAGATTTTTCTCGGCCTCACGCATGTCTGCGTTTATCTGGTCCATCCCCTCCTCAATTCTATCCAATTGCTCTGTTTACACAAATGATTACTAAGTATCGTCCCTTCAAAAGCTTCAGGTATAAAAGCATGTAACATTTTTCGCGACACTTCGTGTTTTCGTAAATTCTCAACGCTCTCGACAAATACCAGAAAAAGTGTGAGACATTCTTCAAATTCCTTTTATAGTGCAATCTGTTTTTGAATAATTCTTTACGGTGTCACAGTCATTCTGGTTTAACAAAATCTAATTTTACTTTTACCTTGATAAAATGATGTATGTGCGGAATCTAAGTGATATCAAATACTGATAACTAACATTTAGATCAAGTAGTAAGTACTACTCATGCAGTCAACAGCTTAAAATCGTGCATAGCTAGATGCGTGAGAGAAAAACAAAAAAAATGATTTTTCAATTAAATCTCCACACCTTCGGAAGTTCATTTATATCTATTTTAATATATGGTGATGACATTTTACCTCTAGTTATCCATATATTTTATTGTTAGCATATTTCCAATCGTAAAATTCAATGAACTTTCATAAACTGGTATTTTAGACAAAGCCTTACTAATGAGGAAGTAGTTCTACTGGATGCTTACCGCCCTGTTCATCCAGCATGACCAGGGTTTTCATGCCCACCTCGTGACTCTACAACACAACAATGACGTCACTATAGCTCGCCAATGAGAGGGCAGGCTGCGACACCTCGCCCCGCATCTCGGTATAGTAAACTTAAAATGATAACAAAAAAAAAACAAAATACATGAATATGATCACGGTGAGTCGCAGTTCGGCGGGCGGCCGCTCCTCTGTGAAATGATCTGAGCAAGTCAGCGTTAAAGCCATTATTGGATGAGTGATAGCAAGTGGTTCGTGGGCGGGGCCGCCCGCCGCAGACACTGATCGCATCGAGCTAACAGTAACAGACCTACTGCACTAACATTAATAGTACGCTGCTAGCCATGTAGATGAAGGCGGATACCATAAATACTCTACACGTCAACACACAATCGGTCAACGCGCAAACATATACCGCATAAAGAGAAGAGAGATTCGAAAAGATAAATAAATATACCTATAAAAAGCGTTCCGATCGACAATAACGGAAACTAAACAGATTGCGCAGCTCATTCAAATTAAATCTTCAGCAAAGGATAGATAGTAATAGTTTTGGCGACAATTAGCAACGAACGGCCATCGGGCTTCTCTATTTACACTATGTTGTCATAATCATCCCCATCGAAACATAGAAACATACGCAACATCGATCTGAGATAAGTCGTTAAGAGAAACGTCAAAGAAAAACAAAGAGATTAATTTATTATACTGCACATTCAACACAGACGTTCTCACGACTCGACTACCCACGTTCAAGTTAACTCTTACCGCCCTGGTGACTCAACATATGAAGCGCTTGCCCCCCGGCGTCCTCGCTCTATACATAAAATACAAATCAAAATAATATCGCAGGAGAGAGTATCGGGGGTGTTGGGTGGGTCGGGTGCTGAGTGCGCGGTGCCAGAGAGGCCGCACGGGTGCTGCGTGCGCGGTTCAGCGGCGGTCAGCGGCGCGTACGCCCTACGCGGCGTGCGGCGTGCGGCGTGCAGCGAGCGCTGAGCGACGCGCGGCCGGCGGACTTCTTCCTCTCTCCGTCGTTCTTCTTTTGCCCCTCCGCCGACCGCGACCGCTCGGCGCTAACACACACTACTCGAACAACATGCATGCAGTGAAGCTTGCAGGTAAAACCAGATTAAAGTCGTATTTGTGCTCAGTTTTCCATGATTTATGAATAATTTTGTGTGATGTTAAGAGTCGTGCGTTGAGGAGAAGCGTTTCGAATTTACTTCAGACGATTTTTTCGGTTATGTGATTTAAGTAAGTCGAGTTTATTATTTGATATGCGGAATGTAAAAGTATCGTACGATCGGATAACAATTAGCTTGTATGTTTTTATTCGAATAGGCCGGCGTCGACGTTGGAAATAGCACTCGCTGTCGAGTTGTGCAAAGTTGTGTAACTACATAACGAAAAAAATATGCAGAGATGGAGGCATTCCTGTTTAGAGCGGTTTAGATGTAAAGTTAATGTAACAGTTTCTCGGAAGCCAGCATCTTTGCACGAAAAATACAAAATGTAATCTTTAAATAGCGGTGAATCTCCCCTTGATTATTACCAAACCCATTTCGGCTGAGCGATCCAACATGGTTAGCGAAAGGTAAAATAGACAAAACTGTAAGTAACTTAGTGTTGCAATTTGCATTTCACTCACCTCCCTGGTCATCTAGAGCGACCAGAGTTCGTATGCCGGCCTCCTTGCTCTAAACCAGCCGCAGAAACAAAAAGTCAGAGAGCATGTTAGTTGTGAGGGGTATAGTGGAGTGAATGGACAGTGGACGGACGAGGTGGCTCGACGCTGCGGCACTCGAGCATCAGTGTTCAGTACTTGGTATTTAGTGTTGGAAGGGCATTTCCGACTGCCTCAACGTAACAGTCTGAAGATGCCCTAAGTCTGAACAGTGTTGAGTGATGCGAGTTGGCACTGTGTCTTCGGAACATTAGTACAGACAAGTTAGTGATACATATTAACACAATACATCTAATGTTACAAAAACAAATCAAATTATATAATATACGTGAACGATAAAATAGGGATCAAACAAAAATATCTATTAACGATAAAGTATTCGACTGTTCTGTATTTGTTGTGAGAGTTTGCAAGGTGTAGCTCGATATATCTGTTGGAGTCGTGGCACGTGTACTGCCCACACAGTTATGTGAATGTCGAGAAGGCATGAAATCATACATAAAAGATACAGTCAACAACAGACAGCAGCCACTACACAGAGACCTAGGACAGAAACTAAAAGAAGAAAGAAACAATAGACATGTTGGATTATTTGTTAAATTTGAGGTTTGAGAAAATAATGGGCAGAAGTTGCCAGTGATAATCCAACTCAGGAATAAAGTGCATTCGGAAGGTGTAATGCCAGAACGGCAGACAGTGGAAGATGGCTTCAGAAAGATTTTATTCGGAAAGCAAGCCCAAGCATTTAAGACTATGTTGAAACAAGCGCGATTTCGAACCAAATCTTGGCTAGTGGTTTGATAGACGCTAAAGGGAACGGATATTTCTATGATGGGCTTTCATGCTATGGAGAGAACTAAACCGGTCAATAGGATTTGACAGTTAAATTATTCTTAGTGTATATGTAAATTTGGATTCTAATTACAAAAAATTAACTGTCAATTCCAAAATAGAAAGAGGATATGCCAATCCACACGTAGTTTTGGTTAAACACTACGAACAACACAAAGGGCTAAGAGATTCTACCATTTGGACACATTTAGGCACGGATCATGCAACACCCATTAACGATAAAATAAATATTTATAATAAAATAAAATATGCATAAGAACGAAAAATAACTGTATATAAATCAAATAAACAGCTAGAGAATATACATACACATCGAAATAACACTAGCGACATCGAAACACAAAGGCCAAGGATAGCAGAGGCTGCGCCCTAGGGTTCGGGGGGCTTTGGGGCAAACCGAATGGGGATACGGGCTACCCAAGACACTTCCGCAATACCCCTCACTCCCTCGCATCGAGAACACCTCTCTCACAGATGGTCAAATAATCACATAACCAATGGAATAAATCAACAAAACTTGGGAACTATCGGGGAAACAAAATTTACGGAAAATGAAACACGTCTGAAGTAACAAATCCAAATCTAGCAATTTAATCGATTCTTCTTATTATAGACATTATCTGAAATTTCGAACTGCATATTAAAGAAATTGTAGGGTCATTACGTAAGGTATTCTCGACTGCCTTTACGAGAATTGATAATTATAATCTATCGGCAGATTATTTATCCAATATTTATTATCAAGTTAATCTTAAAGTTAACACGTATAATGTGGAGAGAGACGTACCTCCTCGCATAGTTGCATCATACGCCGAGTTGATTCCAGTGACTGAAATTCAGAGAAAACCGATTACTATGGAATATTAAATGATATATTATATACAAGCCTATATACTTTTACGTATGACATTGTTATGAAAACTTTCGATACTCGAAATATTTAACCACCTTAGTGATTTCAGTCGCTTGATTTGTTCAGCACCTTGAATTCATCAATTTTTTGTATTGGAAACGGAAAAATATTTCGTGCTTCACTTGGGAATTTTGTGACTACTTTTTCAGACACGATTTTCTCCACCCTAATTTTCTCCTCCCTTATAAGTACAATACCATCTCCATAAAAATCGTTAAAATATTTAGAAGTCTCAAAAGTTCAAGACATCTCAGAAATTGCATCTAGCTAATTATGCTCTTTATCGATCAAGAAAACTGATAAGCGAAACCAATACACAAAGAGTACCTTTCTTTACTTTTAAGTATGGCTTAAACTGGATATATTTGGTAATGTAATATGGCTGTTAATATTCATACCTCATCAGTAACTTCGCCGGCTCGTAATTGGAGTTGTTCCAACTCGCTGCGCGGCGCGCCATTTTCGGCTGGTGGTGTGGCAGCAGGCATCCTGAAACAAGCAGCACGTGTTATTAGTAAAACAAAGAAATATTTTATAAGTAGATTAGTTCTAAAATTAAAATGACAAAGTAATAAACGCTACTGTCAAATATATTTATGCTTTGACAATCACAGCCTACCAGAGATCTATCATGGTCCAATCATCCATGATCTATCTGATATATCATGATCAGTGATCACTATTTAGTTTAATAATTATTTTGCCTCCTTGTAAATTTTAATGGCATAATTTTTCTTTTACAATGTACGTATAATTAAAGTATTGAAGTATCTTTGACTGTCACTATAGCTACTTTGGTCTTTGGCCTATCCCTGATCATTCTCCTGATTGTTATCGTCCGGCGTCCTTTTTGACAATGCACTGTATCAGCGGAACATTCTGCCATCCAATAGAATTTTCAACTTTTCAGGAGCACACGATATTTATGATAATTTTCATACATGATTGTTGAGTTAATAATAGGCCTAATATGTATTATTCATTTCTTAAAATTTTACGATTGAAACCAATACGTAATAAATGACTTACGCCATCAATTACTCAGGTAATGAGATTACAAATTATGTAAGCTTAGATTTGTTATGGTTCTGGGCTCGACTTCAATGAATTTATATTTCCTTTACTTTACCCGATCTTCCTAAATAAATAAATCTTCCTATTTGAATAAATTTACATATGATTTTCAGAAGAAAAGAAAATTTAGCTGATTTTCTAAGTTTGACTATATCGATGCGATATTACTTTATGACATCTCAAACACTTTTTTAATACATTTCAATCATTTATACCAATAATATTCGACCTGTTACAATACAGTCTTGGACTATCTTGCTGACATTCTATTAACTCAGCATTTCCCATCGAGAGACTATTAGAAAAATACAAAGTTGTTCAGTATCATCCGTCACGGACATTGTCGCTCAATCGTAATATTTTAAATGTTATAAACACCAATGGCGCAGTAATTAGGATGATGAAAAAAGGATATGTACATCTTTCTGTTAGGACTGACCCAATCAATGGGTTTAAAAAAATGTGTTAAGGATACAAATGAACTTTATAGGCTTCACAAAATATTTGAAAAATAACATTTAAAATGGCCTAGTGGTTTCTACGTGCGACCCTGGGGTCGTAGTATCGATCCCCTGATGTATACCAATGGACCTTCTGTCTATGGCGGCATTTAACTCGCTTGTACAGTGAAAGAAATCATTGTAAGGAAACCGGCATACCTTAGGGCTTAGACCCAAAAAGTCTCGACTTGCCTATTAGAAAAGTTCACAAAACAGATACAGAAATGTGAGGATATCTAAAAGTTTGTAGCGCCAAAGTATTTTTTGGAGTATTCAAATACAATTTTTGAATAATGAACCCCTAATACCTAATACTCACGGGAGATGCCGTGCCTACGCTGTAATCGACACGCCAAGGTAACATAATTTATCAGTCTGGTCAAAATGGCTTTTTATTTCATAAATTATAACCTTAACTACTTTAATTATGATTTGTTATCACAATCGATATCATGATTAACTTACTATTTAGATCATATCATTATTATTATATAATTTAAAATAGAACCACTGAAGGTAATTTAAAATAAAGATACGATTACATATTTCGAAAAAAAGATATAATTAACATGTGAAAGAAACACGAAACTTTTTTACCGAACAATAAGAATTATTAACGACCCTCGACATGTCCCATATTATCTCCAACCGCGTATTTTCGAAGTAAATAAGCAAATCGATCGATCGCATACACTTATACATCCCCAGACATTGCACATTCCCACACACACCTCAAAAAGCAAATTATTTCACTGTTAAATCCTTTTTAAAAAAAGATGTGGATTATCAATAAACTGTTAAAAAATACACTTTTTTCAGATCTATGAGTGAGATATTAAGTTTTTGTTTTGTGTAGAAATGTTTTATTCAAACTGTTTTTTGTTTCAGAGGCCAAGACTCGCTTTGAGTCGCCAGCGAAACACGAAAGGAAGTACGAAAAAAAAAATTATAAATAAAAACCTTAAGCTAAGGTTTCTTAAAGACAGACCAGAACTTATAATGTGCACATATGAGCATATATTTACTTTAAGAAAAAACAATCACCTTTCAGGCATATAAACTAAACACTGTACACAGTAATGGCTATGCCTTATTCAACTTCTTAACAAACAGGGCGGTATGGAATGAACTCACTGAAAAATTTGTCCTGGCCACTATTTCAAAAACAAAGGTTTCGTCTTACAAATCTGTTCTCACTTGGCTTAGGCCAGTACAAGGCTCATAAATCGATCCTTAGCTAAAGTAAACAGCTACCAAACGTAATAAATAAAGAAATAATAATAAGGACTAAAACATACTTTACTCTAAAACTTTGACCTATAAATGCATTGTGGTTTTATTTCTACGTCAGCAAAGTTGTTGGTTATGAAAAAAAAAAACGCCCGCAAACAATATGAAAAGCCTGAAATAACGATGCTTGTTCTGTAGCAGACAGTTTCATTATAACTCAAGACTTAATAAAACGTCAACATTGAACTTGATAGTGAGATACTGCGTCATAACCTAGAATACGACAATTCTCGAGTATATTTCCACCCCTTTAACAAAATTTACGAAATTATTACCTATATAGCCTTCGTGACTTAGTTAACACTCATCATAACTTAAAGGTCAGCACGATCAATTGTTTCGGCTTGAGACACATTTTCCACTGGTTCCCAGACTTAAAATTACAACGAAACAGACGCAGAAATGTATAATATTCAAAATTCAAAATCATTTATTCATATAGGCAACACAATGTACACTTATGAACGTCAAAAATATATATAAATATGAACTTTTTTTTACATTTACTGCCAGTTCTCAAATCAAGGATGTAGAACGGAAGAGAAGAACTGGCAATAAACTCTCCGCCACTCTTTTTATGTCTTATATGTCGCATGTGGTCTGTGAACGAATTACTGTTGTATATGTACAACATTATTCATTTTATTGACTACATGTCTCTTGGGCTGACTCGAGCAAGCATTTGGTTTAGTTAATTCGGTGCGTTTAATCCCTAGGTTGGGCTACCCTTTAGCATGTATAAAATGAAAATATTAACAGGCTACTATTTAAACGTAAGATTCAGAGTCTTAGGCTGATATTTAAAAACAAGACTTGTTTTCTAGGAGGTTACGGACTTCACCCAAACGCACGCACACGGAAGAGCGGAACCTATTTAATAGTTAATAACATCAAAATCAAAGACAGTTTAAATAATAAAACGCCATTTAACGAACAAATTACACCTGTGATATCTGTGATAATACAATTTAAATCATTTGTTTTTCTTTAAAGTATCCTTAATCATAAAAACCAACCAATTGTTACTGTCACTATTTAACATAACAGCGTAAAATCATTAAGAATTTATTGCCAGTTCTTCTCGTCCGTTCTACGCCTTAGACTTGAGAACTGGGTAAATGTAAACATTCACGTACACTACATCGTGTTACCTAAATTAATCATATTTTAACATAGGGCTATGTAAGTCGTTTTTAAACATACAAGGAAATAATCTAATATCCCCTTGGACTTCAGTTCGTGACTTGAAAAGTAAAACCATAGAATTGCAAATCAAAAGGGAAAGTTAAGATTTACGAAAACAAGCCGTCGAGTGTTTGCTCGTAAAATTTTCAGCATGCAATAGCGTGCTCTCGACCCGACCTTTGAATTTTAATAACGGAAAGAACAACTTATAGTTAATTTAGTTGGCTTTGACATATAAACTTAACTGTAAAATAAAATTTGTAAGAAAATATTAAAGTAATGTTTTTATGTATGTATGACTTTCTAGTTATGTATATTTTTAATAAGTGTTAGTCTAGGGTGAGCTAGTATAAGCCTGCATGTCCAGGAAAATATTACTTCCGCTGTTAGAAGACGGTGCTTTTATTTTAACAAATTTCTATACTACATACTTGCGTCTGTCAAATCCAATACGTTTTGACATACGAGAGTCACACCTAGGGTTAAGTTTACTATATATGAGGGTACATCTTATTTTTAAATCGTAGAAGCTTACTTAGAGAGGTGAACATTAAACATAGTTGTTTCACACAACACCAGAAAAGAAATTCGGATATGATATTAATATATTATATATTTCAACTATAGTATCATAAATCGTATTTAGTTCTAACTATTTATTTAGGAAACACAACAGATACATCTCTATAAAATAAAAAGTAAAAAATAAAACATAAAAATTAACACATTGGATATATCCACAAAAAGTTTCACGGATAAAAATAAGATACAAAGCAAAACATGATAGAAGAACGTTAGCTAAGTAGATAATACAACACAAAATATATAGAAAGATACCAGGCTTAGGACAATAATAGTTGTTTTTAACTTATTCTTAAATGACGCAGTATAGGAGTGCGAAAAAAGGTCGATATGAGTATCAGAATCTAATGTAGAACACATTCTGTGAAGAGGCTCGCGGAACCCAATGTTGGTTCTGGGAGTCGGAAGGTTAAAGGTTCTGTGCGAGCGTAAAGACTACAATAAGTGTGAGGAGTATTTTCCAAAAGCAATAAAATATGTACCAATAATAATGTCATAGAACCCTCATCATAATAAAACCTTGACCTTGACAAGGGAGAAATATCCTTTCATTTCGGGCTAAATTTACTGTATTTTATAATATACGGAAACTGAATTCATGAAAACATACTTGTGAAATAGTCTCAGCTAGAGATGGCACACCACTTGTGTAAAATCAATAGACGCGCGCATCGCCCCCAGGCAGACCTCAACCTCCAACCACTTCAATAGCACAACCTTTCATGCACTTATTTATAAATTTATCTTTCCTGCTTTCAAATTAAACTCTTATTCGTTTTTTAAATCTCTATTTGCTATTACGAATTGAGGCTACAGATTAACGTGTAATTTGTTGTTTATTGAAAATACCGATTATTTTCCATTTGAATTTGTGTATTCCCGGATCGCAAATTTTAATTAAATTTGTATTTTTGGAGGTTGTGAGGATGGGCCGTATAATGTAAGATTGTTACTTAGCGGGTTCGGGGCATTTTGAAAAACGGGTATGGTCAAATACGTATGTCAAAGTAGGAGCAAGCATTTCCGTGTTCGGTAATATGCTTGGGTAGAATTCAAGATCAAACTTCGAGGCTTGATATTCTAGCTAGACTAATATTTTTAAGTCTAAAAGTTTATGTATTAAATAATTTTTATTAAACCGGCATATATCTTATAAATGGTATTTTATGTATGTGGAATCACAGTATAAAATTTAAAACGAATTCAGTTCTATGCTCGCATTCTATTTTCGCGCTGCCACTGAGTTACTGAATGTTTATTTGCGAAAACGCGAGAACCATGAATATTACGTTACACGCAATAACTTTAATCAGTGTAAGATAAATAAAGCAGAAAAGGCATTGTCATATCTGTATTTTCTTTGAGCAGTGTGTGGCCTAGTGTCTTCAGCATGCGACTCTCATCCCTGAGGTCGTAGGTTGTGAACCAATGATAAATCATCAATCATCATAATATCGATTACATTATCATTACTATCACCACAATTTACTAATTATCTTTTTAATTAAAATATATTTGTTGCAGATAGCATGTTCTATTGGCAAAGAGTTTTATGTGTGATCTGATTAAATGTATAAAATAATTTATAACATAAATAAAGGAAAGGGGTCTGAGTAGTTACAACGCCTTTTTTCCGAAGGCATGTCAATTTTAAAGATTCTAATAAAATTTCATTACGGATGGATACGATCGCTTCCATCTGATTACACTATATATTATTATATTTTGTGCTATCAAACATATTATTGGGTTATGGTGCGGCGACATATGCTTAATTAAATAATTTGCCTAAAAATATTCTTGGCTTTCAGTTATCGAAACGACCTGGATTTCCGCTAGTAACTGAAAAATTGCCAAACGCGTCAAAAAACTTTAAATTACTATAACAATGCATTAAATTGGAGTATTCATCATAAAAGGAAACGGTCGTGCCAGCAACTTTTTAGAGTAATTGACAACAAAAAAATTTTATATCTTTAATTTATTACAAATAAAAAAATTCTTCATATTTTAATACTAGTAAATTCAATTCTACACTTGTTATATAACTTTTTCTCATTTTATAAAGCTATTATAACCAAAGGATGTCATCTGACCTCAACTTAACCTATATTCAAAGTTTAGTGCTTGGCATAAAAAGGTCATGTATAAAAAAACTGAGAAGCAAACAAAGAAAAATAGAAAAGCTCGAGGCGCAACTTTCTAGGAAAATCCGAGACTAAGAATTGTGACGTAATTGAGAAAAACTTTGCATCAATAATACATTTCTTATTCTGAGAAACAATTTTTATTTTTTCTGCTTTTACCATGCGGTACCTGCTACAAAATCCTTTTTCCTTCCCTCCTTATTTAGAATAGAATATTTAAAAAATAACTAGAATCATATTAACAGATTTCCTAAAAGCTCAAATGAAGTACATTTGAAAGAGATTATTTTAATTCAATTAAAAAGGGTGGAAGGGATGAGTAAATTGCCCGTATAAGAGATGATTTCAGTATATATTTGTGAATACTTGAAGGCTGGTTGAGTCTTTTATATCATGGTTTATTTAATGCTCTCATATCTAAAAGCCATAGCAACTAATGAACATGACTTGGTTATAAAACCAAAAATCAATTTAAACAATTTACCATCTTAAAATAACAAATAATTTAAATATGTACCATTAGTGGTACACAAATGATTATTAAATAGGTATTTCAGAAGTGGAGAAGGTGGGATGTTCTATGTTGAACACTGACCTCACTTTATACTATTAAGTGTAATTGGTGTTAAGTTGGTATCCTTGTACTTTGAATTTATGTAACTTTATTATCATTTCAATAACCCTTTTTTGCCCTGAGTACAAGAAATGTATCTAGCAAGTATTCAGAGGTCAAATACTAAAAGCATTGAAATTTACATATCTCTGCACGGCAGTTAGTATTTTCATGTTAATAAGGTGAGGTAACAGAGTGGAAAATGTTGGTTTTTGCACTTGCACTTAATGATATATTTTTTGTTAAAATATTATCTGGTTCAAGTTATAAGCTACTTATTTAAATAATGCATGTATGTACTTTAGTGTTCAGAGCGTGTTGTTTTATATTACGGTAGTTGGGATCTAGGAAATTTATTTATCCTTATGTTCTATGTAGCATCTAGTTCTTGTGTATGTGAACATATGCAAGAGACATAACAGTCACTAGTTACTTATAGCATGATATCTATTTATTCATGAATCACAAACTACTTGAATGATAAATTACACTAATGTACTACTAAATTTAATCCAAATAATATTTTACTTTATTCTGATTGATATTAGATAAAAATGTATTATTGTTCGAGATGAAATATAAAATGTTTGGGTTATTTAAGGTTTTCCTTTAATAAACATTGTGTACCTACATAGTTAAAGAAAGAGTTCAAGTTATAACCAAAAGATAAGACACATTTTGTATTTTTTTAAATCTTACCTGGGAATTAAAGGTTCCATAGGTTTGTGTTATATGTATATGTTTAATGAATGTCACAAATATGAATCAGTGATAACTTTGACATTTAACAAACACATACAAAATTTAATGATTTTTCAGGCTTTATAAATGTATTGCCACTCCTATAAATACATATTCTTTTAAATTACATTTAAAAAATTATTAGTGAATATATATTATAATTAAGATTTCTTGCTATTTTTGTTTTATTAAGTTTTATGCTATAAATTAATTAACGGCTTTTAAATATCTTGTTAGTTGTTATAAGCGGCAACCCGATATTGTGTATTATAAGGTATGACGTCATTTGATACAAGTACTCATGATACCATTAGGAATCATTTTATGAACTACTAACATGGTGACAGTAGTAGATAATAAATTAGCTCAAATAATCGTCAGTTATTTCTCCTGTAGATATACTATTTACAATATTATATTGATTGTAGTTAAATTAAGAATCAATCGGAAATATAGTACTTACTTGATAATTTAATGTAGGTTGGAAGGCGTGGTCAAAATCCTTAGGTAATAACTGTACACTTAGCAATCACTAAACAGAACACTCTAGCAAAATAATGTGAGGCTTTCTCTTCTCATAAAGGAGTGTTGGTCGATTGAGTCGATGAGGTTAGCCACTGAAATGCGCAATGTTTTGACTATGCGCATTAAGCAAAGCCTTGATTGTCATGCGCGTTGTAATCCTCTTTTTATTGTAATTATCTTTTATACAGTTCATATATTTTTTATGTATTTAAATTTAAGTTATGATGACTAATTTCTTTATGATTTGTTTCGTGTGAGTAATGCTAATTGTATTGTTTACACCCAAGATTAAATATTTATCGCTGTCAGTTTTGGCTTTGACATATAAAATGTCATTTGTGAATTTAGAAGATGACACACTGTACATATTGACACTGACATTGACATTGACGATGTATGTCATACTCATTTTGCTATTCGACAATAGATAGCGCCACATAATGAATCAAATTCTTTTTGAAAACAATTTTAAAATAAACATTAAGCCAATTTAAAATGCGTATTTAAAATATATGTTATACTCGTAACAAACTGCGTTCAGAAATGTATCACTTTATAATGTTATCAATTAGTCTTTCCTGGTTATGGTTATACTTTTGCCTCCAAAGATCTCGTATATTTAATTTTTATGCATTGACCTAGAGAATTTGGATCGCCTTGACTAACGCCCTTTTGAACTCTAAATTCTTCGCCTTATTGTTCAAGTTGGACTGTTGCTGTGGTGTTTTTGTAAGACATACTTAAGATCAAATAAAAATGTTATACAAACCTATAACCTTCAAAATTCTGTATTAAATAATGTCAACGTAATTAAATATCTTGGATTTTTACATGATAGCATATATTAAATATGTTGATAGCATTGATCGCAAAGCTTATAAAATGTTAGGATTCGTTTTAAGGGCGTCGACAAACTTCACCCAAGTCAAAACACTAAATGTTCTGTACATCTCCTATGTTAGATCAAACGTAGAGTATACCTCGCAAGTATGGATCCTGCAAAATGCAAATAGCGATCGTATAGAACTCATACAATCAATGGCAGCCTTGCGATTCTGTAACTCACTTTTCGAACTCTCACAGCGGTTTTCGCTGAAAAGTGAGTTACAGAATCGCAAGCAGGTGTTACATACTTAATGAATTTCGAAACAGGTAAAGTGGACTGTCCTGAGTTGCTGAGTATGGTATTTCTCCGTGTATACAACAGGACGCTAAAAAACATGAATCTATTGTATACACCTAAAGTCAATACCAATACACAAAGAACACCTTTATGGTTAGAGCCGTGGATGAGTTTAACAATTTGACTGTTGATATTGACCTGTTCGCCACAAGTGTGGTGTCGGCAAGGAAAGCTCTGACCTTTGAATTTTTTAGGACTAAAATATATTGCATCATAAATTTCACCGTCCTAAGTGTTTCTCATCTAATTTACTTTGTTGTTTCCTTTGTACCATTTAAACTCAAACTCAAAATAACTTTATTCATATAGGTAAACAAGTACACTTATGAATCGTCAAAAAGAAGTTAAATTAATTGTAAATTTACATTTACTACCAGTTCTCAAGTCAAGGGCGTAAGCGGGTAAGAAGAATTGGCAAGAAACTTTCCGCCACTCTTTTTAATCGCCAAGTATTGTCATACAAATTGTTTGAACTGGAGCAAATCAATTCCAAGGATTAAGATCATTTAAGTATTCGTCAAATTTATGAAAAGCTTTATTGATTAATTTACGATTAACGACGGCTTTGAATTTACTTACCGATAATTCTCTAATTTCGATTGGGAGTTTGTTGTAAAAACGAATACAATTTTAATATAAGGAGTGGTTTATCTTTTGAAGCCTGGTTGGTCGTACACTCAAATTAGTTCTATTCTGCGTATTATACTGCTGAAAGACACCGTTTGTTTTAAAATCGTTTATATTTTTTTGTACATACAACACGACTTCAAGAATGTATTGACCAGAATATAATATTAATTCCTTAAACTTTTAAAGAAAACACTTTCTTACCGGATTGAAGTTATGTAGGTGTTGGTGTCATAATATTTAATTCCTTAAACTTTTAAAGAAAACACTTTCTTACCGGATTGAAGTTATGTAGGTACCGTGACCACGCACGCTGTAAAGCAGGCGAAACGTCGGAAAAATTTAAAATTATGTAAAATAATTTTAATTTTAATTTGTTTTTGATACATAACTTACATAACACAACCAATACCCCGAACAGCCCGCTTAGCCTAAATTAAAATGATTTTGTTTGTATCAATCCACCTAATTATTAAATACTTTTTTGTAATAGGTGGCAAACGGGCAGGAGGGTCATCTGTTGTTAAGTGATATCGCCGCCCACAGACATTGCCAGAAGACTCGCAAGCGCGTTGCCGGCCTTTAAGAATTGGTACACTCCTTTCTTGAACAAAATGAAAAGAGTAGTTTACTGATATAGTAGATAGTAAAATGTATTATAATATATCCTACCTATGAATTACCTACTTGTTTTTATGTGAAGATTTGTTTTAGTGGCGTGCAAAGTTTAAAATATTTAGTAGTCTACATAATTTAGTTGTAAGCTGTAAATCTTCTTAAGAAAAATATAAATATGTGCTTACATTTTGAAAAGTGTTAAATACTCCTAAAAAAATCTAAATATTTCTGCCCCACACTCAAATGGCTATGCTTCCTTAAATTTTTTTCAGTAGAACAATATCGTCTTACAACTTTTTATATTCATGACTAATCAAAAAAAATGTTATTGTTCTATCTTACACGTTTTACTTGTTTCCTAGAGTAGCCGTGCTCATAAGTTGTTACTTAGTCATTCCATGTACCTAAATTCCAATTATATGCTCAAGTATTTTGATATAGTACTCTCAATAAACTACTATATCAAAATTGCAAACAAAAACTTTGGAATCGCTATGACTGAGTTGTGGAGGAAATTTCTCATCATTCTAACTTCACTCGTCAACTTCCAAAAACTTCCATGGGACAGACATATTTCTGGATCTGATTCAATGATATTTTTTCCATTCAACAACGTGGATTTTTGAGTTTCCTGTTTCCTTACAATGTTTTCCTTTATCATACATAAAAGTGTTACCTACCTTTTCCTTTAGTATACCTATAGCCGGCGTTCAAAGTTGCAACGATTACGATTAAATTAAAGACGTGAAACAAAGAAAAACTGCTACATACATTATATCTATATTAAATGACAAATATGTTTTGTCATAATCAGTAATGCAAATAATCTTTTCGGCTCCAAGGGCTGATAAGCATCATGCGTGCCGTTATATAAGTTGTATGTAACGGCCGTTATCCAATCAATCGTAAAACGACGCTATCCGTTAACAACAAAGGATTTAGATAAAGCCCGATCACGATAAACGGTATCGTTTAAGATATAGTCGTAATTTATTACAACCAAAACCCATTTTAAATATTTCTAATCAAATACCTATTATAATTCGTCGTAGAAATATAATTATTTGAATACTTTCCATAAATATACGTGATGTTAGGATCGGGTGTTCCTTTTGTATATATTCGGGTTTCACGTATCGTGGTATAAAATTATATTAACTTTTCGAAAATATAATATTAGGGGGAGGTAGATTTTGTCAGGGATGACTTATAATGATCGAGTTGTGGATGATTTGTAATAGGTAACTTTACGGAAATTGTGTACATTTTAGTTTGCACAATTTCCGTAAAGTAAAAAGAAAATTACTTTCTTTATCATATTTTTGGTGTTTTGACTACCCATTACACACAACATCTATACACTGCCTGCTTTATAAATAGTTTATTGAAGGTGGAATCATCAATTTTAAAATAGGATGTTGTCTCAGTTCTTGGACGATTAATAAAAGTCATAACCAAAGGATGCGCAAAGGTCACAGCGAAGTTGAGTAATCTCACTTTGCTGTATTAATAGGAAAACCCGTAGCTTATCTGGGGATTCACCTAGATAGTTTAGCTCAAACACGTGAGAAATTAATATTAACATCCTGCTAAAATAAGAAAAGTAACTTTCGAATAAAGACAATAAATTGTTACGTTTTTTATATGTAATAGGAGGCAACTGGGCAGAAGGCTCACCTGATGTTAAGTGATATTAATATGTATATACTATTTTATCCATGGACACTCAAATTGCCAGAAGGCTCTCAAGTGCATAGCCGGCCTTTTAAGAATTGGTACGCTTTTTTCTTGATGGACCCTGACCAATTCGTGGTTCGGAAATACTTCAGTGGGCAGCTGGTTCCACATAGTGGTGGTGCGCGGCAAAAAAATGCTTTAAGAAACGCTTAGTTGTGGAACGACTAATATGTAATTGAAGATAATCTAAAGCTTTCGTTGCATCTATATGATTATTACACATAAAATTGGAATGGGTGTGGTGCCCACCTTGTAGAACTTTTCCACTTTTCCCAACGTTCTTAAGTCGTATCATTTCAGAAATACCTGTACCGGCTAATGAAGACATATAATATTTTAATTGTAAATTGATAAAAATAATAAATATATAAAAAATATACGCAGTCAATGATAATTATGATGATAAACTAGTCAAAGTCTTGCTAATTAATTCCTAATTGAGTTAATGACTGAAATTACAAAAAGGATTAATTTACATTAAGAGATAAATAGAAAAAAAAAATAATTACGCGGAATTTATCTTGTAAATTAGTAAATGGTTGTACAACCCCTTGTGGGCCTAAGCTTCCGCAATTATTTTTCGCCATCGCAATCCATCTCGTGCTTCTTGTGTCCTCCGAACACCTGTTGTTTCGAGGTCCTTGACAATTCCATACCACCAACGCAGGCTTGGGCTACCGGGTTTTCTCTTGCCTTGCCTCTTGCTTGGTTTTGTCGTCCGCCATTCGGTGCATATGTCCCAACCACTTCTTGCATTTGATGAATAGGACGATCTTGGCATCGTCAAGGGTCTTTTTCAAAGAATCGAATACGCCAAACACCGTCGTTGCAAAGAGGGAGAATAACATTCTTCGAAAAATTACGCGGAATTACCACAATATTCAATATGTACTTATAATGGGTATTATTCATAACTAATTAGTCTGGCCATAAGTTCTGTTACAAATGAAAATGCATTATTTTAAACTTTTTAATTATTATTATGAATTTGGAACACGTATATTATATTAAAAACTTTTTCGATTTTACGCCATTTCACATATTTTTCCCTGTTAGTTACAAATTACAAGTTCGTATATCGTACCATCAACAGATACAACAACACTTCGTCTGTCGAAGACCAGCAAAGATCGGGGCGGCCAAGTGCTATTGGAACTACAAAGGCTGTTAAAGCCAGAATTCGTCGAATTCTTCCTGATGGGGTAGGAAGCAAAAAATCTTATCGCGAGAAATGAAGCTTTCCGCTAGGACTCTGTCGCGTATTATAAATCAAGACCTGAAGCTTGGTGCTTATCGTCGATATACGAGTACAGGACATGCCCTAAATCAATCTTTACAATTAAAGAGAGCTGGATCGATCAAAACGCCTTCTATCGTGATACGCAGGTGAAAAGCACAAAAATATCCTCTTTACCGATGAAAATTTCACAATTAAAGAACACTACAATAAGCAGAATGATAAAGTGTACGCTCACAGTTCTAAAGAAACTGCTCAAATGATAGGAAAGGTACAACGTGGTCATCATTCTATCAAAGAGTAACAAAACTAAATTTTTTGTGAAAAAGGAGTGGAACTTCAGTTAAATTGTTTCAAGATATAGTTTTGGATCAGGTTGTGAAACCTCTCAGCATAACACTTTTTTAAAATATACCGTGGAGTTTCCAGCAGGATTCTGCACCTGGTCACAGGGCACGAAGAAACCAAGCCTGGCTTGAAAGCAACGTTCCGGACTTTGTAAGAGCTGAAGACCTTGGCCCTTATCTATCCCAGACTTCAAATTTTGGCAGTTTTAGAGGACATGGCCTGCTCTAAACGACACGGCGACATTGAGTCTCATAAAAAATCTTTGGGGTAAGCAGTGGCGAAATTTCCCTTGGAAACAGTGCGTAAATCCATAGATTCGTGGCCAAACATATTGTAGGCCTGTATAAATGCCAAAGGTGGCCATTTCAAATAGATTTTTTTTTTGCTGAAACGTTAATAAAGGTGTAGGTATACATTTTAATAATATTACATTACTTCATTGAAAAATAAATGCATTTTCATTTGTAACAGAACTTATGGCTGGACTGGTATATATAAATTTGAAAAATAAAAATTTAATAATACTATTTATTGAATCTATTTCTGAATAGATATATTAATAATTCAATTACAATAAAATATAATACAATTAGGGGTTCTGAATATGATTTTGTCCCATTCGAGACCGTTGATCCGTGGGGTCCTAGCGCCATAAGGCTTTTTAAGGAAATAGCAAAAAGGTTAGTGTCGACTAATTTTACATTAGAATCCTCAAATTAACAGTATTTCTCCATTATTTAATGGATGTTATTATACAAATAAACCTTCCTCTTCAATCACTCTATCTATTAATCTATTAAAAAAACGCATCAAAATCCGTTGCGTAGTTTTAAACATTTAAGCATACATAGGGATATAGGGACAGAGAAAGCGACTTTGTTTTATACTATGTAGTGATTATTCAAGTTGGAATATTCGTCACATTTCTGGTATTTGTTCAGTCTGGTATATGATTAGGAGGTAATAAAATGATATCTTGACAGAGATTGTGTAAAAATTATTGTCATCAAAGGCGGAACGATACCTGTCTGAGCACATGAACAAATGTCGAAATACATTTTGCGACATATAGTCTTTGTCTACTAACAATTTTCTAATTAAAAACGCAAATGCTTCATTTAAAATGAGGAAATTGTCTATGTCTGGCTTTCTCTGGAATATAGGCCTAGAGATATAACATATAGTTATTTTTCATAGTGATAAATGCAACGATGCATTAGTATGTTTGTTCTGTTTATTTCAACATTTACAAGTACAGGTATTTCTTGTGCAAGATCAATCACTGTACACGAGGCCAAGTATTTGAAGATTGAGTCACATGTCTCATGTTTTGCACTTTAAACGTCTATAACTATATTTGTTTAGCCAAGAAACGCCTGACTTTGTCTGTGTTAAATATGGATAATGTATCTTCCAAAGCAACATATTTTATTATAAAAAAATTACTGTCTAAACAAGATTTAATTGTTTGCTTTTTAAAGTATCTATATTTTATATACACGAACCATAACAGACAAAATTTCTATAGGTCGTGTGGTATGGTAGAGGCGACCTGGTAGAGTTCGCAATGTCGGGGTCCATGGTTCCATTTCAATGTCATTATATACGTGTAGCATTTATTTAATATACATTTATAACATTATTAATTAAAATCGAAAAATAAACGTGTTTTTTTTCTAAAAGCTAAGATAATTTATAAGCGGTAACTTCGATTATAAAGGTAAAATCTTTATTCAAGGTTTATTTTAACTCAATATGTACCAACTCTCGTTCAATCACATAAAGACATTTTCATACAAATTATAATATGAGTTATACAAACATAACATTGCACTTTCGATTTCATTCTGATTCATAAATATTATTGCCGAAGTGTTAATTGTAGCATGATCGAAGGCTGCGCCGCTAAGGGAGAGGAACGAACTGGCTAACGTGCCTCAATGACGTTCTATAGTACAAACGCGTCGCTCAAAGCCGGCGCACGCGCACTGATAAACCGCTATAAAAACTCATCCCACGTTACACAAACACCACTCTCGCACCGGTAGAAATGGAGAACATTACGATAAGGCACGGCGACCACGGCGACCACGATGAAAGCCAGGGTGTTATCGTGGCCAAGGGGGTGTCTATGGCAGTTCTATTCTGCGCATCCATGCTCTGTGGTATCGTTCCTATGTTGCTCGCGAAACGGTTCCGATGGATAACTCCAAATGACGCCGAAAACCTTAAGTCCTCTAATAGAATTGTGGCTTCACTTCTCTCGTTTGGAGGTGGAGTTCTATTGTGTACCACCTTCATGCACCTTTTGCCAGAAGTGAACCACAACATCGACCATCTAGTTGGTAAGTTTTTATTTCTGTTATTTAAAATGCACGATTCAAATTTAAAAATCATCTTCAATATTCCCATGTTAACGTCGTAAAACTTATTAATTACGAACGAATATTCCGGTTAATGGACATACAATTTTTCCCGAATAGTAAATGCATTTTTTAACCTGCCAAATTTTTGCGCGTCTCGGGTTTGGAGACATTGAAGTCTAATCTTTATTTAATTAATATCGTGTCCTTGTAATCTATGACATTTCTACAAAATAATATTTCGGCGAACACGTAGAAATAACGTATAGTTATATTATAAAATTAAATGGAATGGACGACGTAAAAACGTAAGAATGTCCACTCAAAATATTTTAAAAACAAAGAGAATGTTTCATTATTTGGAATTCGCCGGTAAATGTCAAAACATTAGCGGAAAGTGTTCTTCATAATTGCACATTAGTTTCGGCTGCATTGTCTGCTGTTTTGAAGTTGATTGTTCTTTGTTGATTGCTACTACTAAATATATAATTAAAAACTGAATAGGTCTAGTATATCGTCGATGTTAGACATTTTAACCGGATATTATTAGCGCGGTATCTCAAGGTTGATTTAAATAAATACTGGCTTATTTGACAGGTGTCTTAGCTATATCTGACCTGTCGTTAAAGATTTTATTTCCATTTTCTGTGAGTTTTGAAACAGATATTTAAAAAAAAAAATTTTTAAGCATGTGTCTTGGAAAATTACGATCTAGCCTAACTGAAGACTAATTAAGTCTGACCTAATTTACTAATAAGGATATTTAACTTAAGAAAGTGTCCAATAACACTACTTAAATTTTCTAATTGCCTTCAGCACTCTGTTCTTGTGTTATTTATATTTTTTTTCACTTACCATTTGTTTAGTACTTAAGTTTTACGTGCGATAAACACTAATTCAGTAGTTCAAATGGTTTAGTCCTTTAGTCTTTTCACTAGGCCCGTGTTGTCAAGGGGTTGAATAGCCTCGACATTCACGTGATGTAACATATGTAGTAACTTTTTAAAATAATTAAAATTACGAATAAAACAAGTAAAACGTGACCAACGGATATAGGATATTTACATAGTTGAGCAAAATTAATACGATGTATTCAGAAAAGTTTGTTTTCGTTACAACGATTACTTAACTAACAAAATAATAACAGAGGTACAACAAATAAATTATTAATAATAATTACATTTATTTAAAAATATCCTTGTCTTATTTAATAGTGGAAATAGGTCACCATTTGTCGTATTTAAATACTAAATACGGTACATAATGGGGTAAAGCAAATAAACAGAGAAACAAAACATTTATCAGTTCCGTTCCCGACTGGAGTTTGCTACCTATGATTTTTCTTGGAGAAAAGTGTGAGAAAATCTATTCGATTGCTCATTGACATACGTTTTGAATATATAGTGTCACTATTATCTAATGGTTGCGTAAACGTCATTGGGTATGTATGTCAGTGACCGTTAACCGCAAGTACAAATTAGGATATTTCAGTAGAAGTGTAAGTTTTGAATTAACAAAGGCGATAAAAGTTACTCAATTAATTTACGATAAAAAATAATTAACTTATGTTTTTATATATTTCATTCAACAATTTTGGCAGTTCATTTCTTTTTTGATAGCGTTTATGTTTTTCACTGACAATTTAAATTAAAAAATATGGCAATGAATTTAAATAAGGTTTTAGAAACCATATAATGGCTGGCTTGTCAAACTATGACACGGAAGTATTAGAAATATGAACACCTAGAAGTATCATTAGTTAGCGTATTTTAAAAATTGTGAAAAACAGGACTTTAGAAAATCTTTTTCCGCAAAAGCCAATTTTCTTGTCGAGTGAGTTTATAAGAGATCTACGTCGAGTACTTCTATTTTCTTTATCGATCTAATTCCCTAAGTACCAGATTATATGTGAAGCAATATCGCCATCGCAGTGTAGATAACTAATTAAATATGACGTAAATCAAAGAATATGGTGACAATAATGCTTAAATTAAAATTAACCGTTAAAAAAACCTTACAAAACTATTTTTTTTTTATTTTAATAAAATAATGTTACTTGCGAAAGATGTTTGATCTAAATCGCGCGGTATTTTTCTTACAAACATGGCGTAGGTAATGTCGTAATGAGCGTGTTGGCCTAGTGGCTTCAGCCTGCGACTGGCATCCCTAAGGTTGTAGGTCCGATACCCAGCTGTGCACCAATGGACTTTCTTTCTATGTGTGCATTTAACATTCGCTCGAACGGTAAAGGAAAACATCGTCAGAAACCGCCTTAGACCCAAAGTCGAAGGCGTGTGTCAGGCACAGGAGGCTGATCACCTACTTGCCTATAAGATTTGATTGATCATGAAACACAAATCTGTGGACTATACTTAAAAAGGTTGTAGCACCACTGGTTTTTTTATGTCGTAATGAACAATTATTATTTGTTGATCATCACAAAGTAGATAATTATTGTTATTTTCATATCATACTGATACGAATCTTGCCTAATGCAGTCTATTTATAATTGTGATTTCGAAAGGTTTAGATATGGATTTATATTGCAGATATCTCAGTGCACTCAAGCATTGTTAAACATTATTTTAATAAATATTAAACGAAAATATCTCATCTTACGTTTAAAAGCTTCTTAAAATGCCGTATAACCTCCTGAAAAATGGAGTCAAGCAAAGCCTTATAATTTATACATTTATTCATCGGAATTACATTTTTCCTCTTACAACTTTGGCTCCGGACGCAGCTAATTACAATTCAATAAAGGAAACACCGCCGCGAGTCTAGCATACTAATTCTTTAAACTATATTAATTGCTCATTTGCTTAAGAATTTGACGGCATGGCTGGGTTCACTATTGGAATTCCCGCCAAAATTTATTCAGTTCGGAAATCACTGAAACCATATTTGCTGAGTAAATAATAATAATAAATAAATATTTTATTTGACTTGAAAGCGGTACATGTAAGATAAAACTAGCATGCAAATGTCAATTTATAATCAAAAGCAATAAAACTATTTGTTATGTCATATTATATGTCAGTATCTCAAAGCTTATTATAAGATCTCTTTTAATAAAATCTAATCACCTCCTACTTGAAGGCATTGCACGGTAGGCTTCGGTTACAGGAATTCACATATTACTGATTATATATTTATTATTCAGTATTAAGCTTATGCTCGTAGTTAAGTTGTAGCTTTTTTAATACAATTTCATAGGCTCAAACTTTTGTAATTTTTATAAATTCTACTTTTTGGGAGCTATATTTCATATAAAATATAGGATATATAAATATATTTATATATTATAATTTTTATATTTTTAAGAAAATAGCAAAAAGCTTAGTCGACATCACATGAGACCGAAGAGCTGGCAGCTACCTCGGACAAAGAATTAGTCTAGCTATTCAAAGTTATATTAAGTATTAATAATATATTTTAGTTATTATATATAATAACTTATTTATTTCAGATTACCTAAAACAATATATATGAATATAATAATAAAAGAGTTAGTAACAATTATGTCTTACTCTTAGTGTGTTATTGTTTAATAAAAAAATAAAAAAAATAATATTACATGACATTGACCACACTATATCCATTAATTTATTAACAACAGATTTTTATATTTTTATTAATGTTGGTTTGACGCATGACAATAATCGACAGCCTTGCGTCTGTAACTCATTTTTCGAACTCACAGGGTTTTCGCATGGGGTGCCAAATCAGTCAAAAAAAAAAAAAAACAACAAACCCCAAAAAACAACAAAAAAAACAAAAAAAAAAACCAAAAAAAAAAAAAGCGGGGGGAAATAAAAAAAAACGGCGGGGGGCGAAAAAAACAAAAACCGCCATTGAAAAAAAAAAAAAAGGGGAAAAATTATTTTAATTTTTGGAAAAAATGGGGGGTTTTGAACGCTTTAATTAATTTATTGTTTATTAACTTACCAATTAATTTTTTATAAACAAATATTCGAACGCTTTTAAAATTTATATGAAAAAAATGTTTAAATATTTAAAACTTTTTTCTAAATACATACTTAACAAAATCGACCATAAAAGTTAACAAAATATTTATACTTTGTTTATAACAATTTTTTTACTTAAACAAAAACTTAAAAATCCATGCCAATCCACCCATCCATCTCCATCCAATTTTTTTTTTTCAACTTTGAATAGGGTTTGTAATTTTAGAGTAGAAAAAAAAAAAAAATAAATTTGTTTATAAAAAAGGTAAGTTAATAAACAATAGAATTGTTGATTAAAAAAAATTTTTTCTGTTACTTTATAGATGGACTGTGAACTATGATTTTTAGAAAAAAAAATTTCTTAACTAATTATTAAATACAATAGAAAATTAAAAAAAAAACGATTATAAACAATTAAAAATTGTTAATAAGAAAAAATTTTTTTTATTTAAATCATACAATTTTTAATGTAATAAAGTTGTGTTAAATTTTTTTTTAAAATATTGATTTAATCAATTTGTTTAAAAAAAATTTATCAACAAATGGCGGGAATTTTTTTTTTGCAAATCAATAAATATCTTGTATTAATAAAAAAACGATTATATGATGATTTAGAAAAAAATTTTTTAACAACATTACATGGATTTTTAAGTTTTTGTTTAAGTAAAAAAATTGTTATAAACAAAGTATAAATATTTTTTTAACTTTTATGGCACGATCTTGTTAAGTATGTATGTAAGAAAGGCTCTACGAAGCGAAATATTTTTACGACCATTATTTAAACATTTTTTTTCACTTACAATTAAGACGGTCGTTCGAGAAAATTTCGTTAGTTAACAATTATTTAACTTGTTGAAAAATTAACTTTAAGTAAAATTTTCAACGGGAATAAATTAATTATAGTGTTCAAAACACACCATAATTTTTTCAAATTTAAAAAAAAATATTCAATACCTTAAATAAATTAATTAATGTGCCGTAGTCGCTTTTGACGCCACGCGCGAATCCTAAAAATTTCACCCGCAGACCTATTTTCAGCGTTAAATTAAAATTATAAATAATGGAGATAGAGTTCCGGGAGTTTGGAGTTTTTTATTGAAAATTCCCCCTTTGATTGAAATTTCTTAAATATTAATAGTTTATTAAATATTGGCAAAAAACTAAATGCCTTTTTTTTTCATCTATTAGCACATTTTTCTAGACGTCATTCCGGATCCAATGAGCTATCGCACATAATTTTAAGAGCAGTATCTCTATTTTGTTCCATTTTTAACTTGTCGACTAGACTACTAGGATCAAATCAGTGAATAATAATCTCTAATCCGTAGAATGTACTTGTGTCATTATCACATACTCGTACAATTGGAACGACCCACATTTAATGCTCACATTATCTAGAAGATATTTTTTAATACGGTTACAACTTTTATTCATAAACAAAAATACATTAAAATTGTGTTAAATTACCGATTAGAAAGACTACGCTTTGTATTCTATCAAACAGACGAAAATTAAAAGAGAGAATTATGTTGAAAATTTCAAACAGGGAAAATTTGTTCGCGAATAGAATGCAAAGATGCATACTAGGGTTTTCCCACGATAACCAGCTACTTGCGAAAACGTGTTCGTTTGGTACTCGATTCGTGACAAGGAAATGTTTACGGGGCATCACCTGATACGTGCCGGTTCAACTGCCAATGAGTTAAAGATAATAATGTTTAGATAGCGACGTTTTTCCTGTTAAATCATATATCCATTGTGGGGTAGGTTTTTGACATAATTATAATTTTATAGGTATTTCTTCTAATTGAGTTTATATTTATAAAAAAATACATATGTTTATTATGGAACATAAGATACAGGTATCCCTTATTCCACGTCATTAAATTTCAATCGGTAGACATCCCTACTCATCGGCAAAGAAGACAGAGGGTGTAGGCCGAGAGAAAAAGCCGGAGTAAAACTCTCTCGGTACTCTTTTTTAAAATAGCAAATCATTAAACACCTATTGTGCACCTTTCATTCAGAAAAACGTTATTTATAATAAATCTAATAAACCAAATATTCTATCTATCTGGAGTAGAATATGCTTTGCGATAAATCCAAAAATTAAATAATCTCATTGCATTTGGTATTGTCTAAAATTTTAAAACTTTATTATGTTTTAAACACTATGCACGGAGTTAGCGAATATATTGTGTTCTATAAATAAGGGTAAGTTGGCAAAAATAGTGTCATTGAGTAATTAACGTTATGTTACCTTATAAAATTATTTTGATTTTTTTGTCTTCTAAATTTGGTCTTTTTTGGATCATAAGTCAATAAACAAGAAGGGCTCACCTATTAAATTTATTTAGTGACCAAACATTTGTTATCAGCAGGATTCCCAGAAATCTCGAGCTTTTACTGTAATCCACATTATTTCGTATGCTTTAACCAAAAGGTTAAAGAAATCTTAAATACATCAAATCTGAGGATCGCTTATAATTAATATTACATTAGAGTAGCTCGTTACATTTTTTTTAAACGCGGTGGCGGATAAGTTATTTAACAAATTTAATATTTGCTAGTGAAATTCCTTTTCGAACTTTAAATTAGAGGTGATTGACCTCACTTTTTCTGTAAGATATAAGCATTTTAAAATTACTATATAATTACCGAAACAATTAGCTTAGTTATGGTTTAAGTAACAGGTTATGAAGCTTAAAATGGTAATTTTACGATTGTGGTTATTACGATTTACTCGTTATTAGTAAAAACTGAACCAGTCATATGCACTCATGTAAAGGACACTTTCGTCTCTTTCTGTGAATTCATGTTTACGCTGTGATGAAAAGAAACAAAACAAAAACTGTTTTAAAATAAGGAATATTTTAAATGTATATACTATATATCATATAAATATTAAAACCCAACAAACTATAAATACCTTTCATAATTGGGGATTAAGAACGATTAAATAAATGATATGCTTAATTTGTTCATCAATCCATAAATATTAATTTAGTAGTTGCTTAATTATATCAATAAATTAACGGACCCCTTCGCCTACCAAACATCGAAAGAAAACTGTATTAAGCTTTCCATTTTTAATAGCAGTGTTGGCCTAGTGGTTTCAGCGTTCCACTCAGCACTGAGACTTTGTTTCATTCTCATTCCTTGACTTACTGTCTATGTGCCAACGCTCGTACGGTACAGTAAAACATCATCGGGAAAGCGTGTCTCAAATCCAAGTCGACGCCATGTGTTAGAAGGCTGATCATCACCTACTTGTTCATAAAAATAAAAATGATCAAATTAGTAAAAATAAGAGATTGATAAGATACAATCTACTGTCCATTTAGTGCTGTCCACTTGTGAAACTTTTAAGGAAAACATCTTGCTAAATTTAGAGACACTTATGACTCACGTATATCAAATCCAATATACTATTGACATACGGCTTTTCTGCGGGAAGAGAGCGCGCACTGGCTTGTAGTCATAATTATTTCTAGTACCTAACAAGTTTAGGCTAAGGTATATTTATTATTATTTATGCTTAACGACCTAAAGCCCTCTTGATAAATTATGGTGGAAGGGAAAAAGCCACACACATCGCCAGGGTTGTGACCAAAGTACAGCTCCAGAACAGCAGTAGAGTAGCAAACACGACCTTTAGTGATCACGAATACGACAAATGAGATGTCCTTTTTGGTCTCTGTAAAAGGTTATACTATCTCTTCTTATTCTGTTCTTTTTGTATACATGAGTCTGTTTTATTTCCTTTTATTAAATTTAGTTAAGTATAATACAATTGCAAAACAGTTGTATGCAAATAAGATGTTTGCGTAAAAACTTAATCTGGTATAAAAATATAAACAAAAAGTGACCGAATGACCGCAAAATATGAAAGTAGCTATAAACGGAGAAATCAGGGAATTTTATCATTTTAGCTTTCTTTATGTAAGAGGATTTTTTTAAATTTTACATGTAACTTACACTTTTACATGATTTCTTCTTAATTACCATAATGTATAATGTATAACCTAAGTTAGCAATAATTTTCAGAAATATACCATACATTTTTTGAATATCATTTTAATATGAAAGGAAGTATACACTAAATTTAAAATATACATTACTAATTACTTAAATTAAACAAAAACAAATAAAACCCGATAATTAAAATGTTTTATAAACCATGTATAGACCCAAAATATACAAATAGAACTATGAACTAAAAATAAAATTGTCTTATAATAAAAGAAAACAAAACAAACAAACAATAAACATAATTTAGCTTAATTAAGTTAAACTAAAAGAATACTGTAGACCCGTTTTTACGTATTAAAAACGGGTCTGGTAGTTTTAGTTAAGTTATGTTGTTTTTTGTTTTAATGTTTTTTTTCTTATAATAAAATAAATATAAACTTGATATATCAAACTATGCCATCAATACCAAATCTAGTAAAAAATCAAATTCGAATTAATTTGAATCATTCAGTTTTTTTAAGTGATTTGGATAATCTTTTAAAAACTTCTTTGGAATCTATTTTAAATGTTCGTTTTGATACACCTTCTTGGAATCAAGCATCGCTTCCTGTTCGCTTTGGCGGATTAGGAGTACGCAAGATAACAAGTGTAGCTCTTCCAGCGTTTCTCTCATCTGCTCACAAATCTAGCAGTCTGGTAGGTAAAATCCTTAGATATTATTCTACAAACTACGAGATTGCGGATTTAACAGATGCAAGAAACGCGTGGATAGCATCCAACCCAGGCTTGAGTTTGCCTTCTAGCGTCAACTTTCAAAGGAGCTGGGATGATCCTCTTTGCAAATGTGAATTCAAAAAGTTATTAGGTCACATTCCAATAACAGACCGTGCAAGGTTGATGGCTGTGGGGTCTAGGGAAGCTGGACATTGGCTTAATGCTTATCCTTCGCCAAACACTGGCACCCTTTTAGACCCTGAATCACTTCGAATTGCCATCAGCCTCCGCTTAGGAGTGCCCATATGTACTCCCCATAAGTGTCCCTGTGGTTTTGAAGTAAGTAGCCTTGGACACCATGGCCTACACTGCCAAAAGAGTGCAGGTCGTTTTTCTCGCCATGCCGCGCTAAACGACATTATACGCCGCTCTCTTGCCTCCGTCAATGTTCCAGCAATTTTGGAGCCAACAGGCATCGCAAGAGACGATGGCAAGCGGCCGGATGGAATGTCTTTGATCCCTTGGAAAATGGGACGGGCTTTAGTATGGGATGCTACCTGTGTAGACACCTTTGCCCCGTCTCATCTCCTTCGGACAAGCAAAAAAGCTGGCGCGGCCGCAGAACAGGCAGAAATTAACAAACGGCACAAATATAAGAGTCTTTCCTCCAACTTCAATTTTGTTCCCTTTGGAGTAGAGACTCTTGGGCCGTGGGGTTCAAGTGCACAGGCGCTTATTAAAGATTTAAGTTGGCGCCTGGTAGATAGTACCGGTGACCACAGAGCTGGCACTTTCCTGGCTCAAAGAATAAGTCTCGCAATACAGCGAGGAAATGCTGCCAGCGTTAAAGGTACACTGCCACAGGGACCAAACATTTTAAATTTGTTTTGATTTTCTTCTTTCTTCTTTAATTATTTTTATTATTACTTTATAGGTTAAGAAAATTGTAAATACTGTATATTTTGTTAATACTGGTTTATTATAAATGGTATTAATGCTTAAAAATTCGAATATATACGTATATGTTTTTCTTGGCTGACTTGACTTGGTTGAATCTTAGTTTTACATATTGGATCCCAGTAAGTGAATTATGTATGCACTATGCAATTCTTATGAGAAATAAAGTTATTCTGAAACCTTAGAAAAAAAGTACGTGATTAACACCAATTATCCTATTACTCCGCTTTTTTAAAACTCAACATTCTGTATACAAGCACATGCGCCTAATGTTGTGTGTAACTCGTTTTGAGAACAGCGCTTTATATCTCATTTCCTGAACTGAGGAACTTCCGTACAATCACTGCACCAGTCTTACACATACTAAATCCAGTTGGTTTGGTAACTATTGTGCAAAGACAACGTTTCAAGCAATTGCCGTAATGTTATACATTGTACCTACAGTGATTTCAATGTTTTTAACACGATAATTATACCCAAAGCGAATAAGAATAGGTAAATGTTTTATATATTATTAGGATTCCGTGGAAAGCTATGGAAACAAACGAGTCCATAGTAAGACGGTTACAAGTAAAAAATCGTTTTTCGATAGTACTTTGTTACCAACGAATTCTGAGTTTCTTTGGACATGCAAAGCGCAGAGAACCAGAAAGTTTAGAAAAAATATCGTGACTGGCAGACTGGTGGGCACTAGACGCCGAAGATGATCCCCTACTTGCTGTTCCGATCAAGTAAAGGCCCTTAAAGGTCGTACCATCACCCAGGCGCAGATGCTTGCCTGAATACAGGGGAGTGTGGAGGAAGTGGTGCGGCGCCACTAACACGACTTTCAGATATGAAGAGTGAGATTGGAGAAGAAGATTACCTTGGAAGTTTAACATATTTGAATAATATTTATTTGGAATTAACTGACAAAATAAATAAATACGCCACCGTTATGGTTGCACAGACGGGATAGCAAAGCACACAAGGATCAAGCCTAGGTTGGCCTAGGTAGCCAAGGTTCTCATTTAAAAGTGATTGGTTACAATAAAACGAAACGCGCCATTCCGTCTTTTTATATTCTCAACTAAATAAATGTGAATTTAAGTAAAAGTACAAATATATGATACATATCTAATATTTGATCCATAAATTTTGACTTTTGTTCATTATAGATGTGCCATATATTATTACAAAATTGTTCGTGCATTACGTAGAATTCAGTTTAAATGCTATGATAAATGTTGACAAAAAATTTTGCCACCTTGAGAAACGAATTATCTTTACAGCGATATAAATCTATTTCTATTATGTTTATCATAACGACTTGATAACGAGTAACGACGCCCGCTAGATAGCATTATACAGTAATTTCGTTACAACCCGTAATGTTCTCATATTATACGAAAAATTATTTATTATTAGGAATCGGAGAAACATTCTTGTCTTTTTCGACATAAAAAATGTCATTCTTATTTTCTTATCCAAAGAAAATCTTATCTATCTTGTTACGATATGTTAGAATGATCAGTTTTCATCTGTCGAATTCAAACAATTCACAAAAACCACACAAATTGAAATGTGACAAAAACAAAAAGAAGTTTAAAAAGTTTGGTCTCTATGGTACCCTTAGTGTTGGCAACATTTCGTCGCTGTACTGGGATGTTTACACGCTCTGCATGGTTATGTTGATTAATTTTATCATAAAGTTGTAAATAAAAAGAAAACTTCAAATCATTTTAGTAATCAGATTTAAAAAAAACTATTTACAATTTTTTATTGTTTCTGGCCAGGTTTGTGAAACAGGTTTGACTACATCAGGGGCGTCTTCGTTTGAGATACAATGAATGGGCACTATTTTAGTAGGGAACGTACTTATTTATGAATGTGAATTCCGATACACACTTTATACCAGATTTGCAATTATGTCACGTACAACCGCCATAAAACATGTCACACCTGACACACGTTTCATATACTAACGGAACACAACTTTCTTATACATATTCAGAAAAGCATTCAATTTTCTTTTAGGCAAGGTCGAAATATTATACTGCAAAGTAAAAGTTCCCTTCGCCTTCGACAAAATTATAAAGAACTCGGCCGAAATTTTTCGGGGGAAAATATTATTGCTCTTATAAATTATGTATAGCTATTAAAAATTAAGTGTTGCCTGAGCAAAAACCGAATTTAATCATGCTTTATTATAAATATATAGTAAAAACTTAAAAGGAACTAAAATGTCTGCAAAATGTAAACAAACTTACGAAATAAATTACGTTAAGGTCAAATAATAATTTGCATAAATTAATAAAGCGTTTGCTAGGTTAAATATTGGTTTATTTTGTTATACTTTATATACTTTAACTTACTTATGTTTAACTAATAAACAAATACGCGGATAAAAACTATTAGGTATCTTAGCAGTATTCTTGAAACGTACAGACGAGTAACAGACATCTAAATACATATGGACAAAACATACGACTTGTATTTCCTTGTTGAAAGCCTTATTTGAATGTCGGAACAGCTTAATAAAGCGAATCATTTGGTCCGAAGTAGGCGCAAGTTGCCAGACAGGTTTGAGTAAATACAAAGAGTTCCTTTGTAACGTTAAGTATTATAAGAATGCTTGCCATGGTATATACTATACTAGATTACATAAATAATAGTGCTGTGATGGTACAGCCCTTAGATACAGGAAACGGATGCATTCCTTGATAATTTTCACCGTGAGTCGTTTCGATTTAATGTACAAGAAATCTATTTTATAATATTCCTTAATATACTAACATTCCTAATTTGAATAATATGACATTGCATAAATAATATTGCTGTGGTGGTAGAATCGTAAGATACGGGAAACGCGTGTAAAATGGTAAGGAATATACCTAAATAATTATCACAATGTGTGACAAATATTTGGATATAATATACCAGACATCCATTTTATACTATTCCTTAATATATCTAATTTGAATTTTAAGGTCACCCAACAGCTATTCAATTAATTTGTACATCAAACGAATATTATTCCTGTTTACCAAACAAAAAGCTATTCAACCATGCGCCTGTCAGAAATGCGCCGGTACTTTGAAACTCCTAATAGCGAAAGCGAATACGATCCCAACTTCAATTCTTAAAACGTACAAAAAACTACTTTTTGTACTGCGTGATCCCAAGGTTCTTTATTTCAAGGCGACATGAGCGTTCATATTGAGAGAACTACATCGAAATTGCATACAAAAATGTCGCTGTTGGTGACTGAATGTCACTTTATACTCACGAAATGTTTGACCAAGGTATAGAAAAGTCGGTGAGCTTGCAGTAGTCTATTGTAAGGAAAGGAAAATAGACTCGGCAAATTATTTGTATACTGAAGCTATATAATTTAAACAATCGTAGTATGTACATCGTTTATCCATTTAACTATGTATTTACTTTTAAATACACCAAAATTCTGTAGGTTTATAATTTAGCTTAAACGCAGGATATAAGTATTTAATCCTTTTTCAAATTCATACTACTGGTACAGGGTATTTAAAACATTAATTACTCGGAGTTGTACATATTTTGATTATGAAAGCGGGTGATAAACAATCACCGGTAAATCCATAGACCATAGGTGTGTGAAATGACAAGTTATTTATGTCGCCACGCGTCACTGATTCTTAGAACAAAGGTGTTGCCATAAACTTTCCTGCTATTGTGTAATAAAAATTACCATTTTATTAATCCTCGCACACCGATTAATTTGTTAATATTCTAATCATTAAAATGCTGTTAACTGAATATACATTTAGCTAAAACCCAATCTTGGTGGTATTAATATGAAATTAAGTAAAGATAATAAATTGAAAACCCAAGTGTTATAAATTTATAAATCGATTTTAAAACTGAAAGTGTCATTTCTCTTTATCATTTAAACTATTTAAATTATGATAGAAATAAATTACTTCACCAGAAAACATTCCATGTAATACGTGACCGATTTTACATGCGCCTTCTATAAATTTATGGCAAACTGTATACCATAATAACAAAATCCCTACTTTCTACCGTCTACACACTTTTTTGTATTAGTTTAAGTATGTTATCACACTTGTAAATTATGAAAAGGGTTTTAATATTTTCTCACGGTGTATGGACTGTAATTATTATTTTAAGGCACATAATGTATGGTTTAAACCATAGCGGCGAAAGCAACGCCAAGGCTGTCATGTCGACAGAGTAGAAACTGAAACAAATTCTACCTATTGAAGCTTATAATTTAATTGCAAAATATTTTTTTAAACTTGACCCAAATACTCAACGAGTCGGCTTTCCCCAATTGGCAGTTTTAATGTTGCCATAAATATTCCGCAGTAATTTAATACAATACCTGCATTGTCTATATTTCCCACGTATTTTTACTTGTGTTTATTGACTGTGCCTGTTATTCCTTATACGTACAGGGACACAACCGTTTATGAGTTATGCCCTAGTTTTTTTACTTTTTTTTAATCTCTCTATAACGTCATCGTTATAACGACAGACTGTCTATAACGTTAAAATGAGTTAAATTTATTTGCTTTAATCTAATACCCATACATTAATTTTTCATGATGAAACCTCTCTATAACGAATAAAAATAGTGGGTCCCTTGAAATTCGTTATAAAGAGTTTACACTGTGTATCAAACGACGTAGAGTTTTCAGCCGAAGCTAGAACGCTCTATTACTCATTACTCAGGGGTTTCTTAATCCTGAATAGAAGGCCTCTTTGTTACTAGGCCGACACTCCTATCTAAATTGTATATACCAAGTAAAATAAAATATAAAGTTTAAGTAAGTGAAATTTAGGGCGATATTACACAGACGTTTATAAATTTGACAAAAGTATCTTCAATAATCAAGAAAGGAAAAACATAAAAGTCCTATAAAATGAATTATGTATGAGATTCGCTTGACATTATAAATTTCAGACCAGTGATATGTTTTTTGCGCCTGCTGAATGCACGTAGAATAATTTATAAGTTTTAAAGAATTTGTTTGATGTATCATCTAGACATCCTTAAAACAAAGGTATTTTAGTTGTTTCCTGAAGTCAATTGTCTAGAAAATTGTTGTTGGTAGTTAATGGCTACACATAGCCGGGTTCTAAATTCAAAATACATCTAGATTTTTTTTTCTCTTTATGGCTCTGGCATGGTTTGTGCATTAGCCAGCGTCAAGTATAATACATCTAGATTAAAAAAAACATATTTCACACCATAGACCAATTTAGGACTGGATTTCACAGCTTATACAAATTATAAAGAATATAAATGATTAAAAACGTGACGAAAACGTGATGATTTTACACCTTGCAACCAAAATTATAGATAATTTTTCAATTCTATACGTTCATGGATCTCGATATCGGCTTTATATATTTTATCATGGCAAATATATATTTGATTTAATGAATCCGATATGTTATGCTTAGAGGTTTTCTTGCTATCTATTCACAAGTTTATTTAACAAAATTAATCATCATTTATCAAAAATATAATAAAAAAACGTTTAGATCCTTCAGGTATTTTGAGGCCGCAAGGAATTAATGCACCGGCCTCTTCCAACAACTTTGAACTTTATTTAGTCCATTTAGTTCCAGCCATTAATTACACAACAATAGCGTTACCTTGGATCTATTTAATTAGCATATTCTTTTACAATTATTCAATATAAAAATTATTCTTGTATCAGATTTTATAACAACTGTTGTAGTCAGCGTTATTTCAAAACGTAACTATCGTATTATAAACTAGATAATATCTCGATCGAATACCTCGAATCGGGGAGGATGACATAAGTAATTGACTTAGGTTATTGACATTTTAAATACAATAATATTATCTTTGGCTTAAGTGCGTATTAGACATTTAAATTAAACTTCCTTGACTTTAAACTTAAAATAATCTAGCGTTTCTAATGCTTTTAAATTGTCTCACTGACCATGATTGTTGAATTAATAAGACTAGTCCAATCCTCACCAATGGACTTTCTGTCTATGTGCGCATCTAATACGGTACCTAATGAAAAACATCGTAAAGAAATCGGCATGTCTCAATTTCGAAAATCGAAGTCATACTTGTCTCTGAATTATAAGTGAACAAAGAATGGGATGCAATCTAAGGCGCTAATACCAATAATACAATACAAGCCTTACAGTTAGGGTTGAAGCGCTTTATAATAGGGGATAGGGGATGGAACTACGACCTCAGGAATGAGAGTCGCACAGTGAAACCTCTAATTACTAATACATTAATAAAAATGTATCAACAATAACTGCGTCTTTTTGATTATTAATTTTGTATAGCCCAGATCAACCTTTAGTTTCTTATAGACGCACATGACGCTTACGAACTTCCGTATGTCATATCCAATAGTGAAATACAAAAATCATAATTTAGGTATTTCACTTTAATATTTATTTATATAAATATAATGATACTTAAATACGTCAAAAGTTTTGTCAAACGGGAGTCATCGTTCAGCCTAAGTTTCGTCGAATCTCATTCTTTACTATGAATCTTACTCGATTCTTAACGGTTTTAAAAAGGAATCAGTGTTAAGTTAATATAAAAGTGAAAAACCCCGGTAATGACGTAATTGAGTTCACTTCGCACTTACAAAGCACATGCTTGGACATTGCACAATGCGTACGTGATATTTATAACTTTAACTCACAAACAATACTAAAATATTCAACGTGCCTAAATACGGACGATTAAAGCCTACTAAACCAAGATGCATTAGCATGCACTGCCGGATCATGTAGATTCTGTTTTCCCAACTACAAATGTTACGTCATTTACCCAAAGAGAATTTAAGTTTATAGAGCGGGGATAATTTTCATACAAAATCCAATGTAATGTAATGTATCCAGTGATAGAAAAAAATTACAAAACAATCACTAGGTCTTAGCTTTAGAAAAGAGCATACCAATTCTTAAAAGGCCGGCAACGCACTCGCGAGTCCTCCAGCAGTGAGAGTGTCCATGGTCGGTGAGCCTCCTGCCCGTTTGCCTCCTGTTCTATATAAAGAATCGTATACTAATGGAACCTATTTTGTTTTTTAGTCTTTGTCTGTTTGTCTCTGGTCATTATATACAAATGTCAAAAAAAAAACGAAATACTATTGTAAATAGTATTTAGTAATACAGTATCTATATTATAGAGTTTAAAATGAATATAGATATTTAATGACGTACGAGTAATGTAATACTAAAAGTGTGAATATCTTATTATTTTTAAAAAATAAAAAAGTTTTCGGAAACATAAAAACATTTTCAATCAGTTATGACAATATATTGCGGAAGTGAATGCTGATAAAACTATTACGTCAATGTAGACTCGAACAACAAAGGAATTGTTGCAAAAGCGTGTTATAATAACAATAAAAGCAATAAGGCTTTTCATACTTTTGAAAAGATCTTTACCAACATCACTACTCCCTAGGGAGCTGTATTAAAATGTCAGATACACTGTCCTGCGTATACGGTTAGTGTACATAAAAAAATATTCAGTACGCACTTCGATCAAGACGCCGTGCCTTGCGTGACATTAATGTCAATCATTGATTGTTGAATCCACTAAGTATTAAAAAGAACATGCAAAATGCCCGTCGTCATAAATAGCATATGAATAAGAATACATAAATATTAAAAAGTCCAGCAACGCACTCACGACCCCTTTGGTATTGAGAGTATCAATTAACATCAGGTGAGCCCGTTTGCCCCCTATAAAAAAACTACTAACTGATTATTTTGTAACCCAAATCCAATGTTATATAAGTTCCCGACTATACTGTAAGGTTTTCGATATAATGCAAAAAGATATATAAACAAATGAAGATCAAAATAGAAACCTTTCTTCCATAAAAGTCCCAAGAGTTGTATTATTTTGGTCGTTCATAAAAAAGTTAAAACTAAAAGAGAATGAACGAAATAAATTTTCTTATAATACGAATGGTGATCAATGAAATAAAATATGTTAGATAATTATTGTAATTGGATATCATCAAGGTGCGCGTGGCCTCGATTCGAATTACAATGACGTTTTTGTAATTGAGCTTTAATTGATTATCGCATCGAAGTATCGAGTCAAATTAATAAGTCAAGTAAGTAAGTTTTAAAGAACCGATTATAGAATAGCTATACTGAGCTGTTTCGCATTCCCTATCTTGGTACACATATTGTTGCTCGAAATACACATATTGTTTTGTATAACATACGTATTGAATTGTATGAACTGTTAAAAAGGTCGGCTTCATGTCAGTTCCTATACTGTAAGAAATATTTAGTCTCTTTGTAAATATTTTAATGTAATTACTGTTAAATGTTGTGTTTTTTTCCTATTTGTATGTATTGTTTTGTATGTGATTTAAAGGTAAATAGTTGCCGCATTGGAGTAATCCTAATGGTATCTTATTTTGTCAAAAAAAACGCCTGCGACGAATAATCAAATCGAATAGATTTTTAATTCACATTACTCGTAAAACGCACACACCCATGAGGGTTGTGTGAACATTACACATATCCACACTTTAACAAATAATTAGTAAATTTTCTTCGTTAATACAAAATGTTCTTCGTATATATGGTGTAATCCGTTTTGGCTATATTTTAAAAATTGTGTTTTAAAAAGAGCTGTAGATTTGTGAACATATCTAAAGCCCATAGAGGCTTTTGTGTCATACGAAATGTAAAAGCGATAATATTTTTTGATATGTTTCGTTGTTCTATAATCTTTTTCACCTTACGCTTTCGATGTTGTCAAGGTTAATCTTATCGAGTGAATGTCTGTAAAGTGCATTTGTCACGGTTTCACCGCAATTTAAAAATAAAGATAATCAATTACAATGTATGAAATTTCACGTGGCAATAACACATCCACTTTAAAATCTTTAACAGGACGATTGAATGGAATATAAAAGGTTTATAGTGGTATATGTATAAGGCTAGAAGACAATAGCTATACATGATAAAAAAACATTTTCCGAATGGCTTGATCCCTTGGCGTTGCATAGTGGAATCAGCTGCCCACTAAAGTTTTTACGAACCAATTCGACTTAGGGTCCTTCAGGAAAGGAGCGTACCAATTTTTAAAAGGCCGGCAAATCCTTCGCGTGCCCTATAGGGTTGAGAGTTTACATCGGATGAGCCTCTTGCCGGTTTGCCTCCCGTTCAAATCATTATCATTATCTGCGTGTTGTTTATTCAACTGCTAAAAGAATAAAGCCTTACGATATAGTGCGAATCAAAAATATTGCATATTAACTATATTACAACCGGTTTGATTTTTAAGCTTGACGGGGTAAAAACAAATCACCTCCAAGAACTCTAATTGACGTTTTGCGCTTGAGAAAATCCTAAGATTAAACTCCGTCATCATGTTATAGCCTCTATCCCACACAGTATTTTCTCTGTCTCTATTTGGAAAATAAGGATTCCTTATTTCAGACGAAGAATTAAATATCTCGATATTATAAAGTACTTATTACAAGTTATATTTAAGGCAATGGTTTTAATATGATTTTAGATTAAAATATATTTTCGATTTCGTAACGATAAGATAGATTTAAAATTAACAAAAACAAATCAATTCCGTGAATAAAAGTGAAACCAATGTCGAAAAATTCAAGAGGCTTAAAGGTTTATTTCGTATTTCCTTGGACGAAATTCTTGAAGAGGTTCCAAATAACTTTTATTCGAGGCCAAGTCAATGTTAGGTCACCGATTACAACTATACTTATGGCGCGGAGTAATTCGGCATGTCAAGGGAAGCTTTTATTCATAACAATTGACGATTAAAGTAATAAATATTTCAATTAATATCCAATACAATTAATTAAAAGGCCGGCAACGCACTCGCTAACAACAGGTCCGTTTGCCCCCTGTTTTATAAAAAACAAATATATGTTGTATATTACAATACGAGATAAACTTATATATAATTATAAAATAACTCTTTTCTTTTGCGAACTAGCGAACTGTGGAATCGACTCCCGATTGGGTTTTCCTGAGAGATACGACCTCCACTTGTTTAAAGAAAGAGTATACTCCTCCCTCAAAGGCCGGCAATGCCCATTTTTAATGGGTGTCCGTAAGCAGTAATTATATAATTATACTTTCGGTTTCCTTTAATTAACGCTATGAAGAACACTGACATACTTAAGTTAAACGGTGAATATGGATAAAGTTATATCTGCCTATTAAACTACTGACATTCGTCTCTTTCTGTCAAATGTAATAAAAAGAGAAAAAAGTATGAGCTGTTTTGTTTTATTTTTTATTTGAAGTCTAAAAGCACTGAAAAACTGTACGAACGCTATCCTAAATAAAACTGTATTATTAATTAAGGTTTGATGATATCTTCAAGTTTGATACCCTGCATATCATATTGAGCATATTTCAATGACAATACGAAGTAGTCTTCAAATTATACGACACATATATATTTACCGAACACAGTAAATATACTGTCAATTGTTACTAGATGCGCAGTAGAGATTATTTTATACTAAAAGTATACACGAGAACCACGCAGAATCTGGCAAATTACGCGTCGCCTTTTCGATGTTCTCTTATTTTCTGTCCTACACATATTAAAATGAAACAGTACACTTATCTTAAGAATATACGCTCTCTGCCCTGTGTCTCCTCCCGCCAATAGCTGGCTTCCAGCTGCAGCAGGTCCTCCTCAACTCTGTAGACCCAGCGGTAGCAGGGCCGACCTATTGGTCTAAGAATATATAATAAAGTTAAACGTAAGAAGATGAAGTGCTCTCCGAATTTCAACTTTAGGGTTAAAGAGTTTCTAAACCAGGATACTGTTCTTATTATATATTAATATTATCAGTTATTTCGAGCAGTGTTGGCCTAGTGGCTTCAGCGTGCGACTCTCATCCCTGAGGTCGTAGCTTTGGTCTCCGGCTGTGCACCAATGGACTTTCCATGTGCGCATTTAATAATCGTTCAATGGAAAACATCGTGAGGAAACCGACATGTCTTAGACCCAAAAAGTCGACGGCGTGTGTCAGGCACAGAGGAGGCCGATCACCTACTTACTTGCCTATTAGATTGAAAAATCATCATGAAACAGATTCAGAAATCTGAGGCCCAGACCTAAAGAGGTTGTAACACCACTGGTTTCTTTTTTTAATTATCAATTATTTACACAAAACAATATACTATAAAGTGTATGCAATAATTAAAAAGTGAATGATACCTTACCGTAAAATGTAATAAAAAATATGAGAAATTATCTCGTAAATTTACCGTAAATGTACACACGTTCATACTGTTAATACAAATTATCACAACTTCATCTGTTTTTTTAATCAATTGCAACAATATAATATTTTTTGGTATTTTAACTAATAATTAATGATTAACTCTTTAAGCATCACATTACTATAACAGTAGGCAACTCTAGTACTCTCTTATTTATAAACGACTAGCGACCCACCCTAGCTTCGCACGGGTGCAATGCTGATACTAAATTCAAAGTGCTATAGGGAAAACCGCGGCCTTTCGAAGATCTTTATTAAATCAACAATGAATTTAAGGTATTTAATTGGATAAGGCTTCTGTTTTGGTTAAAATCGCTTCGAAAATTAGCCATTATTTGTCGTAAAAAGTAAATACAAAAAAAAAATTTGTGGGATATCCATAAGAGATAGACATATACCATCGCGGAGTTTTCTGTAGACCTTTTCAATGTGTACAATACTTAGTACACTATTTTGATAAATCTCGTAGGCAAGGTCGCGTTTGCAAGTGGAAAAAATGTAATTATTTACGACATCACATTAGAAACCTCAAAAATAACAGTATTTCTCCAATATTTAATGGATGTTATTATAGATATAAAACTTCCTCTTCAATCACTCTATTAAAAAAACCGCATCAAAATCCGTTGCGTAGTTTTAAAGATTTAAGCATACATATTAGGGATATAGGGACAGAGAAAGCGCCTATGTTTTATAATATGTAGTGATACGTCAAATACCTATTGAATATTGTCTATCAGTATCAGTATTTGCAAATAAATAATGAATTTTTATTTAATTTAATCTTTTTATGTAGGCGACCACTAAGAGAACGACGGTGAGACGTCTTAGGGATTAGTCATTTGTAGGCAAAGCTGTCGAATTCTAGTCTGATTGAAGATCAATTGTACGTTAAAATATTCATAGTGCGTCTCGCATGCATTGTTTAGCGGACGCAAATTTAATAGCTAATTTGTATAACAAAGACGATTTGAATATTCGATAATGACGTTACGATTTTTCCTCCAATTATTCGAAGCTCTTTATTTCAATGCGTCTTAAAAACTTAATTATATTTAATATTGGTATTGTCAAAGTAATGAGCTACGCGATTAACTGTATACTGTTGTATTTTTTTAATATGATTTTGTTTATCATAAGCATAAATCATAAATATTTTTTTATTTAATAATTTATTCATATAGAGTAGTCAAGTTATTACTTTATTACTCAATAAAGCAATGCCAAAGTATGACGTGTTACGTCTTGCGTAACAAAGAAATATCGTAGGTCAATGTCTTCAATTAAGTCGAACTTGCTCTCAACCAATTTATTTCAGTCATTTTGGGAATTTTGTTGATGAAATTGCTCCGTGCGTATAATGAAATATTGATGACATTTCCTTAGTACCTCCATATTATATTTAGTAAGATTGGAAAAATGATCGTATTTTAAAAATTATGTTTAATAGTACTGTGCGTAGTGTGTTTGTGTGTGATGGTTTTTTTGTCATCATTCTTACAAGAGTGTCTTTGATGTGTGTTAGGCATAGGTAAGGTAAAATTCTCGCTATTAGGCTGGCATTTATGTGGAGATGTTTAGTTTTTACCAACTAAAAGTAGATGCACGAACACGAAACATGCGTACGAATCGGTTAGATGGCGAAATTTCTACTAATGATTTTGTGAGCTGTGCAACAAAACAGGTTCTCAAATTATAAAGGGGCGACTCAACACTACTCATTAATTGTTATTAATGTTATCAAAAAGTTCAAAGACACGCAAAACTACAAAAATGATTTTGGTTAATGCGAGTACAATTTAAAAAAAATCTCAAATAAACGCGAGTTTTCAAAGAAACTTATCTTTACTTTCTAACCACGATGACTAAAAAGCACTAGGATCGGAGAGTTTAATGTAGTGTAATTTTGCGTTTATGCCCCTTATTTATTTACGCACGTATCTATATTTAAATTGCCTACAAAGATTTTTTTTTATTTCCAGCTGATGGCTACATGCAAAAGTTCGACTTTCCTCTTGCATCTCTACTTATGTGCAGTGGATTTTTCATCATGTATCTCGTAGAAGAGTTGGTGCACATGTACCTAGACCACAGGTAAATAATATTTTCTTTGGACTCATTGTTAAGAAAATCCTCAGAATTTCTTACAACGATCTCAAATTTGATTAAATTAATTACATTCGAGGCGATGACCTCTCTCCATCTAAATGGGTCTTTATTATAAAATGCGTACTGACGATAATACGAAGTACCTACTTTATTTATTACTATAGTACCTAATGATGTAAAAATATTATAATTATTATTATTAAAGCTTTTTTAATGAATCCATACATCAATTTGTTAGTTTACATTTCTTAATATGTAGTTGGGTTAGTATAAGTTCTAAAAAAATAAGTTAGATTTATTTTTATTTTTTATTATTTGGTATATTTGTATGATGACCTCTTTCAGGCTAAAAACCTCCTCTATATTTTACAATTTCTGAGCAACATCCATGCAGTTTTTCCCCGCTAGTTCTATAACGTAATCTGTCCATCTTTTCTTTTGTCGTCCTGTACATCTCTTTTCAGTACGAAAAATATGATTACCTACCATAGTAAATACAGTATAATTTTGTCTTTAATTTACAATTTAAATGATTTTTCAGCGAATTAATGTATTATTATTTTCACCATACGTGGCCAAAAAGAGTCAAGGTTTTAATAACCACGAAGTTTTTTTTTGTATGACATTGGTAATTATTTTTTAGAGAGAAGAGCAACGGTTCAGTGGCACCTTTGGTTCGAAACCTCAGTATTAGGAGGAGCAACAGGACTGAAGAAAAAGGCGTACAGAGTGTCACCAATTCTACATCAGATCTCATTGACCCCTCATCTATTACTAAGGGAAAGGTGAGTGGTCAAAATATTATCTTCATACATTAAAACACGGCCACTGTTTCTGTGACATAGCTAATGCATGCCTGTAACCTAGAGATCTTGGCTTCGGATCCCGTTAAAACAACTTGGTAGGTAGACTGAAGGTGGTTCACATTCCTATCCTTTAAACGGACGCGGACCCTATTTGGGGTTAAGTTAGTTCAAACAAATAAACAATATTTAAACTAAATTGAATAAAATTGGTTTTCTCATGTTTACGAATTACAATAGCTTATTAGCTAACTACTGCACAATTTCCTCAGGACATCGAAGTCAACAACGCTGACCACAGTCATGGGCATAGCCACGCTAATGGACATAGTCATATGCCCATCAACGATGTGGATAGCGTAACGGCTGCCCTCCGTGGACTTCTGATTGTACTTGCCCTATCTATACATGAACTGTTTGAAGGCCTTGCCGTAGGCTTGGAATCCAGCACATCAAATGTATGGTACGTACGACAATTTTCATACGTTTCATATTTTCGTGACTTCAATTAGATTTTGAGACCTTTAACTTTGATGTTAAACCCATGCGTATAAAACACACTCGCACGAATTTGCTAATAGTTTCGTTATCGTCTAATAAACATAAACAGTTTGTCTTCTCGCCACAAGGTGTCACTTTTCTTAATAGTAAGGATTAACGTACTAAGGCAGAAATAAAAATATACAGACTTAAATTAGATTTTGTGACCCATAGCTTTGATGCTAAGCCTATGCGTATAAAATACACTCACATGTATTTGCTAATTTAGTTTCTTTATCTTCTAATCCAAATAATATTAGTTTGTCTTTTCACCACTAGGTGTCATAATTTTCTTCATGGTAAGGATTAACGTACTAAGGCAGAGATAAAAATATACAGAGCAATCAGCGTAGTCATTATTATCTAAAGTTTTAATAACATTATATTTTATTCCTCAGGTATATGCTTGGAGCGATTTCTGCACACAAACTTGTCATAGCCTTTTGCATTGGTGTAGAGTTAATTGCAACTCGTACCAAGACATATTTGGCCATCATTTACATCACCACATTTGCCATAGTTTCTCCACTTGGTATTGGAATTGGTATACTACTGGTTGGGGGAGAGGGAGCCACTGCAGCAGGTTCCTATTCCGTCATACTACAAGGCCTGGCCTCTGGAACCTTGTTATATGTTATTTTCTTCGAAATCTGGAAGAGCGACAGATCTGGAATTTTGCAATACGTTGCTGCATTGTTCGGCTTCGGTTTGATGTTTGGATTGCAGTTAATAAGTAAGCATAACATTATAATATTCAAAATATAAAGCAAGCAACCTATGGCCAGGGGAAACTGTATCACAAATATTGGTCTCAAAAAAGTTGATGGTAATTATGGATAATTTAGACTCAACGGAAATATTCTTTTCTTATAAACTTTATTCAGTAGATACTAGCGCGCCTCTTTCTGTAAGCTAGTTCAAAAAGTACCTTTTCATTTATTCCGCCTTTTGTTTTCTAACGTTGTTATACGCGTAATTAGTCGAAATTTCCGTTTGCATAGTAATAACGTAAGTATTTTTTTCAGCTCCTCACACTCATTCTCATGGTGGAGATGGACACGACCACTCCTCCAATGAAAACGGAACAGACCATGGACATTCACATGATTAAATTGATAATTCCGTAAATCCTATTCTTAATTAGCTTAAATTTTTCGGCTATACCTAATTAACTAATTCGTAATTGGTCTGGTCTAAAGGAAACCCGGTGAATGCTCACATAATAATTAAGAATAGGATAGGACACTAAACTACATTATAACATAAGACCTATTACTTTATAAGGCAACTGTACAATAATTAATGAAGTAAAATATATTATTACTTTTAGAAACCAAATGTGAACAAAAAAATAATATTATTATATCCCACTAAAAAGTTTTTAGCTCCTACTGCGAGATTCTATTGTTGCCATATTAATATCTTGTCAAATTTATTTCGATAACTGTTAGACACAACAGTCCAAGTATGGGTTCCAATTTTGTATGGAAATATGTTTCTTGCAGCCGTTATGTATATGTTATAATATGATGGAATCGTTGCATAATACTTAAAGATTTAATATTATTTTTATGGATTTTATTTACGTAAAGTCAAACTAATCTTTAAATACGTTTTATGGGAACGAAACGATAATCTTAGGAGTATTTTTAGAGCAACTACAGGAGATTTTGTAAAAGTCTGTCTAGTCAGTAATAATTATAATTAAGTTTTACATTAATTCTGCAAATAATGTTCAATTTGTACAAAATGTCCTTGAATTTTAAAAGCAATACAGACTACATAATATTATTATTTATAAAACAATATTTAACATTTATATAATCCAGGACCAGTTAGTTCTTAGACGTATATAGAGGGAGGCCGAGTTGCTCGCCCACCCAAGAATGGTTTAGTGCTTACCCCCTGGATGTCGGATTACTAATTGGACATTCTAGGCTGGAGGACTCCTATTATAAAATCCATGCCAATGATAATTATGCGAACAAATTATTTGTATATCCTATGACAATTTGACAAGTTTGATTTGTGCTCAAACTTTTCTATGAATATTAGTTGAAATTCAAAGACAAACGAACAGGCGAACTATCAAGATTATAATATTAAAGTGATTATTACTATGAAATAACTAAGTACAAAAATGCTTTTTATATGAATTGCGATAGAAAAGTTAGTCGTTATAAGTCACATAACAGTTTTAAATCTGTGTGAGATGATGATGATGTGTTCTTCATAATATGTTGTCTATGAGTTTAAAGTTTATAGAACATATAATTTGGTCACAAACTTATAGAAGCATCGTCTGTGATAATTAGTACTAAGACAAAATCTTTGCAGAAAATCTTAATCATAATAATAAATATAAACGTATTAAGTAATCACAGTTATTGTTGCATAGACGAGAAGACTAAAAATGTCTTTACTTAAATGTCAAAAGTTTTATGCCTAAATACTTAGATTAGTTTTTTGTATATAATTGTATACGCCAAGTTTTATGTATATAATAAATTATATTAATATTATATACTTGTGTATTATTTTAATATAGTGCTTTGTTCGCGCTAAAAGACATTGACAGCTTTACCACCAATTGTACCTGTTTTAAAACACCAAATAAAAAGTATCCCGCATTCAGCAATACTGTATATCGAGGTAAAAGTAAAATTTTCCATTAAAACCCTGCCACCTAAACCTCACACTATCTAGCAAGCGTTGACATATTTTTTTGGGAAAACAGACCTTCAAACTGATTTTATTCTATCTTCTTCTCTTTCTTTTCTATGTAATTTCGATTTTGCGCCATTTCACATATTTTTTCGTGTTAGTTATCACGTTATGATATGGAATGGGGTGTTAAACAAAATAGGATTGCAGTGATCAGCTTGCACAAAGTGGATATTGCGCCGTCGATCATATTTCAGAACCTTCAAAGGCTTGGATCAGCCGTAGGAGCTCGTATAGCGTACCATCCACAGATACAACAAGACTTCGTCTGTCGAAGACCAGAAAAGATCGGGGTGGCCGAGTGCTGTTGGAAAACCAAAGGCTATTAATGCTGTTAAAGCTAAAATGTATTCGTCGAAGCAAAGAATATTATCGCGAGAAATGAAGATTCCCGCTAAGAAGAACACTACAATAAGCAAAATGAAAAAGTGTTCGCTCACAGTTCTAAAGAAGCTGCTCAAGTGATAGAAAAGGTGGTCATCATTCTACGTTAGATGGTTTGGTGGGGCGTGTCTTATCAAGGAGTCACAAAACTACATTTTTGTGAAAAAAGGAGTGAAAACTTCATCCAAAGTGTATCAAGATATAGTCTTGGAACATGTTGTGAAACCTCTCAGCATAACACTTTTTTAAAATATTCCGTGGACTTTCCAGCAGGATGCTGCACCTGGTTACAAGGACGACCTAACCTAACCAAGCCGGCTTGAAACCAACGTTCCGGACTTTATAAGAGCTGAAGACCTTGGCCCTTATCTAGCCCAGACCTCAACCTTTTAGACTTCAAATTATGGTCAGTTTTATAGGACATGGCCTGCTCTAAACGACACGGCGACATTGAGTCACTTAATAAATCTTTGGGGCAAGCAGTGGAGAAATTTCCCCTGGAAACGGTGCGTAAATCCATAGATTCGTGACCAAACAGATTAAAGGCCCGTATAAAGGCCAAAGGTGGCCTTTTCGAATAAAATATTTTCTTATTTTTGCTGAGACTTTAATAAAGATGTAGGTATAAATTTTAATAATATTACATTACTTCATATTTGTTCAATCTATTTCTGATAATTTAATTACTAAATTTCAAAATTCTGCTGACCGTCTTGAAATTAGATCATATTATGTACTTTGCATCTTAAAATTCTATCATTTGTCACAAGTAGACTACTTCATCAAAATAACCTTAGAATCAATTTTTTAATTGCAGCTGAACGAGCAATCTTGGACCCAACCATCTCTACCCATCCGTTATGGTGCTTTACCAGCCTAGGAAGGCTTCTTCTGTCCAAAGTTCAGCAAATCTCCCCTTCAAACTTTGAGATTGCTGGCTTGGAAGAAGCTAGAAACGCTTTCTTAAGGAAATAGCAAATAGGTTAGTCACATCACAGGAGACCGAAGAGTTGGCAGCTCCTTCGGACAAAGAAGTAGTCTACTAGCTATTCAAAGGTTCCCACTTTGAATAGCTAGACTAATTATCTAGCTGCCAGTATCTTCGGAGCCTTGCCTAATGGGACTGCATTTAATAATATATTTTAGTTATTATATTATATTTTAAGGTTATTAAGTATTACTTTTATATTCTGTAATTTGGTTGTTGTTTATATGTTAATTAAAACATTTGATATTTATCTAAAATTAATCAAGTTAGAATATTCGTCACATTGATACTATTTGTTCAGCCTGGTATATGATATTAGGAGGTAATAAAATGATATCTTGACTGAGATTGTGTAAAAATTATTGTCTTCAAAGGCGGAAAGATGTCTGTCCTGTACCTGTCTGAGCACATGAACAAATGTCGAAATACATTTTGCGACATATAGTCTTTGGCTACTAATAATTTTCTAATTAAAAAACGCGAATGTTTCTTTTAAAACGAGGAAATTGTCTATGCTGTCTTTCTCTGGGACATAGGCCTAGGGATATAACATATAGTTATTTTTCAAATGATAAATGCAACGACGCATTAATATGTTTATTATGTTTATTTCAAAAAAAAAAAACCCCCCCCCCCCCCCCCCCCCCCCCCCAAAAACAAAAAAAAGGGAAAAAGGCCAAAAAGGGGGGGGGGGGGGAAAAACCCCCCCCAAAAAAAAAAAAAAAATTTTTAAAGGGGGGGCCCCCCCCCCCCGCCGGCCCGGAAAACAACCACAAAAAAAAACGCCAAAAAAAAAATAGGTGAGTCGGAATTTCAACATTTACAAGTACAGGTATTTCTTTTGTAAGATCAATTACTGTACTGTATTTGAAGATTGAGTCACATGTCTCATGTTTTGCACTTTAAACGTCTATAACTATATTTGTTTAGCCAAGAAACGCCTTACTTTCTCTGTGTAAAATATGGATAATGTATGGAATATGGATCTTCCAAAGCAACATATTTTATAACCGAACGAACCATAACAGACAATATTTAGAGGCGACCTGGTAGAGTTCGCAATGTCGGGGTCTATGGTTCCATTTCAATGTCATTATATACGTGTAGCATTTAAGGGAAATTATTAATTGCACATCAAATATTAAATTGCATATCAATATATTTTCATCATTTATATGCTTTTAACATCAATTAAATTACTTCATTACAAATAAACTAAATGTTTAACAAAACAAGTACTGCAGATAATTCTAAAATATGACATCATCAGAATGACATTACTTTTTTCCTCACAATGCGATACAAATAAATTTATTTAGGTACAAAAATACTACATGCTTATCATAAATACTGACAATTATATTGTACAGCAAATTAACCGAAGCGCATGTAGATAATACAGGTTGTCAAAGCAAAATAACTATCCAAGTAGCATATATATTATTAAGCACCACAAAACTTGCTTATCATATTTGTCGTAATTTTCAAGAAGACATGCTCGGCCAATTGAATAATATTGTAGCAACAATTTCTTTTTTCATTGCATATATCGGGAGTTAACCCCATATAAATATTTCGTCAGTGTACGAGTACCTGTGTTGTTTTACGCAGTCCACGTACATTTGTTTGGGGTTCTCATTTGTTTGTTTATATTCATTTAATGTTGCGTTGTGCCGGCGCCCCGGATAACCTGATAAAAAACAATAATTGAAATATTTATGTGTAATTAGGGGTTTGATTTAGAATTACGTCGCCCGAATTTGATGATACTGACTATGTAGGTGACTCGTGGGACCTTGATTGGAACACCTACATGTGATTTTTACTGCCGGAGTTGCGTCTTAGTTTTAAAAAAATTATTAAAATTTTTGTGTAATGTATAGGCAGCGGCACGTAAGTCTAGCGCTGGCCGATACGTGGAGGGGATTGCTGCGATGTGTGTATCGGTGGGGGGACGGAATGCGACTGGAGAGCCAATCGACGCTTCTTCATTCCGCTAGCCCCCTCAGGTACCTTATTTTTTACTTCTGCGCAAATAACGGTCAGCGTGAGTTTCGTGCCGCTACTTGTATTGAAATTCGTAAACAAACCGTACATTTTCTACTTTTCTATTGGTTATGAGAGATGTGACATTCTCTTTAAAAAATCGTTTTTTTAATTAATCGATTGTTTTTAGCATGAAAAATCGATGAATAAAAATAATAGTTTTTTTTTAAATATTTATAGTCAGTTTTACCCCTTGAGTGTTATTTTAAAACAGTAGGCGCGGAGGAAGAGCAGTCCCCACCCGCAGCGCCGAAGGTGACTAAAAAGCTGAGGCTGCGGAAGCTTGAATAAAATGCCTTCCTTGCGATTCTGTAACTTACTTTTCGAACTCACACAGCGGTTTTCACAGCGGCGGTCGCGCTCAAATCAGTCGTGAAGCAGTCTTAGTCAGAGCTTGTAGTTTATTGTTTATAAGCGAAAACCGCTGTGCACAGCGCACAGATTTGAGCGCGATGGCCGCTGTGAAAACCGCTGTGTGAGTTCGAAAAGTAAGTTACAGAATCGCAAGGCTGTGCTTTGGTACGCAAGGGTGGAGGGGCTGCATTTCCCGTAGCGCCGGAGCTATCCAAAAATGTATTATTATTATTGTTCGGTTTGGTTAGGTTAGTATATTATTATTAAAAAAAGTTACTATTTGTATCTAATTTTATATTTTTTTACTGATCTCATTATGTCGTAATTAATAAATAATAAGACGATTATGACCAATAAAATGCTGTTTTATTTAGAAAAACTGCTGTAAGTAATATACAAATTTGAGCTATATTTAAAAAAAAAGAAGTATAATGTGCATTAGTATTATTAGCTGTGCATTGGTAAAAATGCTTTGCTTTAAGATAAATAACCAAAAGTTGTTGCTACAAAAGTATTTTTTTTTTATTTGTGTTTCAATACTACCCTTTATTTAATATACACTGAACGAACTGGCCAACGTGCCTCAATGACGTTCTATAGTACAAACGCGTCGCTCAAAGCCGGCGCACGCGCACTGATAAACCGCTATAAAAACTCATCCCATGTTACACAAACACCACTCTTGCACCGGCAGAGATGGAGAACATTACGATGAGCCTCAGCGACTACGATGAAAGCCAGGGTGTTATCGTTGCCAAGGGAGTGTCTATGGCAGTTCTATTCTGTGCATCCATGCTCTGTGGTATTGTTCCTATGTTGCTCGCGAAACGGTTCCGATGGATAACTCCAAATGAAGCCGAAAACCTTAAGTCCTCTAATAGAATTGTGGCTTCACTTCTCTCGTTTGGAGGAGGAGTTCTATTGTGTACCACCCTCATGCACCTTTTACCAGGAGTGAACTACAACATCGACCAACTAGTTGGTAAGCTTTTATTTCTGTTATTTAACATGCACGATTCAACTTTAAAAATCTTCTTCAATAATCTAATGCTAACGTCGTAAAGCTAATTAATAACGAACGTATATTCCGATTAATGGACATAAATTTTTTCCCGAATAGCAAATGCATTTTTTTACCTGCAAAATTTTTGCGCGTTTGCAGACACTGAAGTCTAATCTGTATTTTATGAATATCGTGTCCTTGTGATCTATGAAATGTCTCCAAAATAATCTTTCGGCAAACACGCAGGTTAAATTGATAAAATTAAATGGAATGGACGACGTAAAAACGTAAGAATGTCCACTAAATATTTTAAAAACAAAGAGAATTTTTCATTATTTGGAAGTCGCCGGTAAATGTCAAAACATTAGCGGAAAGGGTTCTTCATAATTGCAAACTAGTTTCGGCTGCATTGTCTGCTGTTTTAAAGTTGATTGTTCTTTGTTAATTGCTACCACTAAATATATAATTAAAAACTGAATAGGTCTAGTATATAGTCGATGTTAGACACTTATTGTAACCGGATAGTATTAGCGCGGAATCTGAAGATTGATTGAAACTGGCTTATTTTACTGGTGTCTTAGCTAAATTTGACCTGTCGTTAAAGATTTTATTTCCATTTTCTGTGAGTTTTGTAACAGATATTTTTTTTTAAATACATGTGTCTTGGAAAATTACCATCTAGCCTAACTTAAGACTAATAAGTAATTGACGTCTAATCTAATTTACTAATAAGGATATTTAACATAAGAAAGTGTCCAATAACACGACTTAAATTTTTTACCAAATGAAAACCACTCTATTCTTGTGTTATATTTTTTTCACTTACCACTGTTTAGCACTTAAGACTAACGTGCACTAACGCTAATTCAGTAGTCCAAATGGTTTAGTCCTTTAGTCTACTCACTAGGCCCGTGGTGTCAAGGGGTTGAATAGCCTCGACATTCACGTGATGTAACATATGTAGTAACTTTTTATAATAATTAAAATTGCGAATAAAACAACTAAAATGTCGTGACTAACGGATATTTACATAGTTGAGCAAAATTAATAACTAACAAAATAATAACAGAGGTACAACAAATAAATTATTAATAACATTTATTTACAAATATCCTTGTCTTATTTATTAGTGGAAATAGGTCACCATTTGTCGTAAATACTAAATACCTACATTATGGGGCACAGCAAATAAACGGAGAAACAAAACATTTATGAGAACATTTATCAGTTCCGTTCCCGACTGGAGTTTTCTACCTATGAATTTTCTTGGAGAAAAGTGTGAGAAAATCTATTCGATATTTCCATTGCTCATTGACATACGTTTTTAATATATAGTGATTAGTGTCACTATTATCTAATGGTTGCGTAAACGTCAGTGGATATGTATGTCAGTGACCGTTCACCGCAATTACAAATTAGGATATTTCAGTAGAAGTTTGAATTAACAAAGGCGATAAATGTTTTTATATATTTCATTCAACAGTTTTGGCAGTTAATTTCTTTTTTGATAGCGTTTATGTTTTTCACTGACAATTTAAATTTAAAAAAATAGCAATGAATTTAAATAAGGTTTTACAAACCATATAATATCATGGCTGGCTTGTCAAACTATGATACGGAAGTATTAGAAATATGCACACCAGACACCTAGAAGTATAATTAGTTAGCGTATTTAAAAAATTGTGAAAAACAGGACTTTACAAAATCTTTTTCCGCAAAAGCAAGCTTGTCGAGTAAGTTTATAAGAGATCAACGTCGAGTACTTCTATTTTCTTTATCGATCTAATTCCCTAAGTACCAGATTATATTGCTTCACTCATCGCCATCGCAGTGTAGATAATTAATAACTAATTAAATATGACGGAAATCAAAGAATAAGGTGACAATAATGCTTAAATTTAAATTAACCGTTATAAAACCTTACAAAACGATGATTTTTTTTATTTTAATAAAATAATGTTACTTGCGAAATATGTTTGATCTAAATCGCGCGATATTTTTCTTACAAATATGGCGTAGGTAATGTCGTAATGAGCGTATTGGCCTAGTGGCTTCAGCCTGCGACTGGCATCCCTAAGGTCCGATACCCAGCTGTGCACCAATGGACTTTCTTTCTATGTGTGCATTTAACATTCGCTCGAACGGTGAAGGAAAACATCGTGAGGAAACCGCCTCATTCACCCTTCGAGTCGTTTCCGCAGCACTAGTGCCACGGCGGATCTCGTACTCGTAAATAATGCGATACTTTAAGTTTTCCATTTTGTAAAATGAGTGACGCAAACAGAAAAAACAGAAGAAAAAAACAAATGAATGACGGTCATCGAAGCACAAATACATGAGTAAATAGCTGTACAAATTTGAATTTGGAACTCCTTACCAAAGAGGAGAACATCGTGATTAAAGTGGCCAGTACGAAATACGCCAATTTCATATGTAAGGACCTAATATATTTATTATTCAGTATTAATCTTATGCTCGTAGTAAAGTTGTAGCTTTTTTTATACTTTTCATAGGCTCAAACTTTTGTAATTTTTATAAATTCTACTATTTGGGAGCTTTATTTCATATAAAATATATAGGATATATATATTTAAAAAAAAGCAAAGAGCTTAGTCGACAATACATGAGAGCTGGCAGCTACCTCGGACAAAGAATTAGTCTAGCTATTCAAAGGGGGAATGCTGCCTAAAGGGATTCCTTTCAATAATATATTTTAGTTATTATAGAATAACTTATTTGTTTTAGATTATATTTATATATTGTTTTAGTTAAGAGTTAGTAAAAATTATGTCTTAGTGTGTTATTGTTTAATAAAAAAAAATAAAAAAGTAATATAATAGATAGTTAGCAATTAAAAAATAAAATAACCAAAAAAAATAAGATTACATGACATTGACCACACTATATCCATTAATTTATAAACAACAGATTTTTATATTTTGATATTAATCTTATGGAATTACATGAACGCATAATATACTACAGAACAGCGAGATATAAATCAAAATTGTACGAAACCATATTTTTCCTTATTGATAAGGTCAAATTGATAACATAATTAGTCTGATTTTTCAAGTTGGGGCTATCCAAACAATCAATCATGTTTATCCAAACAATCATCAAATCAGTGAATAATCTCTAACCCGTAGAATGTTCTTGTGTCATTATCACATACTCATTCTATTGGAACGACCCACATTTAATGCTTACATTAACAGCATATTTTATTATCTTATATAAAATCTAGAAGTGAGATAATTCTATTTTAAATACGGTTACAATAATATTAAATCTAGTAGACCAGAATATATTATATCTATCTGGAGTAGAATATGCTTTGCGATAAATCCAAAAATTAAATAATCTCATTGCATTTGGTATTGTCTAAAATTTAAAAACTTTATTATGTTTTAAACACTATGCACGGAGTTAGCGAATATATTGTGTTCTATAAATAAGCGTAAGTTGACAAAAATAGTGTCATTGAGTAATTAACGTTATGTTACCTTATAAAATTATTTTGATTTTTTTGTCTTCTAAATTTGGTCTTTTTTGGATCATAAGTCAATAAACAAGAGGCTCACCTATTAAATTTATTTAGTGACCAAACATTTGTTATCAGCAGGTTTCCCAGAAATCTCGAGCTTTTACTGTAATCCACATTATTTCGTATGCTTTAACCAAAAGGTTAAAGAAATCTTAAATACCTACATCAAATCTGAGGATCGCTTATAATAATATTAAATTAAAGTAGCTCGTTTAAATTTATTTTCTTTTAAGCGCGGTCGAGGATAAGTTATTTAATAAATTTCGTCAGGAAGCGTGCCTCAAATCAAAAAGTCGACATGTGTCAGAAGGCTAATCATCACTCGTACTTGTTCATAAAAATAAAAATTATTTAATATGCAAAGATAAGAGATTGATAAGATGCAATCTGCTGTCGATCTAGTGTTAATACGCACTTGTGAAACTTTTAAGGAAAACATTTTGTTAAATTTAGAGACACTCATGAATCACGTGTATCAAATCCAATATATTTCTGACATACGGGTCTTAGGCTTTTCTGCGCGAAGAGCACTGGCTTGTAGTCATAATTTTTTCTAGTACCTAACAACTTTAGGTTTACGACCTAAAGCCCTATTGAGAATAAGTTATGGTGGAAGAGAAAAAAGCCACGCACATCGCCAGGGGTGTGACCAAAGCGCGGCTACAGCTCCAGAACAGCAGTAGAGTAGCTAATGATCGGAAACAGAAAGGAGAACATCTAAACACGACCTTTAGTGATCAGGAATACGACAAATGAATATCTTTTTTGGTCTCTGTAAAATGTTATATTATCTCTTCTTATTCTGTTCTTTCTGTATACATAAGTGAGTCTGTTTTATTTCCTTTTATTAAATTTAGTTAAGTCGGCAACGTGCTGTCCGCAAAGCACTATCTTCCTTGGACATTCATAAGTCGAGCGGGCCGGATGGTATCCCCCCAATTGTGCTGCGTACTTGTGCTCCTGAGTTGGCTCCGGTCTTAACGCGCCTTTTCCGGTACCTTTACTCGCTCGGCACTGTCCCGAAGTGCTGGAAGACCGCTTTGATACATCCGATCCCTAAAAAAGGCGATCGCTCTGATCCGTCCAACTATCGCCCTATAGCTATAACCTCCTTGTTCTCCAAAATAATGGAATCCATTGTTAATTGCCAGCTCTTGAGGTATTTAGAGGGCCACCAGCTGATTAGCGATTATCAGTACGGCTTTCGTCGTGGTCGTTCGGCTGGTGACCTTCTTGTATACCTTACACATAGATGGGCAGAGGCAATTGAGTCCAAGGGGGAGGCGCTAGCGGTTAGTTTGGACATAGCGAAAGCCTTCGATCGGGTGTGGCACAGAGCACTGCTCTCGAAGCTTCCAGCCTATGGGCTTCCCGAGAAATTACGTGATTGGATCTCCAGCTTTCTGGCCGATCGGAGCATCAAGGTCGTCATCGACGGAGCATGTTCCGACCTAAAACCCGTAAACGCTGGGGTCCCACAAGGCTGTGTTCTATCCCCGACCCTATTTCTTCTGCATATCAATGATATGTTGAAACTTAGCAACATTCATTGCTATGCGGATGACAGCACTGGGGATACTTTTTACACTGGCCGGGCAGGTATTTCTCGGGCAGTTGTTGATGAGTACCGGAACAAACTTGTGTCTGAAGTCGAAACTCTACTACGTGGAGTCTCAGATTGGGGCAGACAAAACCTAGTCCAATTTAACCCCAAGAAGACACAAGTTTGCGCGTTTTCCGCTAAAAAAACACCCTTTGTCGCTACTCCTCTTTTCGAAAACACTCTTCTTAAAGCCACAGCCAGCATTGGAATACTTGGCGTTGACATATCGAGCGACGTTCAGTTTCGCGGTCACTTGGAGGGAAAGGCTAAATTAGCCTCCAAAAAGCTTAGTGTGCTCAGCAAGGCGAGACGGTACTTTACTCCGGGCCACCGCATGCAACTATATAAAGCGCAAATTCAGCCCCACATGGAGTACTGCTCTCACCTCTGGGCGGGGGCTCCCCAGTACCAGCTCCTTCCACTTGACCGTATACAACGCAGAGCGGTTCGAATCGTCGACGACCAATCCCTCTCCGAGCGGCTTGATCCTTTGGCGTTGCGTAGAGATGTGGGGTCACTCTGCATCTTCTACCGCATTTACCATGGAGAGTGTTCAGAGGAGTTGTTCGGATTAATACCTGCAGCTGAGTTTCATCATCGGACGTCGAGGCAGAATACGAAATTCCACCCGTATCACCTCGACGTCCGACGTTCCACAACTGAGCGTTTTTCAAGGCAGTTTTTGCCGCGCACCACCACTATGTGGAACCAGCTGCCCACTGAAGTATTCCCGAACCAATTCGACTTAGGGTCCTTCAAGAAAAGAGCGTACCAATTCTTAAAAGGCCGGCAACGCACTCGCGAGCCCTCTGGCATTGAGAGTGTCCATGGGCGGCGGTATCACTTAACATCAGGTGAGCCTCCTGCCCGTTTGCCCCCCGTTCTATAAAAAAAAAAAAAGTATAATATAATTGTAAAACAGTTGTACGCAAATAAGATGTTTGCGTTACAACTTAATCTGGTATAAAAATATAAACACAAAGTGACCACATGACCGCAAAATATGAAAGTAGCTAAACGAAAAAATCTGGGAATTTTATCATTTTAGCTTTCTTTATGTACAAGGTTTTTTTTTTAAATTTTACATGTAACTTTTACACTTACATGTACTTGTATAACCTGAGTCAACAATAATTTTCATATACCATACACTAAATTTAAAATATACATTAATAATTACTTTAATTAAACAAAACAAATAAAACCCGACACTTAAAATGTTTTATAAACCATGTATAGATGTATGTATATAATATGTTATTGTTAACTTCTAATTAAATTAACAGTATAAATAAATTAAATTAGAGGGTTCTAATGAATAAATAAATAACTAACCTTAACATATAATAACTAAAATATATTATTAAAAGGAGTCCCTTTAGGCAAGGTTCCGAAGATACTGGCAGCGTTTCCTCTTTGAATAGCTAGACTAATTCTTTGTCCGAGGTAGCTGCCAGATCTTCGGCCTCCTGTGATGTCGACTAACCTTTTTGATATTTCTTTAAAAAGCCTTAAAGCGCTAGGACCACACGGACCAAGGGTCTCGACACCGAATGGGACAAAATCATATTCTGAGCCGAGACATCTGTATTTGCATGATTTTTCAGCTGCTTCACAAGCCGAACCAGCTCTGTTGTTGGTTCCATGTAGATGGGAAGGGGCCAGCGTGTCTGAACAGGTTGCATCCCATACCAGTACCCGGCCCATATTCCATGGAATCAAACTCATACCGTCCGGTCTTTTGCCATCGTCTCTTTCAATACCACTCGTCCAAGTAGACTTGGTACGTTGACGGTGGCAAGTGACTGACGTATGATATCGTTAAGTGCGGCATGTCTCGAGAAGCGGCCTGCACTTTTTTGGCATGACAGGCCGTGATGTCCTAACTTATCGACATCACTGCCACAGGGACATATATGAGGAGCGCAGACCGGAACCCCAAGCCGTAGACAGGTTGCGATTCGAAGCGTGTCAGGCTCAAGAAAAGTTCCTGTATTTGACGAAGGGTAAGCGTGAAGCCAGTAGCCGGCCTCATCACCTACGGCCAAAAGCCTAGTACGCGCCAAACCTGTACTACAAATCAAAAGATCGTCAAAAGTTAATTTGCAGTTTATGTCGTCCCAGCTCCTCTCTCCAAGCCAGCAATCTCAAAGTTTGAAGGGGATGCCCTTTATGTTATTGTTATATATAAATAGAACAATAAACTAAAAATAAAATAGTCTTATAATAAATAATAAATATAAACTTGATATATCAGACTATGCCATCAATGCCAAATCTAGTAAAAAATCTAATTCGAACATCTATGTTTTTCTTGGTTGACTGATGGAGTTTATTATCCGTTTACCCACATTTTTGTTGCTGTTTTGTTTTGTTATTTTACATACGTACATCTGTGCGCTCTAATTATTAATCCTAGTTTTACATATTGTTTCTCAGTAAGTGATTTATGTATGCAAATCTTTGGAGAAATAAAGTTATTCTTAAACCTTAGAAAAAAGTACGTGTTTAACCCATTATACTATTAGGCGCTTTTCTACCTATCCAAACTCAAACATCCTGATTACAAAAAAGCACTAGGATCGGGGAGTTGTGTAATTTTGCGTTTATGCCCCTTTTTTATTTACGCACCTCGTATATATAAATTGTATTATTTCCAGCTGAAGGCTACATGAAGAATTTAGACCTTCCTCTAGCTTCTCTACTTATGTGCAGTGGATTTTTCATCATGTATCTCGTAGAAGAGTTAGTACACATGTACCTAGATCACAGGTAAATAATATACATTTCAGCCCGTCTTTACGCTGATTTAACTAAACTTTCCTATCTGTGTGCTTTCGTTTACACAAAGAGACGGCACTTAAGAGGCTTGGTACAATTCTTAGGTACTCATTGTTAAGAAAATCCTCAGAATTTCTTACAACGATCTCAAATTTGATTAAATTAATTACCTTCGAGGCGATGAAAACTCTCCATCGACATGGGCCATTATTACAAAATGCGTACTGACGATAATACGAAGTACCTACTTTATTTATTACTATACAACCTAATAATCTAAAAAAAATGATTAAAGCTTTATTAATGAATCCATACAACAATTTGTTAGTATACGTTTCTTAATATTTAGTTATGTTAGTATAAGTTATAAAAAAATAAGTTAGATTTTTTTTTTCTTTTTTATGTGGTCTATTTGTATGACCTCTTTCAGGCTAAAAACCTCCTCTATGTTTTTCAATTTCTCTTTGTCTTGAGCAACATTCATGCAGTTTTTCCCCACTAGTTCTATAACGTAATCGGTCCATCTTTTCTTTTGTCGTCTTGTACATCTACACTACTACTTGTAAAAACAGTATAATTTTGTCTTTAATTTTCAACTTAAATGATTTTTCAGCGATTTAATGTATTATTATTTTCACCATTTGTGGCCAAAAAGTGTCGAGGTTTTATTAAACACGAAGTATTTTTTTGTATGACATTGGTAATTATTGTGTAGAGAGAAGAGCAACAGTTCAGTAGCACCTTTGGTTCGAAACCTCAGTATTAGGAGGAGCAACAGGACTGAAGAAAATGGCGTACAGAGTGTCACCAATTCTACATCAGACCTCATTGACCCCTCATCTATTACTAAGGGAAAGGTGAGTAGGCAAAATATTATCTTCATACAATAAAACACGGCCTCTGTTTCTGTGGCATAGCTAATGCTTGCCAGTAACCTAAAGATCTTGGCTTCGGTTCCCGGTAAAACAACTTGGTAGGTCGACTGAAGGTGGTTGACATTCCTATCCTTTAAACGGACGCAGAGATGTCTACCCTATTTGAGGTTAAGTTAGTTAAAAAAAAAACTATATTTAAACTAAATTAAATAAAATTGATTTTCTTATGTTCACGAATTGCAATAGCTTATAAGCTAACAAATGCATAATTTTCTCAGGACATCGAAGTCAACAACGCTGACCACAGTCATGGGCATAGCCACGCTAATGGCCATAGTCATATGCCCATCAATGATGTGGATAACGTAACGGCTGCCCTCCGTGGACTTCTGATTGTACTTGCCCTATCTATACATGAACTGTTTGAAGGCCTTGCCGTAGGCTTGGAATCCAGTACATCAAATGTATGGTACGTACGACAATTTTCATACGTTTCATATTTTCGTAACTTCAATTAGATTGTGAGACCCATAACTTTGATGTTAAACCCATGCGTATAAAACACACTCGCACGTATTTGCTAATAGTTTCGTTATAGTCTAATAAAAATCAATAGTTCTTGTTCTCGCCACTAGGTGTCACTTTTCTTAATAGTAAGGAACGTACTAAGGCAGAAATAAAAATATACAGACTTAAATTAGATTTTAAGTCCCATAACTTTGATGTTAAACCCTATGCGTATAAAATAGACTCGAATGTATAATGCTAATTTAGTTTCTTTATCTTATAATCCAAATAATTTTAGTTTGTCTTTTCACCACTAGGTGTCATTTTTCTTAATAGTAAGGATTAATATACTAAGGCAGAGATAAAAATATACAGAACAATCAGTCATCAGTCATTATTATGACTACGCTGATAAATAAATATAATGTTATTCCTCAGGTATATGCTTGGAGCGATTTCTGCACACAAACTTGTCATAGCCTTTTGCATTGGTGTAGAGTTGATTGCAACTCGTACTAAGACTTATTTGGCCATCATTTACATTACCACATTTGGCATAGTATCTCCACTTGGTATTGGAATTGGTATACTAATGGTTGGGGGAAAGGGAGCCACTGCAGCAGGTTCCTATTCCGTCATACTACAAGGCCTGGCGTCTGGAACCTTGTTATATGTTATTTTCTTCGAAATCTGGAAGGGCGACAGATCCGGAATTTTGCAATACATAGCTGCATTGTTCGGCTTCGGTTTGATGTTTGGATTGCAGTTAATAAGTAAGCTTAACATTATTATATTCAAAATATAAATTTAAGAAATAAACCACCACCTATGACCAAATAGAGTATATAGAGGTATCACAGATCAAAAACGGTGATGGTAATTAGCATGGATAATTTAGACTCAACGCAAATATTCTTTTCTTATAAACTTTATTCAGTAGATACAAGCGCGCCTCTTTCTGTAAGCAAGTTCAATAAGTACCTTTTCATTTATTCCGCCTTTTGTTTTCTAACGTTGTTATACGCGTAATTAGTCGAATATTTCTGTTTGCATAGTAATCATGTAAGTATTTTTTTAGTGCCTCACTCTCATTCTCATGGCGAAGACGAACCTGACCTCTCCTACAATGAAAACGGAACAGACCATTGACATTTATATGATTAAATTGATATTTCCGTATATCCTATTCTTAATTAACTTAAATTATTCGGCTACACCTAATTAACTAATTCGTAATTGGTCTATCCAAAGACCATATCTTAAGGAAAACCGGTAAATGCTCACATAATAATTAAGAATAGGATAGGACACAAGACTACATTATAACGTAAGACCTATTGGCTACTCTATAAGGCAACTGTTTACAATAATAATTAATGAAGTATAATATATTATTACGTTTAGAAACCAAATGTGATTAAAAAAATAATATTATTATATCCCACTAAAAAGTTTTTAGCTCCTACAGCGAGATTCTATTGTTGCCATATTAATATCTTGTCAAATTTATTTCAAACAGTCAAATTAGTATGGGTTCCAGTATTGTATGGAAATATTTTTCTTGCAGCCGTTATGGTATAATATGATGGAATCGTTGCATAATACTTATATTTAAGATTTAATATTATTTTTATGGACGTTAACGTAAAGTCAAACTAATCTTTTTTTATGGGAACGAAACGATAATCTTAGTAGTATTTTTAGAGCAACTACAGGAGATTTAAAAGCAATACAGACTACATAATATTATTATTTATAAAACAATATTTAACATTTATAATTTTATATAATTCAGGACCAATTAGTTCTTAAACGTGTATAGAGGGAGGCCGAGTTGCTCGCCCACCCAAGAATGGTTTTGTGCTTACCACCTGGATGTCGGATTACTAATTCGAAATTCTAGGCTGGAGCCGAACAAATTATTTTTATATCAAATGACAATTTGACAAGTGTGCTTTGTGCTCAAACTTTTCTATGAATATTAGTTGAAATTGAAAGACAAAGGAACAGGTGCACTATAATGATTATAATATAAAAGTGGTTATTACTATAAAACAACTAAGTACAAAAAGGTTTTTTATTTGAATTGCAATAGAAAAGTTATACATTGCACCTGACAACAAATAAATTGTTAAAACGTTAGTCGTTATAAGTCACATAACAGTCTTAAATCTGTGTGAGATGATGATGATGTGTTCTTCATATTTCATAATACAGACTTTAAAGTTTATAGAACATATAATTTTGTCATAAACTTATAGAAGCATCGTCTGTGATAATTAGTACTAAGACAAAATTCTTTGCAGAAAATCTTAATTATAATAATAAATATAAACGTATTAAGTAATTACAGTTATTGTTGCATAGACGAGAAGACTAAAATGTCTTTACTTAAATGTCAAAAGTTTTATGCCTAAATACTTAGAATAGTTTTTACACCAAGTTTAATGTATATAATAAATTATATAAATATATACTTGTGTATTATTTTAATATAGTGCTTTGTTCGCGCTAAAGACATTGATAGCTTCACCACCAATTGTACCTGTTTTAAAATACCAAATAAAAAGTATCCCGCATTCAGCAATACTGTATATTATCGAGGTAAAAAGCGCGCTTCGCAGTTCGCGTGGCAGCACCGCAACCATGCCAAAATTAAGTCTACATCGCGTCGCCTAAAAACAAAAACGTGTTTTCATCTCTTTCTCCAAGATGGCGGCGGGGGCAGAAGGGCGCCAACCCCACAAACTTGGGTTTAAGCTTGTATTGACCCTCTACATGTTTCATAAATAAAATTGCGTCCTCTAACAAATGTTCAGTTTGGCTCTCAAATTGTAACATTTTAATGGTAGGGTTTGTGCGGAAAGAGAACCGTCGTGAGATTTGACGTCGCAGCAGTGCCCAATAATTATTTTTGGTATGTTGACATGACGTTACTATAGTTTCACCGTAATCATCTCGATACTAAATATGACAAAAAAATTGTATTGTTTGGGAATAAAATATAAAATGGCACGTTGCAAAAAGAAATTATATTAGTTGACATAAGTGCTTAATAAACGCTTCCCACAGCACATTTCACAAGGCACAGGCTTTAAGATCATTACTTGTCTGTGTTTATGTTTTAATAAATAGCTTCACGCAATACGCATGTCTGTGACTTGTGCTGTAAACAAAATATTAGTAATCTGTTAAAAAAGTAAATTTATAAATCGACTGTCGACAAAGTATAAATAATGTCATGAAGATATGAATGAATATATTTTAATGAATTTAGAATTACTAATGCTTTTGTTTTGATGTTTTGAGTTGCAGTTTTCAAATCTCTAATTAAAAACGCAAAAGATCATTTGTTCAAAGTTTATAAAAGTAAAACCTCGAAATCTTAATAAGTCTAAAAGACTACGCAACACTAAGATATATTAAATTTTGAAAAACCCTCAGCAGTCAAAGGTGTGTATTAAAATTATTATTGTATCATTAAACTTCACATAGCCATATCTTGTGATGTTTTCAAGAAGCTACTGATGGAGTATAGGATATAAGTTAGATTCCGAAAGTCGATTAATAGAAAGTTCAGCAGTGTATGATATAACATAGAGGTGAAATTATGCATATTATTTAACCTTGCTGAGATTTGAATGTAATCGAAAGTCAATAAATTTACATCTATGATCTAATAGCCATTTTGAGATCTTAGTTTCACTTTAGATTTCGTTGATCACGAACGTAAATCGTAAAAAAAATGAGTTTTATTCTTGCATCTGCAGTTTGTTTGCCTGTTGTTTCTGAGTGTAAGTATCCTGACAATACCAATAAGTTTAGTACCAATAAGGTGTAGTAACTCTTATAAATAAAATATATTGAATAATATTTGCCTGTGAATATTTTTAATATTATTACTTTTGTTATTTACAGCAGTTATTACTGAGCATAGATATACATATCGGAGAATGTCCAGTTCAGGTTTAACTTCTGAAGCTCAGCTTCGATACATGATTCAATGGTTTGAAGAGTTTAGTGAACTGCAGAGAGAGGATTTCTTGCCAATACTTGCTGCTGCTCATGGAGATAAACCTGATCAGCTAACTGCAGGTCTCTCTACACTTACCTGTGATGACAAGCCCCTGAGCTTGTTTCAGTGTCGTGTAAGTTTTTTGTACAACCCTACTTAAGAATAAGAAATAAGAATGTATATTTAAGTATATCTTATTATATGAAATTGTGTGATTGGCGAGATGCATTTATGCTTTGGCTTCAGTGTTAAAATCATTAAAGTAACCAATACTTTGACCATGGAAATGACTTAAGTACGAAGATCTTTGGAATATCTGTTAACTTTTGCTGTTTTTAAACAAAATTGTGCCTTAAACTTATTTATTGAAGTAGAGATGTTATGGATATAATATTTCGGATCTGGATACGGATATGGATATAGGAATAAAATTATATCGGTTTCGGATATGGTTACGGATATGTAATTATTTCGGATTATCCATTAGTTTTGGATAGTGTTAAATATAAAAAAATAGTATGTAATAATTTAGTTACATTTAAAGGTAAAAAAAGGTTTTACCTTTAAATATAGTCTAGGTTATCAGTTCATATTATAATTGGTCATATAGGTCAGTAACTATTATATACCTCTTCAGTTGTATCTATTAAAATAAAAATGCAATAAATTTAAAAGCTGTAAAAAAACATTTAGCTTTATACATTGCACATGTTAACTTATAACATATTACATGTTTTCTTTTTAATTCTTTTTGTGAGTAATGAAACCAACCAACAAAAGCCTGTCGAAACATGTCATCTAAAATCTAAATAGACGCGATATTTTTATTTCGGATATCCGATAGTTTCGGTTACCGTTATGGAGCTCCATAACATCCCTGTATTTACTATTTTATTATAATAAGGTTTCATTTACTATTTTATTTTACAGATTAAGCTGTTTAATGAATGGTATCCAACATGGAACGAGGATCAAAAAGAACGCTTGATTAAGGCAGTAACCGAGACTGACCCAGATTTTGGAGAAAAACTCCAAGACATTCTTACAAATGGCATCAAAGTAAATGGGATTGATGAGTTTTTTTCTACAATTGAATATTGTGAAAATAAAGAATTGTCTGCAACTGAACAGCCATCAGATGGAGAAAATCTAGTAACACAAGAGGTTGCTGTAGAAATTGCAGCAGCTTCCTAAAATATTATCAAGGTATCTTGAAATTAAGAAAACACACATTTTCTTAATAATTTTAAAAGAAATCCGGTATACTATGACACTATATGGAATCCAAATGAATCCAAAAAAAATATTTGGCTTTCATTTCATTACATTTTGTACACAGCAAACTTTTTGATTAAACATAATTCATGGGGTCTATATTTGTGACATTGGATCACCTTTCATTTCCTTTCAAGATAAGCTGATATTTAAAAATGCTGCAAAAGCACAATATTTAGAGGTAAAAATAAAAAGAAGACTTTATAATTATTTAGTTCAGTCTTGTTAAGTTAAAATATTATTAAAAGGATTGATCTTTTAGTCTGTATGAACAAGAAAAAGCTTATGTGGGTGGGTAAGTTTGGCCTGTGTTTGGTGGTAAATTAATATCTATTTTTAATTTTATAAATATTTAAAATTTCTTCGTAGATAATTATATATTTGAGTTCAAATTGATATGAACTTATGATATAAGGATAACTAATACTTTAGCCTTAATGTTGGCTTTTTAAATGTTATTTCATATAGAGATAAACAAAACGAAAAGGATATGCATAGTCCTACCTTTTTTGTTTTAGACGTATTATAGTCAAGTATTTATTGCAAAGAAGCACAATTATTCACATAGTTATTCTATAAACATATATCTTGCCATTTGCAGTCTATTGATATACACTTATATAACATTCCTATCTTTATGTATATAGTATATTATGTATCATGTAGACTTAGAAATAAAATATTAAAATGTCATTCCTATTTAAAGGTAGTCAGTAAAAATTTCAAAATTACATATATGTACTACATTCCATTTAGTATTCTTTTACAATGTCTATTATATTTTTATTAGGAATAGAAGTTACTCCTCCCGACACTCAAGAATTGCTAAGATAAGTTTTGGAAAATGAGCATATATGTTTATTTAATAGAAAACATGCAGCTAATTAAAATTGAATCTCGCAAAGATACAATTCTTATAAACATTGACAAATACATTAGTGTTTTAGTTATGTTGCATCCAAAGAATATCAAACAAGTACAAAACACAAATTGTGACAAGCGTGAACATTCCTCTTTTATTTAAAGTTAATATATTTCTTTATTTTCATTAAAAAATATTTTGTAGTGATAAAAGGTGCTGGCTATGTGTGTGTGAATGAAAGTATCGGCAATTTTTTCATATTTAAATAAAGTATTAACGCTATTCGTTGTTATTATTAGAAACCCCACACTGAGTATAGTCAGAATATTGTCATTCTAGCTTTTATGAACGTTTCGTAAAACAATTGATAATTATTCGAAAAATTAATTGATGTAAAATTGACGCGAAAGGAACGAAACTTAATTCGATTTTAAAGAATACGTTTCTAATTTCACGGACGTCTTAAGAAGATTATAATTATCACAATTTTCCACTTTAAATTATTAATTAAAAATCTGACGACGTAACAGGTTGGATAAAAAATTTTACGTAACAAAATACATTTAATTTAACGTAAAAATGTGTTTGAAGTAATTTTACTTATTAATTATCTAGTTCCTTCCGTTATTATTCTCATGTCAATCCGGTTATGATAATGTGGTGAGAACACAGTTTCTCTAGCCATTTATGACATAACAATATATATAGGAGAGTTTTTTCGACTCAGCCCTGAGACGTGATGTCGAACACTAACACGAAGAGCGATAAGCAGCATAAAACTTCTAACAGTCCGCGCAAATAATTAATATGGAAAATGGACAGCCTCATATTATATTGTTTCGCGCCTTGTTAATTGTTTATTATATGTATTTTTTGGCCAACCTGGGATGTGATTCCTTGGCTCCATAAGTTAAATAGGCCGGGTGACACAAAATAGTGGGTCATTTGTACCAGTATCCGCCATACTTCTACATATCCTTCAGGGGTCTTACGAAATGTAAAAAAGAAAAATGATGGTCATAGCGCCGGTACGGGCGGCCCAAGCGCGAGGGCGTTAGTCGAACTCGTAGGATTAATTACGACTTTCAAACGATTTGTTCCACAAAAATTCTAGTATTTTCCGATAGTCCATAAAAAAATAACAGGCGGCAGTGTCATGCCATCCTTCTCCGGTGTGACTTACAGCCCGCCATACGCGAATGCGTTAATAAAAAAAAAACAACCATTTGTACCAGGCAAATTTTTGCACAGTTAATCATCGTCGTGCAGCCATTTACGAAAATCACCATGCCATACTAATCGGACGGTTCCTAATGGCCGCCATACCGCCGAAAAACTGCAAAACTGCGAACTCTTTACTTTATAAGGAATTATTTAGATTAAAGGGTCTCTTAGTGGTTCTTTTGTACTTTAAGTTTATTTATAATGTTTATGCAATTATAAAACAATATATATAACATTAATAGAATAAACTACATAGAAAATTATCGTACATTTGTCAGACATAGTACTAAGGTTTGATATTAGAAAGTATCCAATCTCTATAGGCAGTTACGCGCGTGAATACTGTTGGATATCCCAGAGTACCACACGGTGATAGCCCGAACGACACGATACCAAAGAGGAACCAATTACTCCCATATCCTCGACCTGGTCTACGTATCCCATAAGTTTGTCCAAAAAGACCTCCCCCAGAGTCACCCTTGCAACAATTTTCATTTGTTTTCCCAGCCCCTGCGCAGATCTGGGTGTCTCTTATGGATATGTTATGGAGGTGGTATAGGCGTTTGCAATTCTCATTTCTGGACACTGGTATTTTAGCTTTAAGCTTTACGGTGGAGTTAGGAGCTGTAAAAGTTAATTTAATAATAATAAGTCATTTAGTATACCTGGGCATAATAGTTATAGTGAAATGTTACGCACGTTATGCAATAATACCTACTATATTTAAGTTTATACTAATATATATTAAGTTGTCTATAAAACCAACGAATTTTTTATGGAGATAGACTCCGTCTATGGTACGAATTTTAAGATAGTTTAGTTAAATATTTGTATACGTCAAAACGATAATTTCGGTTTTAGCAGCTCAGTATATTGATAATCATTAATTTAGTTTGTTACATATTCTATTTGAACTATTTGTATCAAATAGCCATGGAGCGCTTGTTAACTTTTTCATACAAAAATGTATCAATACTATTTATATTCCATTACGATTGTTACTCGATTTTAACTTAGGCACAATTTCATAAGACATTTTTTGAATTTTGATATATAATTACATCAATTTGACACTATTACTTACTTATATTATTTATCGAACCCCAACCGGCCACCTCAAGAATGCGATCCTCATATGAACTATTCATTAAATCGTCTGTGAATGGCAGGCATATTGGTTTGATAAAATCTGAAAACAATTTTAAACAAATCAATAACCAACAACCTCCTAAGCATTGTTTGTGCGGATGGAACAGGTCAAATGAAGCCAATAAATCTACAGAAATCGATCAACCAAGAGTGGCGCTCGCATCAGATCAGTCAAAGTATAACTTAACATCTTTATCATTTCATGATTTACTTCTTCCGGGCGGTCCAGGACGGCCTTCACCCCAGGTGGGTGCTGGGCCCCATGACCTTCGTAACCTGAAGTAGCTAGATCCGTAATATAATTGTTTTCAATGCTCACGTTAATAATTGTGTAGTAAGGTATAGGTAAAGACAACGACTAGGTATGATTAAAAATACTAGGAAATTTCGTAGGTTATAGAAATGATATATCTGAGGTTTTTAGGTTTATCTAATACTAGCGTCTAGCAGTACTCAGGTGTCACCAGCGTGAATTTTATAGTGTCATGGTACACATCCTTTATAGATTCATTATAATAATACAAACATAATATTTGAACTTTCTGAGATGAGCGCGTTCCAAAAAAGACCTCTTCAACTCTATATATTTCATACGTAATCATTATAAATAACTACATAGGATATGATAAATGGTATTAATTTTGGTGCTATGCGGAAAACTTGGCTTATGTAACTAATTTATGACTAGATGATAAATACAGGTTTTTCCAAAGAGTACCTATAAGTATAACTTAGAAAATCTATCCGTATTCCACTAAAACACTACCCTTTTAATATAATGTTCCTTGAAATTGTAACTTTCGTGAGATAATGTATATCGCGAAATGGTGACTGTTGGACGCGGTGGTGACACTTTTATATTTGAAATATAAAAATTATAATGAATTTTTTAGAATGCTATGAATAAGCGATGCATCTATGTTGTAGGTTGTCAATAGGTTCGCAATAAGAGGTCATGGTAGCACAAAATTGTGAAATATCATTTAAGTGTCAATTCATTAATTAATGTGTACGGATGCTCAGTTCTATATTATCTTTGGATGTAATTTAAGCTGAGGGGTAATAAATTTCATGAATGTAAATTAAATAAGGTAGGAGTAAAGTTCAAAATGGACTGTCAATAATAAGTCGAATTGGTTCGGAAATACTTCGGCTATAAAACTACTTGGCCCACTGCTTAAAAAACGCTCAGCTGTTGAACGATAGAGTTTATACGGGTGGAATTTCGCTGGGGAGCTCGCCCAGGGGAGCCCGACTAGGGTTGAGAACAGTACTTCATGTGGGGCCGAATTTTCTCTTTATACATTTGCAAGCGATAGCCTGGAGTGAAGCCAATTATTGGGCACACCAAGCTTCTAGGAGGCTAATTGAGCCTTTCCCTCAAAATTACCACGAAACTGAACGTTGTTCGGTATGTTAACGCCAAGTTTTCTTTTGCTGGCTGTGGCTTTAAGGAGAGTGTTTTCGAAAAGAGAAGTAGCGACTATATACTGTGTACTCTTTATAACGCCATACGTTATAACGAAACCTCTCTATAACGTAATAATGAGTTAATTTATTTGGTTTAACCCATTACCCATACATTAATTCTTTCCTCCCTATAACGCAACCTCTCTATAACGAATTAAAATTTTCGGCCCCTTGAAATTCGTTATAAAGAGTTTACACTGTATTTTTATTTTAACAACGACATTCTTTTTAATTTGGGTGGACACGCTTACGTTTAGATACTGTTTATACAAAAATTACTAACTTCTTGTCAACAAAATAACAAACGAATGAGTACGTTTCCATGCTAAAAGCTTGAAACATTAATTCTAAAAAATATGCATGAAAATATGGCGTACCACTAAATGCAACGCTCTGCTTCAGTCTTAATAGGGCGATATCATTATAATTATTGGAATCAGATGCATTGTAGTCTTCATGTGGTATTATTTCTTCTACGGCTACATCTACAACTGATGGTGCGCAGTCGCCATAATTACAATCGATCTCACTTGACGTGTTCCACTCTCCTAGACGAACGTTTGTCCTACAATAGACCAAAAATTATTAGATATAATTAAAAAAATATATGCGTCTATATGAATACACATATAGTTTACATAGTAAACCAGAGCTAACTTAGTGGCTAAGTTAGTAAAGTAATAGCAAAGGGCTGAGAATGGGATGATGAACGAAATTAACCACGAAGTATTACTGAACAAACCATTAAACACGTACCGTGTAGTATTTTAAATATTATATCTTGCTGCAAAGATACAGCGTATAGGTAATTTGAAAAAATACTTTAGAAATTTAAACTTCGAATTGATAATCTATTCCGTTAGTTGTTTTTTAAATCGGTTATAAATACAATTATAAAACTCATGCCCCACGGGACTGGATTGCAATTTATTAAAAACGAATGTGAAACAGCCAAATTCAAAAGTACAAACATGGTATTAGAGGTAGTCGCCGACAAAAGACCGATGTCGCATTTTGGTGAATATAAGCTTGCTGTTGGCCCTAAGGGCGGTCACAGCTCAGCCCGGGCTGTTTTGGCAAGCGTAGCTCGGCCGGAATAGGCGTTTTTCCGCCACTAGCGCAAAGGCGTCTCCTGCGAGACTCGGACCTCGACTTGGGCCGTTGCGGGGTGTTCAGTCGCCTGAAGGGCAAGACGGAAGCTCACGGGGAGTGAGCGAAGTACGAAGTAAATCAGCCGAGGTCGAATCCGGTAGGAACGTTTTATAACAGAATTGTTTACTTACAATTTGTAAGACAAGGCCGTAATCTCTCCCTTAACACAATGTGCCGCTGTAAGGACATAATTTGCAGATATAAGAACTCCTCCGCAATAGTATTTCTTCAAAATTTTATTGTCTTCACCTATAAAAAAGACTTAGTGAAAAGAGTTGATGTAAAAAAATATGATAATTCTATGGAAGCTATCTCGGATTATTATTTTTTGAAGTTTTTTAACAAAATAAGACGTATTGTTCACTATTAAATACTTAAGGTTCACGAGTTTTTAATTTGTATAAAAATTCAATTTTAAAAGTTAAAGATAAAAAGATACTTTAGAATAATCATAGACGTAATAATAAAGCATTAGGTCGTGATTGCTCTTATTTGGTCCAATCACAGATAGGTGACAGAATGTGTCGTTTAGTCCGACCAATGTAAACCAAATTGAACGAGCTTCGTTCTTGATTTTACATTTACACTCCCCCCAGCACGACCACACAAAATCGTTTAACGGCGATACATTTTCAATACACAAATGTTTTAATGTTAAAAAACGCACATACCGTATACTTCTGCCATACAGGCAAAAATGTAATGGGTGAGATTATAGTTCGCGCTAAAGTTGGTTTCTAAATCAAACCCTTAGAGTCCGAGACTTTGCGCTAAGGGTCATTATTTACTGGAAACTGACAACTTACGTTTTGTATATTGCAACATTGCCATCCACGAATGCTCATCTATATCGCAATGTATCCCATTAAATATTCTATCTTCGTATTGAATACCACAAACAGTCTCATTTGGAAGCAAAGACATCTTATTTACAAGTTCTTGATAAGAATTCGATTCCGCTTGAGATTTAGTTTCATTATTTTCATTCAATATAGGACAGCAAATCTAAATTAACAAAATATATTATACGCTACTAAGTAATTCAGAAATGCCAACTTGAAGCATGTCTGGGTAAATCTAGTTATATCTATACAGGGTGGCCAAAAAGTCGTGGATGAATCGCAAATAGGGGATAGATGAGGTCATCAGCTGCAAAAAATTGTTCTACGGGAGGTCTCTAACCCCTGCAGAGTTATAATTTATTTTGCGTTTTATAAGAAAATTGACTTTTTTTTACTAATTCTTATTAAAATTCGAAAAAATCTACACCTGTATCTTTTTCATAATATCCACTAGTTTGGTACTGATGAGTTCTTGCGTTAGACCATACTATTTAAATTTGTTTATTGAGTGTATTGAAGATAATATTAAGTTATACGATATAAATTTTTGTCAAATCATAACTTTTTGTTTACTTCGGCCCCCACTGTGAAAAAAAATTACTCTACCGAAAAGTGACCCTGTATTACAAGCTTTGGCGCAATTAATAGGGATTCTGAAAAGGTATTACACATGGCCATGAGTCGATCTAATATCTTTCTAGGAAGAATTACAAACAACGATTGTGAAATAATTGTATTAAAACAATTACTTCTCAATGGTTGTTTGTAGGAAACAAAACATTTTACAATAAATGCTCAACATTTCTGTATAAGCATCGTCTCGCCCTATGACTGATAATGACATAGCAACGTAATTTACCTTTGGTTTACTGTTATCATAACCACAGTGAAGGCTTCTTAGAAAATTGACCGCTATATCACTCAATCTATTTTGCAGTAATCCGAGAGCTACTTTACATTCTTCCAACTTAACGCACGATGAATTTTTGCATTCTGAAAGTTGTAAACATATTACATTTTATATATTTTCTTATTCGTATTATCTAATCCGAGCGTGTTCTCCTGTGACCACACGAGACCAATTTTCGGGTTACAGTCTCTCAGTTACAGTCTTCATATGTTTCTTGGATATATTTTTAAAAAAACTTTGTAGTACTCTCAAGAATCTTCGATTCCCAATTTGAATCCACGAAAGCTATCCTCAATAATAATTAATAATAATAATAAAAGACAGACCATGGGTCCCTAAAGTTGTAACATTTGGGATAACTTCGGTAACAAAAATTGATTACTAGAATTTGTTTGTAAGCGTTTTTTTCTCTTTATAAGTAAAATCTTTAGGATTTGTTTACCCTATGCAAGTTAACTATTTCTTAAGCCAATCGGTCTTATAAAGGTGGAATGATCATAGTTCAATAAGAAGTCTTGAGTAAAAAATAATATTTACCTCTATCGCTGCGTGCAACAATAATTTGCAGTGTAAAAACATAGACTAAAAAGAATTTACACATTATGGAGGAAGATCACATGTCAGGTCTATAAACGACTGATAATATATAACAACTGGGTTTATTTTGACCTCAGTTATTTTGATAACAAATATTAAAGGAAAAATGCGCGTAACGAATATTCTTGGCGTTTTGAATTACCATGTTTTAGAAGTTCTTGAATGATAATACAGAATTGGAGTAACATTTTTAGCGAAGAAGAAAATTAGATTTTGGTATCACGATTCAGTCGGGACTGTTTGACGATGAAAATACACATTTTTTTGTAGAACAGAAGGTAAATGGGCTGGAGGCTCACCTGATGTTTAGTGATACCGCCGCCTATAAACACTCAAAATGCCAGGAGGCTCAGAACTACGTTGCGAGCCTTTAAATCATCGGGACGCTCTTGAAACACCCTACGTCAAATTGATTTGGAAATACGGGTTGCCCGTATTCCTGGGCAACTGGTTTCATATAGTGGTAGTGCGCGGAGAAAAGTTTCTTTAAAAACGCAGCATTATGAAACGGCAGAATCAGAAGACTGACTCTAACCGCTTGCTGAGATTTCGTTCCGGTATTCCCCTTATTCAGTACAAGCTTATGATTGGACGAGCAGTGTAGGTTTCAGGTAGTGACTCTCATACCTGGGTCCAATCCTAAATGGTGTGTTGACAATTTGAAGATTATAAGAGTACAATGCCCTTAAAAAAATTCCGATGATATATTGGGTGCTTGATGAAATCAAATGCGGATTTAGCATAGCTAACACATAGCAGTTAACGAACGCAATAGTATAGTAAGAACCATTTAGGATTCGTGTAGAAAATATGCCTTCCAGCTGGCAAAAACAGATCCTTTGCTGCTGCAAGCGATGGATTTTCTATAAAATTTGGAAAGATTACTGCGTTTCTTTTCGTCACAACATGCCTAGTTGAACTAGGAACTAATCGGAACTAGGCTAGTTCCGATTAGTTCCAAATACACGTATGGACTTATTAAGTTCAAGCTTATCACACAAAAAGTTAACTATTTGTTTGTGTATCTATCGGATATCTAGGGGACTATCGGATTGTATTAATATACTTTAAATAACTATCGTAAGGGCTGTATGCAGTTGTGAGCATTCCACAGGCTTATCGAAGATACTGTGAATTGACATAAGCTCAGGCTTGGCAACGGCGATCTCGCATTTGCCTACGCCCGTCGCAAAATACCTTCGTTATTTATTTTGCGATAACGGGTACACACACCTAATACACTTAACAAAAAAGTTAAATTAGGGCCAAAAAAGCTAAACGCCTCTACTGAATTAAAAAAAATTGTACAAAAATAAATATGTCGAAAATTCTAGCTCCACTATGGATGGCGCCAATGGTTGGCCATGCGTCATACTCGTGAACGGGTGCTACTTGCGGTGACTGGTCGTACTTGAATTCGTGTATGCGATGATGTTAGTTATTTCGACTATGTGTTTGCGTGTTGTTCCCACGAGAATGTAAGTGCGTACTCCTATTTCACCATGCCCCCTGCTGATAGAGGACAAGTCTTTGTTTTTAATTTAGGTTATTATTATTAATTACTTAAGATGTCACGTGGATCATGATGTAATGGGTGCAGCTCCTTACAAACGTTGTGTAAAAAAACAACATGGCGATTAAAAAGAGTGGCGGAGAGTTTATTGCCAGATCTTCTCTACCGTTCTACGCCCTTGATTTGAGAACTGGCACTAAATGTAAAGTTAGAAGCATTTCATATATAGTAGACCGAGGCGAATCGGATCACTTTTTCTTTGAGGTTGAGAAAATCATACTAAAGTGTTATATAATGTTATTTTTATTGATAAAATCGTAAGAAGTAACATTTAGCTATGCAATAAACATATGAAAACTTAAATCATACATATATTCTCTTAATTACCTATTAAAAACTAAAAAAAGGAAAATATCCGAATCGCCCCAACTTTCGGGGTGAATCGGATCGTACACAACATATATAACGAAATTTTAAGGTATAGTGTTAAATAACTTTGGAATCAGTAAAAAGTTAATAATGAGATCAATTTTCACATATAAGGTCCTTTTTTTCTGTAAGCTCGTGAACGGTACTGAAAAAATCTTAGCAGCTTTACGTAAGGTCAATTCTTTGTTGTGGACTTTATTTACAGCCTCTTTCATTTTTTCTTGAGACCATTCTCCGGCATCAGTCTTTCTCTTATACGTGCGAACCATCTACAATGAAATAAATATGAATCAATAACCTCAAACATGTAATAAATCAGTTTAAAAGTATCATCCAATTCGCCCCTGAGGATATGATGCGATTAGCCCCATAATTAAGACTTTTGAAATAAATATTTTAGAAGTTAACCTCTAAGATTATACTTAAAAGCGAATTGGTTCTTTAATATAAATACCTTGCTTAACAATATAAACCAATGTAGTTGAATTTTAAAACAAATCCGTCATATGTCACAAAGAAATCGTAAGGACGTACTTTAGATGAGCGCCAAATTGCGACACACACAAAAAACTGAGTGGCTGACGAGCGGCATTGCCACTGTAGTCCAGTCAAAATAGCGCGATTACCCGAAATGCTGCTTATGATCGGGAGAAGTGAAATACTCAGTATAAATGGAGCAAGACGAACATCAAAACGCCCTTTTGAATGCGTTCTTATGTGAATGTGATATTTAAATTATCAGACAGATTTCCTATTTTTAAATTGATCCGATTCGCCCTGTGATCCGATTCGTTCGCTCGGAATACTACCCTTGAGTATACATTTTTACCAAACCCACCCCAACCCCAAAAAATTCCTTCCCTTTAAAAAATAAAAAAAAAAAAATTTTCTCAAAACACAAGGTTTATCACAAATAAAAACAAACTTCTGACATTTTGTTTAAATTATTTAACACACAAATTAAAATTGAAAATATACCAAAAGACGTCTACTGGGGGGCAAAAGAGAGGGAAAAAAAAAAAAAAAAAAAGAAAAAAAGGGGGGAAATAAAAAAAAAACAAAAAAAAGGGGGGGGGGGGGGGGAAGGGAAGAAGAGGGGAACCGCAGGGGGAAGGGGCCCCCCGACCCCGCCCCGTTTTCCCATCCAGTACCGTTGCCAACGCAATCGTGTATTATTCTTGCTTTCGTAATCGCATTTTAGTGTTTATTGTTTCTTGTTTGGAATATTACATAAATTACCTATTAGTGAAGATGGGGGACTATAATATATCAATAAAAATAAGTACACAAATAAAATATTTTTTTTTTTTAATCTTCAATTTTTTTGCTTCTCCAGTTTGTATGACTCATTAAGCCAGGTTGCAGGTATTCCGACGGTGTACAAGGGGGGGGGGGGGGGGGGGGGGGGGGGGGCCGGGTTGCCCTCCCCTGCCCCCCCCCCCCCCCGCCCGTTTTCCGCCTATCCAGTACCGTTGCCAACGCAATCGCCGACGCCGCACGTGTATTATCTTGCTTCGTAATCGCATTTGGTGTTTTGTGGTTTTGGGTTTGGGAGATATTACATAAGGTACCTATTTAGTGCTGATGTAAGAGGTAGAGAAAAAAATAAGAACAAAAATATTTTTTTATTTTTACTTTTTTGACGTTCATAAGCCGGGGGGGGGGGGGGGGGGGGGGGGGGGCGCCCCCCCCCCCCCCCCCCGGGGGGGGGGGGGGGGGGGGGGGGGGGGGGGGGGGGGGGGGGGGGGGGGGGGGGGGGGGGAGGATTTTAAAAAAAAAAAAATATTTTAATATTTTTTTTTTGTGGGGGGGGAAAAAAAAAAAAAAAAAAAAATTTTATTTTTTTTTTGGGGGGGGGGGAAGAAGAAAAAAAAAAAAAAAAAAAAAAAAAAAAAAAAAAAAAAAAAAAAAAAAAAAAAAAAAAAAAAAAAAAAAAAAAGGGGGGGGGGGGAAGGAAAAAAAAAAAAAAAAAAAAAAAAAAAAAAAAAAAAAAAAAAAAAAAAAAAAAAAAATAAAAAAAAAAAAAAAAAAAAAAAAAAAAAAAAAAAAAAAAAAAAAAAAAAAAAAAAAAAAAAAAAAAAAAAAAAAAAAAAAAAAAAAAAAAAAAAAGAAAAGAAAAAAAAAAAAAAAAAAAAAAAAAAAAAAAAAAAAATTTTTTTTTTTTTTTTTTTTTTTATTTGTGGGGTTTGGGGGTGGTTTTTTTTTTTTTTTTTTTTTTTTTGGGGGGGGGAACCCCCCCCCCCCCGACGGAATCGGGGTGGGGGGGGGGGGGGGGGGGAAGGAAGAAAAAAACCCCCCCCCCTTTTTTTTTTTTTTGGGGGGAAAAAATAAAAAAAAAACAAAAAATTCTTTTTTTTTTCCCATTCCCCCCGGGGGGCCCTTGGCCCCCCGGTTCCCCCAAAAATTTTTTTTGACGTTCATGAGTGTACATTGTGTTACCTATCTGATTAAATGATTTTTGACTTTTGACTTTGCCACTGAGAAGCAGAAGTCATAGATATCCTAAATCTAAGGAATAAATCAAATCATTGCGTAGCTTGCTGAAATTTATTTGATATTTAGAACATAAGTAATTTCGGATCCAGATCATGAAATCTTTAGATACTTAAATTTATAGCAATCAATTTTTGACTGAGAGGAAAGGGAAAGGGGAGATAGGCGTAACCATTAGTAACGCGTGTCGACCACGTCTGAGTAGCTACTACCCGAACAGTCATGTGATTACCTAGTTTAAATATATTTTTTTGCCTAGACATCTTTTGATTATCTATATATTATTAATACTGATGTCAATTTGAAGATTAATACAGCCCATAGTTTATAAATACATCCATGCTTTTATATGATATATTATTGTATTTATTAATTTTTTTCTTATGAAAGCGAAACAAATTTAATTCTTCTAGCTATCAAACTCGGCCTTTAATATTCATTGAACAAAACATAAATATATCAAATTTATGTTTGATGGGCAATTATAATCAAATAGTAATTTATAAGGCGCTCACCTTGACTTCCTAGCATTAGCATGACATTGTTATAAAGTATTTGAAATTTGGAGAACACGTTTTACACTACAAAATTATTTTTATGCATAGAGTCTGAGTTTTATTTATGACTAAATTTGGTGTTTTAGTTAACTTACAGTTGCATCAAATTTTTTATCAAAACTGTAAGAAGTAAATAATTTCAACTTCAAAATATTAAGAACTGTTTTTAAATAAAATAGAAGTTCAAAAGTTGAATTATTAAACACAAAAATTGCACCTGTATGCATGGAGTTGATGTAACATCGCCTAGTCTAGGGTTACATCGATCTTCATGTGTGGATATGTCCCCAGTCCGCATTCCAGCTTGTGTATTGTATAGTGTCCTTCAAATAACCTCGTGTAAAATATGCAATAGTCGGCATGAGCAGACCGAGAAACGCGAGACCAGTAGAAACTTTATTGGAATGAACTTCACACGCAATAAAAAGCAGGCATACATTAGATCTATTTATTTTTTGTAATAAAATGAGAAATTGTTACAGTTTAATAGCACTGTTATATATATATATATGTATATGTTATGTTATATTAACTAAACAAAAATTTAAAAAACCCTTGAATTTTACTAAAAAAATTATCAATAATACATACGACTCATTGGTCTAGTGGTTAGTACCCCTGACTGCGAATCCATGGTTCCCGGGTTCGATCCCCGGCTGAGACCAACATCGATGTGATGAGCATTTGGTGTTGTGCTTAGGTCTTGGGTGTTTAAATATGTATTTATATGGCTATCTATCTATAATATGTATGTATATCCGTTGCCTAGTACCCATAACACAAGCTTCACCAGCTTAGCATGGGACTAGGTCAATTGGTGTGTGAATTGTCTTTAAACAAAATAAAAATAAATAAATAAATATGAAATAAAACCTTATATAACAATTATATAATGGCACTTTATTGTGAGTATTTTTATAACAATCCCATTTTATACATATATTTTTATGTAGTAATAAAGTCGCTGGCGTGGTAGGTAAGCGCCATCTTGTAGTGTCATAAATACGCTATAAAATTACGCTTCAAGCTTTGATAGGATCCAATCGCTAAATGCTGTTACTCTAGTGTAGACTCCAGGCCAACCTGGTGTCCCGCACGGTGAAGGGCCATAAGAGACGACCCCAAAGGCGAACCAGATTTTCTTCTTCGTCGCCTGTCCCATAAGGGACCCACCAGAGTCTCCACGGCAGGAATCCTGACCATCCAAACCTCCAGCGCACAGTTGTTTATCCGTAATGAGGCGTGACGCCGAAGCATACACCTCTGTACACTCTTGGTGACTCACAATTGGTAGTTTCACTTTCAATTTTACGTCGGACATAGATCCTAAAAATATGCAAATGTTAATGTTGAATTTAGTAAAAGAAAACCTATTCAAATGCCTTTAAGTTGTTGTAAAGTTTAAAAAGAACAGGTTCAGTGGCAGGTCCTACCGAAAAGATCAAGAAGATAACATTACAAGTGTTATGAGAACGCTGGTTTGGTTACTTTTGTTTTCGGAAATAAAATATCGTTTTATTGATTAGTTCCTAGTGATACCTCTAAGGACGATAATAATTTAAAAGTAGAACAAAACTGTAT